>OX439383.1:9190720-9531712 GCA_949319315.1 Zelleria hepariella | reverse complement strand
AACGGCATGCGGTAACCTTTTAAGTGAATTAACTGCATTTTTGGTGACTTTTGACATACAATTTTACCGGCTAGGGGGGAATTCTTGAAAATTTTAAGAATGTGTTACTATTTGATTTTGTCGAAGAGTACTTGTACTAAGTTACAGAAAAATCGGAGCAAAAATGTGGCCAAAAACTGAAAAAAGGCATTGCTCTCAATACAATTTCGCGGTTTTTTCGGTTTTTGACATGGTTGCGGTCGGCGCTCGAGATCACAAACTTGGATAATTCATTGGGCCAACATCATAAACAAATTAGCCAAATTTCAGAACTACCGGATGTAAAGCAAGGTACCCATACATTCATTGCCAAAACGCATTTTTCGATTTTTGACTTAATTTTTTTCATGGATGCGGCGGGTTAGGGACTGCAAGATTTAGGTTCTAGTATGTGAAATTGCATAAATTTTCACAATATCAAGGTGGCAAGCGGTAACCTTTTACTCTGAATTAAGTGCATTTTTTCGTAACTTTGACCTTAAATATCTCATTGATGCGGCGGGTTAGGAACTTCAAAAATTAGGTGTTTGTACCCAGAATGACGTGTTTTACAACATATCAAAAGGGGAACCGGTAACCTTTTACTCTGAATTAAGTGCATTTTTTCGTAACTTTGACCTTAAATTTCTCATTGATGCGGCGGGTTAGGACCTTCAAAAATTAGATGTTTGTACCCAGAATGACGTGCTTTACAACATATCAAAAGGGGAACCGGTAACCTTTCAAGAAAATTAAACGGTCGCTGGCGACTGTACTATCCCCTCGACTCCCGCGAGCTTTCAGCTTTTGTTGACCATAGAGTAATAACTAAGACCGGAAGTTCTGACTCAGCAATCGATTCCTTGGCAGGTTAGTTGGTCCGAAATCCGAGTACCGATCGATTCGATTATAAGTTGGAACGTGTAGTCAAAGCATTTATTTAATATTGGTTGTCTGTGTACCTCCCAATAATCTGTGATGTTTAATGTTTTTGACATTTGACAGCGATTTAGCTTGTTTTCTTTTGTGCGTTTTTTGTGATCCCATTTTTCTAAAGTCTACATTTCAGGGAGGGAATAAGTTCTCAGCCTGCTCGTTTACATGGCGCCCATGTTACATTTTCATAGATGCTTTCTAAATCCATAACTTCATGCTGGACGTCGAAAATAATCCCAATTCATGCTGTAAGTGCCAACTGGCTGGACCCAAGCTTGACACGGTATGTACTGTAAACATATTGATGTTATTGTTATCTAATTACGTTCGTTATTAATATCTCCCCTTCGCGATAGCACAGCATCACTTGTGATAGAGTAATCGATAAATGTATGTACTTTGTCCTGATTTTGTTAGACGGTTTGAGGCAGTATCGCAATTATTTTCAGTGATTATTCCAAGGAGTGAATCATGGAGACTATCGAGTCCAGCAGCAGCAGGGCTCCGCCGGCGCCGCCCACGTCGTGGTGCCACCCAGAGAACCGCGTTCATCGGTTCTTGGCCCTCATGCTGATGTGCTTCCTATGTTTTGGTAATTATTGTTCTATCTATTCAATAGTAGCATTCCTTACCGGCTATGCTATTCGCTTCTGAAGGCTTCAGCAAGAAGTTAGGGAGGTAATGGGAAGAGTTTGAACAATATGATGATTCTACAACAAAAAACCCATAGAAAAACCTCTATTTTCTGGCTCTCAATATTGTAAAGAAAACTGATTAGCAGTGTCTGTTATCATTATCTTAACAAAGAGAGACATCTTTTGTGTTTCGTAATGGAGATAATTATCACAAAGAGGCTGCTAGTACCACATAATCATGTAGTTTTTGGTATTACTGTATTTTTTTTTATTAATAAAAAAACATTGTGTTTGTTTCAGGTTCATACTTTTGTTACGACACACCAGGCGCATTAGCAGATAACTTCAAGAATGACTCACACCTCTCCACATCCCAATTTGCGATGTTATACTCCATTTATTCATGGCCTAATGTTATATTATGTTTCATTGGCGGTTATCTTATTGACAGGTTTGTGGAAATCATATGTTGGCATGACTTGATATCATCAACTCACACTTTGACCTACATACATAATGTTAGGAGACAGTTGTCCTATGTTTGCACACAGTCATTATAGGTATTATGTTTGCACACAGTCATAGGTATTAGGTACCTATAATTATTATGGAATGCATGTGTCACATTCATTATAGAGCTACACTGACAAAATATCATATTTCTTCATTGTATGGAGTGACTCAATACTAACATCAAAGTAAAAAGAAACCATCTGTTTAATATGGCTTGGTATTGTGAACTGCTGTTAGCATGAATCACGGGCGGTGCACATGTTATATCAACAACACTTCCCTTTTTTTATGGTATCTGAATTTTTTCCAGATGTTTTGGGGTGAGACTTGGAACAATCATCTACATGACCATTGTTTTTATTGGAGCGGTTATTTTCGCTTTGGGAGTCTACGTCAATGCTTATTGGCTCATGATTATGGGCAGATTTGTGTTTGGGTAAGGATCCCATTTGCTTGATAGAGTGGCTGGGGAGAGCTAACTGCGCCTCTATTCCCTAAAAAATCCACTCAACCGTTTAGCGTCAAAACACTTAAAAATAGTCTCTATTGAAATGAACAATCTTTTTTTTTTTAATTTAAAAACGGTTTTTTCATGGTTGGACATTTTAGATATTACAGGGACTGACTGCATCTTCTATATGTATGTATTTCTTGAGCAGTTGAATATAATTTAAATATAATGAGAGTGTTATGTCTGCTAGAACATAATTGTTTATGCTTGAATATTTTTTCATCGATTTCCAGCATAGGAGGTGAATCATTGCAAGTGGCAGTGAACAACTATGTCGTACTCTGGTTCAAAGGGAAAGAACTGAACATGGTCTTTGGCCTTCAGCTGTCGTTCTCCCGATTCGGCAGTACCGTGAACTTCTGGGTGATGGAACCGATCTACATATGGATCGCGAACTACTTTGTCGGCTATGAGCGTCTTGGAGTTGTGCTTTTCATTGGTAACTAACTAGTCATGTCTTAAATTTTTATTTAATTCTAGGTTTCGTCCACACCCCTGCTCGGCCTCTGTGAGGTGAGTGCATGATGCATGTGGTGTGTGTCCTCTTCATGAGTTCAAATAGGGTCCTTCTTACTGTGTCAACTTTGTGGCTTTAGATAACTATTTCTTTGACTCTTTAATTCTTACAAAGCATTAGTTCTTGATTCATCTTGTATCTAGCAAGGGCTAACCCTTCTGATACAAAATGGTACAAGACCAAGGACCTTGGTACGCTAGAGTTCGCGGGATCAAGTCCCGACTCGAGCGAAATTTTTAGTCTCATCTTTATTTTGTTGATAAATCTACTTTTATTTCCTTTGCAGCGTCGCTCACTTGCCTGGTGTCACTAATATGCGGCCTCATGCTCGGCTGGATGGACTACAGAGCCGAGAAGATCCTCAACCGCCAGGAGGCCAGCCAGGCCAGTGACGAGCCATTCAAACTGACGGACGTGCGCCACTTCAAGTCTGTCTTCTGGCTAGTCTCGCTGATTTGCGTGGCTTACTACCTGGCTATATTCCCGTTCATTGCGCTGGGAAAGTAAGTAAATAATAAGCAATGTCGCTTTTAATATCACCGCCCTCTGGCGTCAAAAATACCAACTATATGATTCTGAACTTTTGTTCTATCACTTTACATCACCGAACTAAATCCCATAGAATCCGCATTACGTATAAAATCACAATAAAAACTTGTCCCCACAGAAACAAATGATATCAGCAATAGAACAATACGAAACATCATTTCGACCATACGTCTAATATTCGAATGTCAACCTTATTGCATTCGTGTACAGTTTTACTTTAATTGCATAGACTCCGAGCAAATAAGCTCCCAAAGGCAATTTGGGCATCTATTTTTCCAGACACATTTCAGAGTTCTAAGTTGTATCTAGTTTTATCTTTGATCGAAGCTTTACATCGTCAAATTTTTCTCGAGTATTTTTAATAGTTTCGGAAAATAAAGATATCAACAAAAAAGAAATAAAAAAAATATGAGACATTATAAAATATTTATTCATGAATATTTTGTGTTCCAGGATGTTCTTTGAGCGCAAGTTTGACTTCGTTCCGCAGAATGCTAATACAGTAAACTCTATGGTCTACCTGCTCTCAGCGGCCCTGAGTCCATTCTTTGGCATTCTCATTGACAAAACTGGTAGAAATGTGACTTGGATCATCATAAGTATTATTACGACCATTGGTGCACATTTCATGTTGGCATTTACCTTCTTCAACCCTTATATTGGTGTGGTATGTATTTTTCAACTATTTAGGCGCAGTGCATAGTGAATTAGCCCACGCGCAAAGAAAAATGCACATAGGTAATCGACTCCTGTATTAAATACAATAAACAAATCGAAAATGTTCACATATCAAACGCTAGAATTAGGTGAGAACTATCTAACACAAACAGTTTCATGTTGATATCCATAACAGATTGCAAGATATTTTCCTTGAAAAAAAGTGCGCCGCCTATTTTTTTTCAGCCAAAATATCTTCAAAACGTTTATGAATGTCAACACGAAACTGGCTGTTTTAGATAGCTCTCACCTAATTCTAGGGTTTGATATGTGAACATTTTCAATATGTTTAGTGTATTTGATACACGAATGGATTTTGTGTATTTTTCTTTGCGCGCGGGCGATTCACTATGCACGGCGCCTTAACAACTTTTAAAAAATCTTCCCCTTCTATAACTCTGTTTCCTTGTTTCAGATCTCATTAGGTATATCGTATTCCTTACTCGCGAGTGGCTTGTGGCCATTAGTAGCTTTAATCGTTCCTGAAAACCAGCTGGGCACAGCTTATGGAATGTAAGTATTTTTAAACATTTATAATAAGTTGAAAAAATTCACTCGGGACAGGACTTGAACCCGCAACCTCTGGCCGTGCAGGCGCTCTACCACTTGAGCTACCGAGTCAAGGAACTGTCGATGCGAATTTCTTTAACTAGTCTCCATCTACTGGACGGGGGGCGCCATCTGGTGTGATGAGTTTGCACTAATCTACACCACCCCTAGCACCCTAGCACGGGTTAGTTCTTTAGAAAAAACAAAAAGTAAATATTTTTAGTTCATAAATTCTGTTTTAACAATAATACTACAATCTATACACTAACTACCATATACCCAGGCGAGCCTTATCAGGCGCGCGATATCGTGCGAGTATCGTCGGCAGGCAGGCATGAAACTAAATATTAGGAATTTTCGTACTGTAATACCTCCTTTGTTCGCCAATGCTTACGATATAAGCTAGGTTTTGAATTAATTTTATGGCAGTAAGTTCTAAAAATGTTCGCTGACTATTTCACATTGTTATATCTATTGCTTGCAGATGTCAGGCAGTTCAAAACTTAGGTCTAGCTACAGTAATAATATTGGCTGGAATTATTGTGGACAACTATGGATACTTGATGCTAGAAATGTTCTTCTTGGGCTGCTTATTTGGTGAGTATTATCATAATCCTAAAACGGGTATGCAGAGTATTGCAGAGGCACCAGTACAATATAAGATAGACCCACCTATTGCTGGGTTATTGTAAATCTCATGCGGAATCTAATTTCAACCCATTCATGTTTCAGTGTCCCTTATTGCTGCAGTACTTATTTACATATTGGATTCTGCAAATGATGGAATTCTCAATGTATCGCCCAGTAAGAGAGAAAGCAAGCAACAAATGTAAGTTTACCACATTATTAACATTCAATCACGCTGCATGTTTTCAGTTTTGATTACTTTCACTAAGCTATACCTGGAAGGATTCAGGATCACGTTTGGTAAATTAACTTTTTCACATTTATAGGTATAGGACAAGTGACGAAACTGCGAATTTGTTAATTAATGAAGAAACAGAAACAGATGGCGCAGCTGATTCCGACGCAGAACAAAACGTTCAAAGAGACTCAGCCCTGGAGCAGTCAGATAGAATCCGCACAAGGTATTTAGCACAGATATTGCCTAACACTCCAGACAGACAGTAGAATATGACAAATAGTAGATTTAGGAGGAAATAGTGTTTGTAAATAAAAAGTATATTTTATCGTATTTAGAATTAATCAGTTATTCCATTGACAAAATATAATAGACATTAAAATAATTACTGAATATGTGTTAATCATGTATGCGATTTTTTAAAAATAAATACAATTTATGTCGTAAAATCCCGATTTTATTTACAACATGAAAGATTAACAAACATTGCAAAGCATAGTGTTCAACAAAAGAAGTGTGGCGGGAAGTGCCCAATTTTCACAGGTTTTTATGTAGCTAAAATTATTTTGGTTACACAGAAATCTCATAATCAGCTAAATTAATTTTGTTATTTGTTTATAATAATGAAAACCATATTTACATACATTTAAAAGAGAAATCTGTGCTAATTTCATGGACCCTTAAGTGTACACAGTATAATTGAGGCACTTTTTGAGACTTATTCTGAATTGAGGTATGACAGTAAGTAAAACTACTTGTGCTTTTCATTCTCCTCCCATTCCAGACCATTGCCTGGAAGCGGGCTTTTCACAAAAGGCGAAAGCCAGGTTAAGTACCATCTAGACCCAAATACTTCTACCAAGTTTGATACCCAGCCATGACTATATTTACTATGATCCGAGAATATCTTTCTCTCTGGTGTAGTTTTGCCTTTTAAAAGGTTACCAAAATGGTAAATACATAAAAATCCAGAGAATATTATAACAACGACATTGACTACTACCAAAAATATATAAAGAGAATCCTCTTGAAAGCC
Source organism: Zelleria hepariella (assembly GCA_949319315.1). Classification (NCBI taxonomy): domain Eukaryota; kingdom Metazoa; phylum Arthropoda; class Insecta; order Lepidoptera; family Yponomeutidae; genus Zelleria; species Zelleria hepariella. Next base: position 9,524,869 of record OX439383.1, on the reverse strand, counting down.
TAAAGCCAAACCTGCCAAAGGAAAGACAAACTTGATAATAACTAAGCCATGATTCCATTGGAGGATTGATGCTAGAAATTGAACATTAAAATAGAATGAAATGATCATAGCTATAAAAAGATGAAAAACAAATAGCATAAAGTACCTATGATTATAGTAACCAACACAACATGCCATAAATGTACAATGGTGGTCACGTTTTAACACACAAATATCACAGGTCTCACAATGCCAGGCCCGTGGAGGCTGCATGCAGTCACACTCTATACACTTCCTCCAGTCACCACTTTTACCAGTAGCGGAGCCATCCAAAGACCTCCCTTTTACACTTGTGTTAGTCATCATACCAAATACTAAGTTCCCAATAATGTTCAGTAGTAAAAAAGCTGCAATAATCAGTAAGGTAACATAGCCTGCAGACCATTTTTCAACAACACTCGGCAAGACAATAACAACTTCGAAGAACAGGAAGGCTGGTATGAAAACAAATAATATCGCAAGATAAAGGCTATGTTCCAGGAATTGTTTCAACTTCTTGTTTTTGATAGATTCAAGTTTTAGTAACATTTTACAACTCTCCTATTTCAATTGTGTGTGTCTTCATAATAACAGCAGTCTACAATCTGCAAAAAAATAATCGCGTTAGTGATAAAATAACTTCTAACGTGTGAACATAAGAAAATGCAGGTACAGTAATTTTATGATAAGGTTTTACTTCGTGATTACCTTATAAAGTAGTACATTAATCAACTACTTTGGGACCAGCCAGCCTATTATAAATTTTATAGAAAGCAAAAATATCGAGCAAACCAAACAGCACAAAAATTGTAAACAAATAGCTGTCAAAATCTGCTCACAGACTAGTCTGCTGTCAAATGTCATGTGACGATCAAGCACAGATCACAGACAGGAAAATGTTTGATCGTGTAACAGATGTGGATTCTGGCGTTTTTGCGCTTCGTCCTTTTTGTATACCTATTTATAAACTACTCTTTGATTATACCATAGTAGTGCCATTTTAAGAAACCAACCCATCTTATTTTATTAGCAAAGTTCGATTTTATGTCATCCAAAAGAACATCCAGACTGGCAATTATTAAACCCTCCCGCTCGGGGAGGCTTTAACGCGACGCGGAAAACGCGGAAAATGGAGTTTCCACCGTTGACAAAATCTCTTATATCTCCGCACCTACTCAACCAAATGTTGTGAAATAAGGAGTAATCTTTTCTTTAGAAACGACATCATTTGAGGTAGGTACGGAAATATATATGGTTCTACGTTAAAAAAGTCTTAATTCTCTGTGCAAAATGAAAATGTAGGCATACATTCCAGATTTGTGGAATAAATTGTCTATTGAGGTAAAAATACAAACCTTTAGGAACTGAAATTGTTTCTAAGCCAATGTTGAATAAATGCCTAGTACACATAAGTGGTTTCTTTCATCCTACAACATCCAAATCCTTAGAAAACATCACACAACAATCGATGCAAATTCCAGCGGCCGAACGAAGTTGACGAGTGACTGTCAGTGTCAAAATCTTTTGTTTTTTTCTTCGATATTTGGTATCAAATCACAGACAATTTTATACTCTGTGATTCATCTATACACGATCAGACATTCAGTTCACGACGTGACGCAATATCCGGTAGAAACCATAGAGCGGGCGAACATTCAGAAATCGTTACAGACTTCTATAGCATGATGAATTTATATTGTAAAATGCAAGTTTTTCTTATGAAGTAAGGACCTAAAGAACCAAAGAATAACGTAAATCAACGTAAATTTACTTACCTCTCGTAGAATTTTCAAAACAATACACTTTGTGTGTCAGCTCCGCGCGACGGCTTTTTATGATTTCTGAATGTTTTAGAATAAAAAAAACCTTTTTCATCTCCCACGCTCGGAAAGTTTGCTGTTACTAGTAACTTACGATCGTGTAAAGGCCGGATTTAAACTATCTGCATTTTAGTGCGCTTCGAAATTTGAACGCGACGCCGGGAAAGTCTTTCCCGCGCCCTATGGTGTTGAAAAAGAAAAAAACACTGGCCGTTTAAGGCGCTGGGCATAGTGAATTAGCCCGCGCGCAAAAAAAATGCACAAAAACGATTCCTGTATCAAATACACTAAAAAAATCGAAAATGTTCACATATCAAACCCTAGAATTAGGTGAGAGCTATCTAAAACAGCCAGTTTTGTGTTGATACCCATAACAGAATGCAAGATATTTTGTTTGAAAAAAAGTGCGCCGCCTATTTTTTTTCATCAAAAATATCTTCAAAACGTTTATGAATGTCAACACGAAACTGGCTGTTTTAGATAGGTCTCACCTAATTCTAGGGTTTGATATGTGAACATTTTCGATTTTTTTAGGGTATTTGATACAGGACTCGATTTTGTGCATTTATCTTGGCGCGCGGTCTATTCACTATGTACAGCGCCTTAAGTAGATGCCAGATCCCGACCGAAAAAAGATCCTCATTCATAGTTCGTTTACACGCGTACTTCAGCGAAAGTGATTGTTCGTGCCCATTCTCTATACAAAACTGTGAATGTAAATGGGGCATAAGGATCTTTTAAAAAGGTAAAGTCACGGAATAGAACATTCAGAAACGCGGTTTCTTCTTTCAGGTTATTTCAATATTTTGTACACAATATTTATTTTTAATACCAGTAAATAAAATAAAATGCTTCGCTTCTGTTTTATCAAATAGATAATTATGTTTTGGTTTGTTAAATACATTTTTTCAAACGATATAATTACTAATTTCATTTTTTATCTCCTACAAATTTTTAATTTATATGGTATAAGTTCAGAATGCACCCGGAAAAAAAAAACATTCTTTTATTTACATTATTTTTGTGTCTGGATAAATAAACTTCAGGAAATTATTAATAAAACGAATGGTTTTAATACCAACAAAGCTGAAAACTTTAGTGCGGCAGCCATAACTACAGTAAAATATGTTTTTAAAAGGAACTTATTCGACTCACCTGTTTTGCCTTGCCTGTCTATAGAGTTTTTCCCGCTTGGCTAACAAAATCATTTCCTCGCTTTTGTGAGATGAAAAGTTTTGTGTTTCGCACGAATGCAATATTATTTGCGTTTCGTGCTTCTGAATACCTCGCTACGCTCAGGTTTCTTTTTTTGAACCACTCGCTACGCTCGTGGCTCAATTTTAGAAACCTTCGCTAGCTCGGTATTCAATACAAGCACTCGCCGCAAACAATAATTTTGCATTCTTGCATAACAAATAACTATTGTTTTTTTCTTACAGTGTGACCAGTGTTTGGTATCAATAAAGAGATAATTTTATGCTCTGTATTTCGTCTATAGACGATCACGCTCTACGGTTTATGCCTTTTTCAGTAACCGGCAGAAAGTAAAAGCGCGCGAAAGCGCGTGATGACCCTAGCGCCAACGTACACATGTGTACGTTTCTCGAGCGGGAGGGATAAAAGCATGTATTTTATAATAAATAATTTCTATTGTATAATCTTGAATCTTAATTAGTACAGTTTCATTCAGTTTTTTACATTTTTCACTTATTAACATAACATATTTTTTACAACACTGTCATGCATGATTTATAATTCGATTTTGCCGGTAAACTTTCAAATAAAATAAATAATAAGAAAGTTACATATGAAATTAACTCGATTATAAATAATTACCAATCATTCTCTTTTAGTAATTCTAAATCTCAACATGCTTGCGATTTAGTGAACACTGAAGTTGTATTAGGCACTTGTCATGACCTAATTTTTGTGGAATTTCTTGCTGGGGTCTTTGGCCATATCAACTAGGGTTTGAGCTGGTTTGAATGGAGCTCCATACAGTCCCTGGAACTCTTCCATTTTCTTGACCAGCTTCTCGGCGCCAAATTGATCAACCCATCTGAAATTAAGAGTAAATTATTAATTCAGCACGAAAAAAACTAAGGCCTTTGCATCTACGTAATGAGATGATTTATACAGCCTCCAGTGGCACCTTCACTCACACTAGATGGGTGAAGAGACCACTCGGCGCTGCAGTGCCTGGACCTGGAACATTGTTTTAGATGGAGTAGGCTTGCCCAGCACCTATACCATCCTGACAGCTTAGTCGGCCTAGCCCACGGAAAGACAAAGTCAATATGTGTGGAGCCAACTAAGCCGCGGGTTTCCTCACGATGCTTTCCTTCACACTTAGCTCAAACACGCACGAAACAGTCTAGAAAATTGGGTTATCTATACTTATAATAAAACTCTAGCGAAGTCAACTCTGTACATTGAATATTTTTTGAAAAAAACTAGCAGGGGTTACTAAGTAAACTATACTGAATCCAAAAAAAAAAAAAAAAACCGGTTTATGTCTGTCTGTCTGTCTGTATGAACACGATAAACGCGAACACCGCTGAATAGTTTTCAACCAAACTTAACATGGTCGTAACTCCCGTTTCTGGGCATAACTTAGGCTATCCGATGTTTAGAATACATTGCGGGTTACAATTTTAACTTCGTTTTTTGTAAGAAATATTCATAATTTGGATATGGCTTCTTGAGAAGGTATGTTAAGAACGTGATACTGAACACATTACTGAAAAAAATAATTGAAAAGTCCGACTTTATTATCTCGGAAACCGTTGATTTCCCAGGCATAGTTCCTTGGGAAAATTTTTTCGTTATGATGAGGACTATACAATATACATGGTCTCCCGCTTTGTGGTCTTTTAACACTCTGTATAATAGCACGCTACGACTTTTGGCATTTGGGGCGCCATATTGTAAATGAAAAGTCGGCATTTGTTTTTATTTTATTTTGGCGGAAAATTTTAGTTCTACAAGCGTAGCATATGGCCGGGTTAGAGCGTATCTATGGGTTTAAAACAATAAGTATCTCACTCTTTTGTTTGACGTAGAGCGGGATGGACAGAGCCATAGATACGCTCTAACCCAGCCTTATGATGCTTGTCCGTACGCAAAGTTTTTTGTTCGAAAGTCCGTTATTGGCTTAATCTTATCTTTAGACAATATTGAGAAACTAATTTCAATATTTTTTATTTTGGTTCAGTAGTTTGGATTTTACAACGTTTCAAAGATACGGTTTTATGACCTTCACGCGACGGTCTGCATACTGTTGGCGGTCATAGGAACAAAACATTTTAGCGCATAAAAACAAAACTACTGGACCAAAATAAAAAATATTTAAATTCGTTTCTCAATATTGTCTAAAGATAAGTTTAAGTCAATAACGGACTTTCGAACAAAAAACTTTTACGTACCCAATTGTGAGTGGTTTTCGGTGGAGGTCGGACAAAGTTTATCGATGTTAGAAATGTAGTACTGTTGCCTCGCGGTCGAAAGGTTCTGGGTTTGAACCCTCGCGAGGATGAACATTTTTTTTTAAATAGAGCTGAATAGACAGAGTTATTTGCCGTAGATACGCTCTAAGCCAACCTTATGCTTTGCTTGCTGGTTTAGCATGAGAATGGGTAAGACCTTATCTATAGGCTTATAACTTTATCTATCCCACTCTACGTCGAGGCAGATACATATAAATCCCTTTACTTCCCAGGCAATTCTTATGCTAAGCTTCCTGGTATCTTACACGGGCGATACCTAATCTAAACAAAACATATTTTATAATAAATGTATTGTTTAGATTAGGGCACACACAGACAGACACACAGACAGGCACACCCTCATAAACACATAAACAGACACACACACAAAGCTATCAAACTTATGACACCCCTCTTTTTTGGTCGGGGGTTAAAAAAACCTTCCTTTTGAGTTTTCCTCCACAGTCGAATTTAAATTAAATGTCAAATGTGTAAAAACGCATACGTAGTCGCGGGCACAACTAGTATTAATAAAAAAAAATCTCCACTAAAATATGGCTTAATCCTAAATAATATTTAATAGTAGCCGATTGTTAAGCCGCCACGGCCAGCTAAACAATCCTGGGGAGATTTTGAAAAATCTTTCGTGAGATTAGGAGGGACCGCCAATTATTAATCGCCTCACGTTATTAATTGACGCCCCCCTGAGATCTTCGATCCCAAGTTATAATAAGTATTATTAGTACGTACCTGAAGGGTCCACCAGAGAATGGCGGGAATCCAAGACCGAACACGGCACCGACGTCTCCCTCGAGAGGGCTGTGCAAGATCTTCTCTTCCAGAGATAATACTGCTTCATTGACGAATCTGTGAACAAGTAAATTAAAACGTTTTGATTAATCTTGAGATACAGCGTAGCATAAGGCTGGGTTAGAGCGTATCTATGGGTTTATAACTGTGTATCTCACTCTTTTGTTTGGCGTAGAGCGCGATAGACAGAGTTATAAAGACATAGTTCCTGATCTAGGACTGATCACCCAGGGGTACCCAGCTAGCTTACCATGAGCGCCATATCTACATGCGACGATACGACATCTCTATTCCATTCTTTAGATCAACATAGGGCGTACCGAGCTATAAACCTCGGTATGGCGGCTCATGCCAAGCCAGCAGGACATAAAGGCTTTTATACCAAAAAATAAAAATTCAACAGCATGAATAAAATGGCGCGGTCGCCGCCGCCGCATATTAACTGAAAAATATTTTGATAATTTCAAAAGTTATTAATTATAGGTACAAGGTGTTTATACAAGTTACACCCGACTCAGGGGTGATTATTTAGACGATACTGAAGAAAAAAATAAAATAACTCAGTAAAAATACCCAAAAATCATTCAATTGTGGCTATTTCTACTATCGCTTGCGGCCGTACTCGCAATATCGGGCGCCAAATCGCGCGCGCGCGCTTTGAAAACGCGGAGGTGTCCGCACGTCGCGGTTAGTATAGAACAAATTGAACATGGTAATTTGTAAATCAACTTTTTTTTAGAAAATAATTAAACCTACTTTTCTTCAACTATCGTCCCTGAGTCGGGTGTAATTGACCAAAACAACACCCTGTATTTATAACAGCGCATAATTATCATAAAAACCAAATATTCCGTTACTGGCGTTCATAATCATTGCTTCCTTCCTTAAGGCATGCATTTAAAACCCCACCCACCTGGACACCATCCTGAGCTGCTGATCCTCGACGGTGTTGGCGCCCTTCGGCTGCAGCGAGTACCTCTCCTTGAGCATTTGGACCACCTGCTGGTTCACGTCGCGGCTCTTGGTGCCCTTCTCGTACACGTAGAAACCTTTGCCCGACTTGCGGCCCATGAACCCGGCCTTTACCAGGTCTTGCATGATGTTGAGGTCGCCGCCGCCGATGCGATCGCCGAAGGCCTGGAAGTGGAGGTGAGAATGTAAGTGAGGAAAAATAAAACTAAGGCCTTTGCATCTACATAATGAGATTATTTATACAGCGTCCAATGGCACCTTCACTCACACTAGATGGGTGAAGAGACCACTCGGCGCTGCAGTGCCTGGGACATTGTTTTAGATGACTCGATCTTGCCCAGCAACTATACCATCCTGATAGCTTAGTCGGCCTAGCCCACAGGAAAGAAAAGTCAATTCGTGTGGAGCCAACAACCCCATATCTCGGCATCTCCTCGACCGATTTGGCTCATGCTCGATATAAAAAAATATATATATATATTTACCCGCCTACCAAATTTTAAGACGATCCGACTTTTACTCGAGTTATCTTCGAACGAACATTCATACATACATACAAACATACAAACGCCGGATTGTTCCAGTAGACTCGGAGAACTTCTCTCGCTTCGCTCGCTCGTTAAAATTACCTTGGAGAGATCAGCAGCGATGTGAGAGCCGACGTCGATGCCGACCTCGTCAGCGAGCGTCGCCGCGCCCACGGGAAAACCGAACTGGGTCGTCATCTTGTCCAGATCCTTCGGGTCTACGCCCTCTTGGAGAAGTCTGGAAGAGAAGTGTTTGTTATAGACCTTCCGGTCCAAATGGTAAACTTCACAAAAGGACCACTTCACAAAACGTACACTTTAAAAAAACTTTTAAGGCTCGGTATAAGGCTAACTAGCGCCACCAATGTTGAAAAAATCATATCTTCTTTCTGGATGCGTTTTTTGAGACCATTCCATTTTCCCCCACCAGAGTTGCCCCACTGGTAGGGTAAAATGGAATATTTGTATGTGTGATTTAATTTTTCTCTTCCAGTGGGGCAACTCTGGTGGGGGAAAATGGAATGGTCCGTTTTTTGCTAAAAACTCTTCAGTAAGTTTTCAACGCGAGGCTTTACTATTTTTAGGACCTAAGGTTTAGATTCTACATCCTAGAACCTACGAATCAAATCCTTTATCGCCAAAAGTCTTAAGTCTCAAATCGTTCACTTCCCAAAAGGTCAACTATTTTTCCCAAAACGTCAACTTTTCGATTCCCATATCGTCCTTGCGTTTTGTGAAATCAAAAACCGGTCAAGTGCGAGTCGGATTCGCGCACCGAGGGCTCCGTACCACGGTGGTAGACGGTAGACCTAGGGTAAAACACCCAAGACTGCTAGATTGGCGGCACCAGTTAGCTGCAGGGAGCGCCTCAGCCACAGAACACCTATACCCAAGGCCTCAGCGACAGAAAGGGCTGACGCGAGCAGGGTTGCCAGATGCGTTTTTCTGTTTCTCCCCAAATTTAAATTATTTTTTCTCCAAAACGATACTATTTTCCATGGTTTTACCCAAAGGCTCGTTTTTTCCCTCATTCTAAGGCATATTTCGCCTGGTAGTATTAAAGACAATGTTTTTGTTAGTGGTTCTACCAGTAAAACTACAAACAAATGGCATTCACTGTAGTTTAACTAAACTTTTTGTCTATGGTATTGACAATAAACAAACTAAATCGTATAAAGAAAGTTTATTCAAATAAATTTGATATATTTATGACAACCATATTATTATCAAAAGTATTTAAAAATTAAGTACCCAAAACTCTCCACTGTGTTTTCTTTTTCTCCAAACATTTCTCCAAAGATTTCTTTTCTCCAAAATTTCTCCAGGAGCCAATTTTTTACCCAGAATTGCGAGAAAAATACCCAATCTGGTAACGCTGGACGCGAGGGCAATAATCTCCTGAACTATTAAATACTTGTAGACGACAAACAATGTGCGTAGTGTTGAAGTCGGCGGCGCCCGAATCTCATGTCATTTCGAGCTCGACTGCTCCCGCGACCACTCGAGTCATGTCGAGCGAAAAAGGCAAACATGTCGGCGATCACTTCGTGAGAATAGGAGATGTGACATTTACAGTAAAATGAGATTTTTCCTTCGAGATGTTTCCAATGCGAGATTCCCGAGAATCCGAAAGGCAAAGTTTTTTGTTCGAAAGTCCGTTATTGGCTTAATCTTATCTTTAGACAATATTGAGAAACTAATTTAAATATTTTTTTATTTTGGTCTAGTAGTTTTGTTTTTATGCGCTAAAATGTTTTGTTCCTATGACCGCCAACAGTATGCAGACCGTCGCGTGACGTCATAAAACCGTATCTTTGAAACGTTGTAAAATCCAAACTACTGAACCAAAATAAAAAATATTGAAATTAGTTTCTCAATATTGTCTAAAGATAAGATTAAGCCAATAACGGACTTTCGAACAAAAAACTTTGCCTTCCGAATTAGCCCCCAGGCGTTTTGACCACGTGTCGTTTTGACTCACCGGACAGCCTCGCTCAGCATGGTGGACAGGATGCGCGTGGTGTAGAAGCCGGGCCCGTCGCCGACCGTGATGACGACCTTGCCTTGCTTCAGGCCGACGGCCACCGCCGCCGCCGCCGTGTCGTCGCTCGTGCCCGGGTGCCGGATGATCTCTAGCAGCTGCATCTTGTCGACGGGCGAGAAGTAGTGCATGCCTGGTTGAAAAGGAAAACAGTTGGTTTTGCAACTTGGTAAAAATAAACGGCCGGTGCGCGTCGGACTCGGCTCGGAGAAAATTGCTGAGTATGTAACTCATTTTTCTATGACAATACTCATTTGTATAATACTTATGCCCTATTCGGGAGCTTCAGGAACCTAGCTGCATACAATCTTCTATGCGGCTTTATTTTTCTTTAGTACGGGATGTCAGGCTCTATTTAACACACAGAAAACGTCGCTGGTTGTGCAACAAAATTCTTAATAGTGTTTTTTTTTTGTTTTTTGTGTTGCAAAAGGAGACAAAACAAAAGGGAAATGCTAGATGCTAAGTTATTCTACCACAAAGGAGTTTAGAGTACTGTTATGACCTCAACCATGCCTGGCTGGCTTTTATGGGCAAGTAGTCCAGGGTTCCGCCACTTCAACTGCATTTTATATAAAATTCTGTTCAATTTTCAAATATCTTTGCAGTTAGGATTCTATAAAACTGTCCCCTATCGAAATAATCTCTTACCATACTATAGATTTATTATAGTGGCCCTTTTATCGACGGCTTTGGTCTTAAAAAGGGGCACACTACGTCCAGCAAACGATCGAGACCGAGTGCCAGGACCTATGTGCGGTAGGTCTTGCCGCCTCGGCTTGCGCTTCGGTACTCTGCGACTAAGCTCTTACCAATAACTTTTTCAGGTCGGCTGCTTCCGGCGGCGATTTTGGTGATCGGGATGGCGCTGGTGTTTGTGGCGATGATGCAGTGCTTGGGCACGACGGCCTCCAGCTCCTTGATGACCTTGTGCTTGATGTCGATGTTTTCGAACACGGCCTCGATGAGGCAGTCGGCGTTCTTGAATTTCTCGTAGTCCAGGGTCGGCACAAGGTTCGAGACGAACAGGTCTTTTTGGAGGCTATAGGAAGAAAAGAACAGGTTGTCATATTGATATCAGAATACGGTATTATTGCTGGAACCTGGAGTCGCGTGATGTCCCTTGCTTGGTCTTGCCACGTGACATTCGCGTGTTTCGTTTTAGGTTTAGCTTTAGAGCACTGATTGTCGATCGTGTTTTCATACGATGGTTTAATGGAAGTCGTAAGTTTTGGAATCAGGTACCTACGCAAACGCATGTATAGGTTTCGTGGCTCTAGATGCAGAAAATTGATGAGCCTTGTCTCTAATGTTATGATCTGACGCAATGTCGACGATATTGCATTGGAATAATCTGTCAGCTGATTGGGTCTCACCCCGAAAGAAACAATAGAGAACAAAGCAATTAAATTTGTGTTCAGTTAAATGTAAACACCGCGGGAGTCGTGGTTCTCTGTGTGAGGCGTGTTTAATAACATCCGTCCGCCGCAATCTCACTGCCTAAGCTATTGCAGTAAGGCACGCACGCTAATATGCGGACCGTAGACAAATACGCGTTATTAGTATTGGTTCTAGATTTTCATAGTTCTACGTCTGCAAGCCTACCTCCATATAGAAGCAATAATGGGAAGCTTGTTAATCTGAAGAACCTCCGTAAACTGGATGTGAAGACGCACCAAGTTAGTGACTTTTCCCCGAATTTAATTTCTAGTGGAGCTGATGATTTGGTAGTTAGGGAGAACAAGGTGCGAAAGCGGTCCGCGGAGCCGCAGGATGACTACTATGAGAAAGGCGACAGCGTCGGAGGCGGCGGCGGCGAAAGCGGCGACTACTTCGAGCACAAAGATTGGTCCGACCTCTTTAGATCAGCGAATCCCTCAAGCAATGCCACTGTGGAACTTCTCAAAAACTCAGAGTTGTACGATATTGACGGTGTATTAATTCGTCCAGTTGATATAAACAATTCATTGAAAAATGAAAGTAAAGAGAAAACTACAACTCACTCAACCAACAAAAAGGAATAATAAAGACAAAAAGACGCCAAGGAAGAAAGCTGCAGACAATGTGTAAAAAGTCTAACTGCCGGTTTCTGAATTGAGAAATTCGCTAAGCAAATGGGTAAGTATCATCCTGTCCCTGCAGATTTCTCACAAAAGAGCGTGACAGAACGATAGTAAAGTATTTGCTTAGTAAAATTCTCAATTCAGAAACCGGGCCTTAGTAATGTAAATATTATGTATGTGTAACTTTTGAATGAACTAGTATATCTACCAGAATTCGCAAAATTTTCAGGGGTTTAATTTGTGTAGTATGATTAATAAAATATTTGACCCTACTATTCTTGCCAATTTATATTTCAATTGGTATTTTAAAAATATCCACTTACGCAGAAATCCTCTTCCTTTTCACGGCATTAGCGAGTCCATTCTGTACTTGTCCAACTCCCCTATACAGACCAGCGTTAGTGGCATCCTTCATCACGACATGATAGCCTTTGTCAATGGACACTTGCACAATACCAGCACCCATCAAACCCGCGCCCAACACTCCAATCTGCAACAAGGTAATGCAAAGTTAGTTGCTAAGTTCCGTGCAAGTCGAGAATCGCGAGACTAGAAATATCAAACTCACGAGATCTCGATATTTTATTGCACAAAGAAAAAACTAAAAAGATATACTTAAATAACAGAGAAGTGAGACATTATGCACAAGGGCGGACTTATTTCCATAGAAATTTCTTCCAGCCAGCCCAGTATGATATTTAAGCAAAGTGTAAAAATTTTCCTCTTCCACACTCATAGAGAGCCATTTCTTTCTTTATTAGTGACTTAGCCTATCTGCAGACGTAGAAACACGCAAAACAGGAAATTTAGATGCCTTTACAATTTCAAGCTCAATCTCGCCCAATTAATGCTTCGGGATTGAACTCGTAAATTAAGGTGATCTCGCGAGATAGAGATCCCGCGAGATCGGTATTGGATTCCCTAGTCTCATCCCTCCAAATATATTATTGCGAGATTGCGACGCAACCTGTGTCGAACATCTTAGACGCCATAAAGATCGAATCGCTAGTGTGTACAGTACAGCAATGTTCTCGGTGCACTCTTGAGGCCCAGGTGGGTTGGCCACATTAAAATAATTTTAATGTGGACAACCCTCCTGGGCCTCGAGTATAATGATTATACTAACAGTTTTCACATCCACTGAAGATTTGCCAAACCGATTCTTCTTGCACTCAGTCTGTCCTCTGAACAGGCCAATAAGGCCTTTGCTCTGTGGTGTCATCGCCAGCTCGCCGAATGCGTCCGCCTCAGCCTCGTAGCCGGCTTTGGACCCCTTGTCTACTCCCGTACGCACCACTTCGAGGATCTGAAGCAATTTGAAATGGTTTGTAATTGGTATAATCTGCGTGCATTTAGAATGAGATACGATCTTTTGTGACAGCCGCTAGCTGTTTTAGAAAGCCATTTGAAAATACTTTGAAAAATGGCAGTCTCTATAATACACTCTTGATAACCGCAGAACTAAAAATTAACAACAATAAAATTTATATTCATAGACTTACACACTTGGCAAAACAGGCCTAGCCACTAGGCTAAAAATTACTTCATTGCCCTTAGAAGATACAGCATGTATCAGAAGTTTTATTATAAAAATCTGTGCAGAAACTAGCAAAATTGCCAGGAGTCTTGGCTTTGCTAGTTTCTGCACAGATTTTTATAATAAAACTTTTGACGTGCTGTATCTTCTTAGGGCAATGAAGTAATTTTTTACTTTACTTACTTTCAAAGGTGCTGGGTAGAGGCCACGGGAAGCTTTCATGACCTGCTCTTTGGCCTTGTTGAAGATGATGTTCTTGACAAAGTCCCACTGCATGACAGTCTCAGTAACCTTGTTGACAAGGCCACCCTTGGTCCTGTTGACCTTCATCTTTCCAGATGCAAGGTCCTTGGCGATCATAATAGCAGTACTCTCTAGGTACTTTGCAGTGTTCTCAGCAGGTTTGCCAATACCTTTGATGAAAAAGACAAAATTGTTCAGACTGATAATTTTGTTCCATAGAACACTGATAAAAAAATAAAGAAAGCCTATGTCTAGTCGTAACAGTAACTTATTTAAAAGAAGACCTTCTTACCAGGTCCAAGAGGAGCAACCAAAAGGTCCACTATTCCTAATTTCTTAGCCTTATCTGCCTTAACTGTTTTGCCGGTCAGTGCTAGGTCCAAAGTCGTCGGGATTGAAGTGAGAATGGGTAGCCTGCATACAAAATAGGAAAAAAAGTTTTTATTTGGTAATAATAAGAAATTGAGTGGGTGGTATGTGATTTGATTTGATCTTGGTTTATTTAGGAATCCAACAGCGTAAATTATATAATCTCCATATGTGTTTTTAATATTTATCTTATAGTGTTTCTGCTTACTTGCTTACGGTATGCGGCTTATTATTCATACAAGTATGGGCATGTAAATAATATTATTGTATCAAAAATTTACCTCTGAGTGCCACCACCGCCAGGAAGGAGGCCTAACATAACTTCGGGCAGGCCAAAACCAGTCTTCATGTCTTTCACAGCAATACGGTAGTGACAAGCAAGGGCCGTTTCCAATCCACCTCCCAAGCAAGACCCTTGAATGGCAGCAACATAAGGTTTTCGGGAAGCCTCTATCCTTCTGAAAATGTCATGACCTGAAACAAAAAACTGTAGTGTTAAACCCAAAAAGAATGTGTGCTTTGCTTCACCCTTTTGGGGTGCAAGCCTTATTTGTCCTGCCTGAAGATGCATCGCTTTAAATAACACCTTTGTCTTTTTGACAAAGGTGTTATTTAAAGCAATGCATCTTTGCAGCCTTTGCAGTTGGTTCAATGTAGAAGATAAGTAAGTAATACAGATAAAGTTTTAAAAGTTTTCCATATTCAGTTTTTCTAAACTTTATTGAACAGTATTATAGTATGGGTGCTTTTGTGCATCTCATGGACAATTTTATCGTTATTTGGTAAAATTAATTCTTACCACTTTTAGATAAGGCAACAACTTCTTCCTTGGTCTTGCAAGCCTCAATCATGCTAATGTCTGCCCCAGCGATGAAGACCCCTGGCTTGCCAGATATGATTACCACAGCTTCTATGGCTGGGTTTGACTCCACCTCACTGATTACATTCTTAACTTCATCCATAACAGCAGTGTTCAAGGAGTTAACCTAAAATGGAGGTAAATTAATCATCTATCAGCTCATATACTGCAGTAAATTTAGATTTTTAAGAAGACTATAGCCCGTTGTTGGCATGTTCATGCTAATGTCGAAACATCTCATTTCATTTGTTTTTCAAGTTACCTTAACATTTGGGGAGTCTAAAGTGACAACGTATACGCCATTGACATTCTTGCACTTTGTATGAACTTGACCTGCCGCAGCGGCATACGTTCTGCTCTGGAAACCTACGGAGATCATACATATGACGCTTAGGTTAAACATAACGAGATTTACAGTGCTATTCAATGGAAAATCAGGACATGAGACTACTTTGAAAGTATTTTGATTGTACCACTTACCATTGGAAAACTTTATATTTCCTCGACTTCTCAAGTGTTTGAGGGCACCTAATAACTTGTAGTTTGCCATTATTTTGCTTTATTAACTAATAACACTGGTAATTATACAGAAAAGGCTAATATTTTTTCTCAGACTTTGAACCCGCGACCCATCTACACCGCAACGAAATAAAAAAAACAAATCCGTGTTGCCATGTCACATCAGATAAGTTTTGCCAATAAAAAGGAAAAAAACATAACCCTCCTTTGGACAGTCGGTTAAAATGTTCGTGCCCGCCCAGTAGTATCTGACAATATTAATATTTATAATGAAAAATTTACCTCTAAAAAGTAGAATAACTACAGTTCTTTCTATTGATTTGGTTTTTCATTTCCATCAATCAGTTCAGTTCCCGCTTTTTTTGTTTTTTGTACTTCCGGTATGGTTATGACACGTCTTGCTTCCGGTTTCCGGTTAGAGAAAGTTGGTTAATTTTGACCTTCTTGTTTCAAAAGAAGGTAAGGTAAGTACTCGTTCGTTAGTCTCCTAAAAGCAAAGATAATCTCGAAGAAGAAAATAAATTAAAGACAATAATGTCATCGAATTTCAGGCTTCACAAAACTTATATTTTTTAAATCATTTATCAGTTTACCAATTCCAAATTGCGATGTAATATAACTGATATGTAAAGACTAAACATGTTACCTTTAAAACTAACATGTTTTTACAATAACCGAGCATTAGGAAAGTGTTGTCCAATATGGACCAAGGGCAACAGGTTGGTTGGCAGGTGGAGCCGCAGCCTCTCAAGTCATGTAAGTCAACAGTGCATAATGGACCCCTGCCACATTGACCCCTGCGTCAAGGAGCCGCGCGTCATCATAGTCGGTGCTGGCATGGCAGGCCTCTCCGCGGCTCACCGTCTCACTCAATGTGGAATTCGAAACTTTATAGTCCTCGAAGCCAAAGAAAGGCCAGGTGGAAGGATACATTCTTGCTGGCTGGGTGATGCAGTCATAGAAATGGGTGCAGAGTGGATTTCTGGTGCTTGTTTGTCAAATACTGTTTACACTTTGGCTTCGCACGATCGGCTCCTGCAATCGCCTTTACCACGCTTGGACTGTTCTCGAGGGCTATTCTGCACTAGCGAAGGTCGTGCCATCGATTTACCCGTTACGATAACGGCGTACCACACATTTCGTCAAATAGAGCAACAAGCTGCTAATCTCTTTAGGCTTGGAAGTGAGAGATGTCATGGTTCGCTGTTAAATTTTGTCGGACTACGGATACAGCAAGAATTGCACAACTTTCCCGAAGATCAACGATATGACGCAGCGCGAGTAATGTTTGGACTGAGCAACATCTTACGGATGAAGTGTGGAGAAGACTTGTCTCTTGTAAGCGCTGATCAATACGGAAGTTACATCGAATTACCTGGCGGAAGCGTGCGCGTACCACTTGGGTTCGTAGGAGTCATGGCGCCCCTGCTGCGAGGCTTGCCTGACAACTGCGTACGATACAGCAAACCTGCAGCCGTCATACGCTGGGGTGAGGGGCAGACCGGGTGCGGTCGGGTATTGGTTAAGTGTTGCGATGGCGAAGAAATATACGGAGATTATATAATTCTCACCATGTCATTAGGCTGTTTGAAATGCCAAGCTGATAAATTATTTGCCCCGACTCTTCCGATTAGCAAACTTGAAGCAATATGCGGCTTGGGATTTGGACTTTGTGATAAAGTCTTTCTGGAATACGCAGAACCTTTCTGGGTCTGTCACGAAGGGAGCTTGAAGATGGCTTGGTCTGCCGAGGAGCTCTGTTGCAGATGCGACTGGACACGCGGTGTATGTGCTGTCGACGAGATGCCGGGTAGTAAGCACGTGTTGTGCGCTTGGATTTCTGGACAAGAAGCTGCGCTGATGGAGTCTATGACAGACAACGATGTCGCAGAGGGCTTGACCCAGGTACTTCGTAGGTTTACGGGGAACCCCTGCCTGCCTTATCCTCAGATGTTGTTGCGATCTAGATGGGCGTCTGATCCTCATTTCTGTGGAGCTTACTCCTACATGGGATGCAGTTCTTCGGTGAGCCACCAGTGCGAGCTGGGGTCACCGGTGCCGGGCCCATGCGAGCCGGTGCCGCCGGTGCTGCTGTTCGCTGGCGAGGCGACGGTGCCCGGTTTTTTCGCAACGGTGCATGGGGCGAGGCTTAGCGGGATACGAGAGGCTGAGCGTGTTATTTTACTGACGAAAAAGTTCGGTGGTCCACCGCCCGGTAGATAGTTTCAAATTTATTTTATTTTATTTACTGTCTTACATATGTTAGGTTTTTGTGCGTTCACTTTGCTATTGAATAAATCGATGTTGATAACTTTGAAATATAAAGGTTTGTTTGTCTTGTATTGATTCCGCAGGCATTATTTTGAACAGATTAGTGTTAGTAATCTTTGGAGTACTTAAATATTCACAAAAACGCAGTAGTGTTATAATAAACAGTTTTATTTCACTTTAGATGAGTACAGTAATCAGCACGTTGACGCTTACACTTTCGTTGCAAAGTCGCCCGTAACGAATAGAGTGCACGCGTGTAAGGGTCTACATGCTGTCGACGGTACCGATGTCAAATATACAGGAGGAGTCTCTTTTATAGCATCCCTTAAAACTTTAAACTTGCGTTGATTCATAAAAAATACCAAAGATTATTTATTCTAAGATAAAAAATAATCATGTGACCATTACCGTTTTGAGATTAGACAGCTGCAGCTGTGTGGGAATAAATAACAATACAGCTGTTGTATTTCATCCCGCTTTAGAGAGGTTAGCAGAGAGAGAGAATAAAGTCCACATACAGAGGAGCTGGTTAGACGTGTAGGTAGGTAGGGAGGTACTAGGTACCCATATCGAGCTTGATGTGCCTACCGACTCTACCGAGTAATTTTTCTCATTCAGTTGATGGAGCGGTAATCAGCGGTAGATAGACGGTTTCATCGAAATGCCAAAGCTGAGTATGTTCTATCATGCAAGAGGTGCATCTAGCATGAATGACCATTATAAGATCACCCGAGTGAGAAATAATACTACTAAGGCCTTTGCATCTACGTAATGAGATGACAGCGTCTAATGGCACCTTCACTCACACTAGTAGATGGATGAAGACACCACTCGACACTGCAGTACCTGAGACATTGTTTTAGAAATATTATTATTATTATTATTTATACAGAGTGGCCCAAAAATAGACGACAAGCGAGAAAATCTAGATAGCTGACACAAAGGGCTACCCGAATCACCCCCATGTATGTTCAGGCATTTTTTGTCGTTTAGAAGTTATGAAGCTTTTAAAGTTATTTTTTCATTTATTCATTTATTATTTATTATGCAATGTTTTTTATCCGAATCAACTAAAATAAATGAAAATAAATTGAAATAACATTCTTCCAACTCCAGTTTTTCGACTTTGATCGCGAATTACTTGAATAAGCGTCCAATAAAGTGACAAGTTTTTTGTACTATTCTGAAGACTACTGCTTCGAGAAAGTTTTTGAAATCAATAGAAAGTCCTTCATTTTTTCTTCATACTAACGCGAAGTGATGTTTTCTCGAAAACAAACTTTTTGGACTTTGGGTCAAAATTGCGATAACTTCTTAAAGTCCATAGCTGATCATTATTTTTTTGGTGATAAATAAGTAGTGTCTCAGATAACTTATTTATCACCAAAAAAATAATGATCAGCTATGGATTTTAAGAAGTTATCGCAATTTTGATCCAAAGTCCAAAAATGTTGAAAAAAAAATCTCAGAAAATACAAAAAAAAAGTTACAAAATAGGTAGGTATTTTTTTTTTCAAAAAACCCTCAATAGCCTCGTAATTTCTAAACGACAAAAAATGGCTGAACATACATGGGGATGATTCGGGTAGCCCTTAGTGTCAGCTATCTAGATTTTCTCGCTTGACATCTATGTTTGGGCCACTCTGTATACTACGCTAGACGTTGTATACAATTTATTTTACGCGTTTATATTTCAATTTCCATTTACATTAACCTCTTAGAATGTAGGTTTAAGATCATGATGATTCCTGAAATCCTGAGAGATGGATGTGTTATTTTCGTGATTATGAAAATGTGATAAGTTTACTTATTATTTAAAAAAACTATCAGTTAGGTACTTTATTATTAGTTTAGTTAGTCCAGTATCATATCCACAGTTGTTTAATTACATTATGTCATACATAAAAATTTTACAATTTCATTAAATTCGCGATTATGATTGAAATTGCGCGTAAGAAAGTTGTCAATTCCAGGCTGAAAAAAAAAAAAACTGAACAATATTAATCCAAGTTGGGTGGGCACTCCCGAGGTGCTCTTTGTATCTCTGGACTAAGCTAAAATGTTTACCAATTGAAACAATGCTAGATAAGTAATTTCGAATCTATAAAGAGAATTTTAAACTCTCCAAAAAGCTGCCATCGGTTGTGGAACCCTTAAAAACATCTTCAAATTCAAATGTAGCTCTTTGGTTTGAGGCATAATCTCTGTGGCCAACAATGTATCTATATGAATAATATCTGTTACGAGGCCACGAAAAAGTAACACAATACCACTCATCTTTTTCAAATACACATGGATCAGAAAATTCAACGAATACATTAGAGTCATACTCCACAGTGTTCATAAAGTTTGTGAATTTTATAATACTATTATTTGATTCGCGAATTACAGATACTGAGAATTGTTCTGAATATAACAATGGATTTTGATTATGGAAATTTATCTGAGGTGACATCCTAGTTGGCACATTCAGTGAGTTGACAAATACAGTTTTGTCTGCTTTTATTCGCACACTGACTTTGTTGTTGTTGGGGTCAATGATCAATGGTGCAGCAGACCTCACTGAACTGCGGTGGCAAATATGAAGCCTTACTTTTAAAGAGTTCCGGCTCCTGATGATAGATTTTGCAGGACTCTTTTCAATGGAAGTATGTGTATCATTATGTATTGTTTTTTTTAATGCCTCTATTTCACTAGCCAGTAACAAACAGTCGTCATCTTTTAACAGTTCATCAAGATCTTGTTCAGTTAGGACAGAATATCTTAATAGCTTCCAAAGGCTTTCATCAACTAAAGCTCTCCTTCTGTTTTCAATTGTATCAGGTACATTGTTGAGTTTACAATAATGTTTACTCCAATTAAACACAAACTTTATGAGATTCTTCTCAGATATGTTAATTTCATTACATCCTAAAATAATTTTAAGGCATGCACAGGTCACTTTATCAATATTTTCATTCAGTAAATATTCAGCATGTTCACAGAACAATTTCAAGGAGTATGAGATTAGCAACTTTTCTTGTATAAATTCAGAAAAAGCCAGCACAGATATCACATTGTCAACACTCAAATTGCTTTTTATGTAGTAGACACATTGTTTCATCAGGTACTCTAATAAATACTTCTTGGCAGCATACAGTAGCTCAAAAGCATGCTCAAGAGATGAGATTTCAACTTTGTCTGTATAAATGTAATTGATCATAAGTTGAAATATGTCTGGCTCAATATCTGATATCACAATATCATCACTGGAGGAAAGAGGACCATATAGCATAGCCTTAAATACTGGGCTACTAATACCCAAGATCAACCTATGGACTTTAAAATATTGTCCAGAAACTGAGAAACTGCAGTCACTCCATTCATATGATTCTAATAATGTGCTTACACGATCATATAGATTGGTTTGTGTGATTTCCTTCTCCATGTAACCCATCTGTTGACAAGGAAATTCATATTATAAAATTTGTTTTGGAGTTATCCTCCAAAAGTTTACAAAGATATCAGATAAGTACCTAATAAACAAAAACGCCAACCAACAAAAACAATTGTGCTAGTCAACAAAAATAATAATTATGAAATACAAGTCAAACCTGTTATTCCACCGCAGTATGTAGCAGAGATGACGCTGAACTCAGGATGAAAATGTAACCTTGATCTTGATAGAATCAAGATTCGATGCTACGGGCACAAAATGTTGGATTCATGAGATCAACACAGTTGGTTTGCCAAATTATACTGAGAGAAGGTGGGCGATAATGAATTAATTTTATCCTTGAAAATGTTTAGTACGATTAGCACCACGTTAACATCAGCAACAGTAAAAATATTCTAAAATGTTCAATTCAAAACAAACAAAAAGTAATCTTGAGAGGTAGAGAAGGCTGTGGACTGACTTAAACGTAGTGTTTTATTCTCTTTGGACTGACTGACTTCTGACTTCTGTCACATCAACTGTCAGACGACCGTTCTGTCAGACTGAATAGTGAAGTCCTAAAATAATTTTGTACAGTACCGATTATAAAATGAAGAACCAATGAGTATTCGATCGATGAAAAAAAAACTTATTTCGTCTATGGTGTGGCGCCATCATTGCATTGATTTGTATTTAGCATGGCGGGTGTGTGTTTTTGCCGGCAGAAACAGATAGTTTTCGAAATATAATGCCAAGACATTCATTAATTTTACTTCAACTAGTGTGTTGATTTAGTGCAAAATATTATGAACATGGCTGGTTCCCACAGAGAGTCTGTGTTGGATTTTGACCTGGAATTACTTCATGAAAACGATGGGACGGTATGTTGAGGTTATCTTGTGAACAATTTTGTTTTTGTTTTATAAATTCGCTTACATACACATTGGAGACTATTACAGTTCTGAATTAATTTTACAACCCAATTGATTGCTTTTAAATTCCTGTAAGTCTTGTAGTAATTTTGGTAAAAAAAACATGTTTTGGTGTTACACTCAATGTTGTTTTTACACTCAATAAATTAAAATACACTCTAATCATGGTATAACATACAAGCATAATACACTTGTATCTATGCGTAACGGTGAAACCTGCAACAAGGCCATCATCAACATTTGTTTGGTTATGTTCCACTTAGTAGAGATCTACACTAAAAAGAGCGGGGGAGGAAGGCCCCTCCCCCTTATGTTTCAAGATGAGGAAATGTATAGTCTAGAAGTTATGTTTTTGGTCACTTCACTGGTATTATTAGTTCCCTCCAAACACCTTAGAGATCTCTCCTAAATATCTATGGAAGATAACTATGTAACAGTTCTGTAACAAAAGTCGAATTTCGATAGGAAAGAAGAAGTGACTTGTATAAAGTCTGCAAAAATTCGTATTGTGTACAATTTAGTGCACTCAGATGAAAAAGACCAATCATAAAGATCTTAGTCTTAATTTTAGCAGACTCGTCCAAGCGCACTGATCTTAGGCCGTTGCATCTATGTAATGAGATGGTTTATACAGCATCCAGTGGCATCTTCACTCACGCTAGATGGGTGAAGGGACCACTCAGACACTGCAGTACCTTGGACATTGTCTAGATAACAAAAACCAAAGAATATGCAGCTTAAGTGTCCAGTTTTCCAGAATCTTTAATAAAAAAATATATAATTGATATTTTTTCAGGAGCAGGGGTTGATCAGATTAAATTTAGAAAGACAAAGAAGAACAGTTGAAAATACCAAAAAGAGAATTATCGCTTCACAGTAAGTACCTAATACAAGCTTTTTGTTTTAGTTAAGACTTGCCATGCCATGCCAGATGCCATTTGCCAGGCCTTCATTACTCATATGGATCTGATTTTTGGAAGACTATTATTTGCTTTTCCTAAGGTCACAAAAACTTACCATCTAGATTTACCGCATCCAGTGGCACATTCACTCACAATGGATGTAGTGATCAATCGCATGCTGCAGTGCCTGGGACATGTTACACCCTAGACGTCATTGTATCATTAATTATACACACTGTAAAAAACGGTGTGTATCAAAATTGATACACTAATTATGTCTTTTTAATTTTCATTACTTGTGTATCATTTTTGACAGACCCTATCAAGCTATATACTGCGTGTTCTCTCTTACTTTATTGATCTACTGAATAAAAAATTCATTCCAGTGCACTTATCGATGAGTATAAAATAAGAAAAGCGAAGCTGGCTGAGCTTGAGAAGAATCTTTTTGACTCCAAAGAAGAATGCAAGCAAGTCTGCATTGATTACAGAAACGCACTACAAAAAATCACATATTTGGAAGAGGTATGGCTTTTACTGTACATTTTTTTATTACTCACTTCGCTGCCAGCACTGAATGCCTGCTCCTACTCCTGCCCCTCACCGAAGCTTCATTGAAAGAAATAAAAAGATTTATTTATAGCGAATCAGATCATATTGAAAGCCAACCTCGCTGAAAATTTGATTCGAAAGCAGGACATCAACCTAAATGGTTTATCTTGTTACATGTAGGTATACAGAATTATTCACTGCAATTTCAATAAAAATATTCAATTCGAATAGTTGCCTCTTCATGATGCTGGCTGTCTTGCTAAGACTGCAAGCAAATTTTTATTATTTTTTTGTTGCAGAGCGAACAGAAACTCCGAAGCACTGGTCAAGAGCTTGAGGAGCGATGCATATTCTCAGAGAACAAGTACAGCGCCCTCCAGTCTCACACGAATCAGTTACAGGTTTGAAATTATATTTGAGATAAAATAACTGCCTCTAGACTAAAATAACTGCCAACAAAATAGTTTTTTCAGTAAATTGGCTCAGTAACAACAAAATAATTCGGAATTTAAAAGTGTTGTAGTTTATAGAGCAGATGAATTATACAGGGCGTCCCACGGCTATGCCACATGGAGGGAAAGTACCTTGAATATTGTAGATGGACCATTTTACTGAAAGAAGACATTATTTGAATCTAAAAAACAATTTAAACTGCATTCATAGATATTTAAATAATTACATGGTTGAACCGGGAATCGAACCCGTCTCATGAGAAAAATAATTACCCTGTAGCTTTATCATACCGATCGAAAGGCTTCATCATAAGGATTATTTTTTGCTTAATAAATAACATAGTGTCAGAAATAAAAGGAAGACCATGAATTTTAACATTTACTTGGTTGTATGCAACAAATCGAGCCGTATCCTGAGCCGAAAGACGCGTAAAATTTTGTCCATCGCAAATATCGCAATGCGGCTGGCTGATTGTAAAGAAATAATTCAAAAATGTGTTTCATTTTCATACTTTTAATCTTTTGTTACTGTGATTTTCATTGATAAATTGATTAATGTTGTATTAAAAATGTTAAAATTCATGGTCTTCCTTTTATTTCTGACACTATGTTATTAAGCAAAAAATAATCCTTATCATGAAGCCTTTCGATCGGTATGATAAAACTACAGGGTAATAATTTTTCTCATGTAACGGGTTCGATTCCCGGTTCAACCATGTAATTATTTAAATATCTGTGAATGCAGTTTAAATTGTTTTTTAAATTAAAATAATGTCTTCTTTCAGTAAAATTTTCCATCTACAATATTTAAGGTACTTTCCCTCCATGTGGCATAGCCGTGGGACGCCCTGTATTTATACCACATCCAGTGGCACCACAATAGTTTGGAATTGATTGTGATTCCTTTTTCAGTTACTCGTCAAAGACTATGAAACCAAATTGGAAGCTTTTGAGATAGAGAACCAGTTTCTCAAAACAAGTTCAAAGGAATGTGAAAAAAGTGTCTCTTCCATAGAACGAGAAAAGAATGTTATGTTCCGGCACATCTTAGTGCTGAAAGATATAGTACTTGGAAAACGTAAGTAGAGTGTACACTCAGCATCGCAAAAATCGCACCTTTAGAAACAATGACTTCGAAAAAGTTTCCGACCTTCAAATGAAACCAATAATTGGTTTTTCAATTATTGAGAAAGAATTAAAAATGATTGAGGTATCAATTGAAAAGTAATGAAATAGACAATATAATTTCTATTTTTCTTTACCAGGGCAGAAAAATGGACAGGTTGATTATCGCGAAAAAAACTTTTTCAATATGCTTATGAATTAAGATAGATAGATGGTTACACTTTATTGCACACAAGACAGCACGTAGACGCTTAAACGCGTACACTCTATTCACTTACTTTACGGGCGACTTTGCAACAAAAGTGTAAGCATCTACGTGCTATCGTGTGTACACCAAACATTTTACACAGAAAATCACAAGATTATGCTTCAAGTTACTCTAAAACTTAACCTGCAAGTACCTATCATGACTTCACAGATACTTTTTTCGGAGACTTTTTCCATTGATACCTAATAATCCCTCACAATAAGTTTCAAATAGGAACAAAAGATGTTTATAGTATTTTTCTAAAAGAGCGATTTTTGTATGCTGAGCTTGGTATACACATACCTAATACATATAATCAAGACTGACAAATTTGGGAATAATTGTGTTTACAGAAAAACCTACTAAGAAAGCGCTAGAGCTCTTAAAGAGATATAAGGGCAAAGCTGAACGCTTCGTGTCCGACAGTGATGCTAATGACAGTTGCATCAAGGCGGAACATGCGCTGGTGTCGTGGCAAGATGAAGCGTTCACCGACTATGATACACAAGAGGTGAGAGAACGTTCGTATATCGCTAGGTAGGTTCGGATTTAAGCACAGCCACGTACTGCAGCCTAGAAGCCCTCACCATCTGATCAAAATTACAAAATAACTTACTTAGCCGAACTTAGTATTTTTATCATTTATAGGGTTCCATACCTGAAGGATGCAAATGGGACCATGTTGAAACGGGTGTAAGGGTTGTTCTTATCCGAACACTACTGCATAATATAACTTTTTTAATTATTGCAGAGTACCAAGTTGAATACTGAATTGAAAATGCTACATCTGGAAAAGAGCTGTAACTCACCCTCGCCATCACAAAGTATTTTGGAAGAAAAAGGAACAGCAATAATGTCGCCACCAGACCATGGTAAGTTTCATAAATTTTTAATGATGTTATGCATTACTGGTGTTTTATTTCATTACTAGCTTTTGCCCGTCCTTCGTCCGCGTAGAAAAAGGATATGTGCTTTACTTTGCTCCTAAGTGTAAAAGCGTGATAATATGTAGCCTATGTCTTATTCTGATGTCTAAGCTATCTCTATTCCAAACGTCCAAATCCGTTCAGCCGTTTCAGCGTGAAGGCGAATGTAAGTTTGTTTGTTATAATATTAGTTGGGGAGGGATGCATGTCGCTACATAAATAGTTATACATACATTTGTGAATTACAGTTCCAGGTAAACCAAAAAAACCTACGGATGTGGATCATTACTCTGATGGACGCAATCAATTAATATTGAGCATTGACACAGGCCGAGGATCATCCCTTGCATTTTCAGATAGTGAAAACTGTTTCCTCAGCCCTGATCACTTCAATGATGATTCTCCACCTAATTCTGTAGCTGCACCGTGTACGGAGTCAAATAATGATGATATTGCAATTAGTCAGGAAACCCCACCGTGTGTCTCAAGTAATGGAGCTACGTCCATCTTTGATGAACCCATGAACACTGAAAATATCACTAAACCCATAAGTACACCCAAAACAAGCGAGCTTCATCAAGTCAGAGATACTGCAACAAGTCCTATGTATAAGAACATAGGCACTGCATCTAATGCTTTAAGATTCGTAATAGACGCTCCTGCCGATGATTACGAAGAACCTGACCAATTTGAAGAAGAAACTTCCACGAACGGTTTTTTGAAACCTCCAGCTCGAACACCTATTAAAAATACATCAAGAATCGAGAGGCAATGTCTCGAATCGAATAAGAGCAATTCAATTCTATTTAGTGATGATAATAGTAATGACTTTGAAGTGTCAACTATACTAAACAAGATGAGTCTACATTATAGTCTGATTACACCATTACCACAAAGTCCGACTTCGATGTCTAGTTGTAGTGCAACTGAAAATACGAATAATTCGCACTCATGCAAGGAGGCAGCAGAAATTCGAGAAGAAAACAAAGTTATGCAAGCAAGCATAGCTAGCCTGGCTCAGCAAATGATGGAGATTAAATCTCTGCTTAAACATACTCTACCACTGTTTTTAACTGATGATGCCGTTCCAAAACAAACAAGCTCTCTAAATCCAGATACTGCCGAAAATATCATAAACGTATTGGGTGAGTCCAGTTTGATAAAAACTAAGGGTGAGAGTCAGATCAAGGAACCCATTTTGGTGCACAGAGACGAACACATGGAAGCAACCCAAAAGGAAGCAATATCGACTACAAGAGAGGTCGAGAAACTCATTGTAGTAGCTCAAAAGGAACCTATACTAACTAAACGAGAGGTTGATAAAATCAATGAAGTAGCTCAAAAAGAACCTACACTAACTAAACGGGAGGTTGATAAAATCAATGAAGTAGCTCAAAATGAACCAGTTTTGGCTAAAAAAGAGGTTAAGAAGCAGAGTGATATAGATATTCTATCAGAAATGCAAACACCGCAGTACTTTAGTGAAGACCATGATTTCGATGAAGTTGGAATGCCAATAAGCTCAGATATCCGAGGCTCGGATGAAGAACTTGATATTGCTGGTAATCCGACAGTTGATCATGAAAACACGGAAGTTGAATTGGACGAAACGTCTCAAGATGAAGAATTACTCATAGAATTGTCAGATCTGTGTGATACTGTAACAATAGCAAACAGCTTTAATGATGAACTGTTCGGTGCTGACGAATCTTATGACACTCCAGAGAATAATTTAATCGACTCAAATAAGAGTGAAGGTAGACTAGTGGAGAGGTTATTGTTCGATGATCCAAAATCAACGGATGGTGCCAATTCTGAAGAAGAAAATGTCCAGTGTTCTGAAGAACAGGAAACATTATCTGATAACTGTGATATTAACTTAAAGATCGATGATGTGTGTAATAACAATCATAGTCCTAAAAAATATAGAAAAAGTAAATTAACGAAGTTAGAAAAAATAAGGAAAAGATTACAACCAAAAAGTAAAATCAAGATGGCTGCAGTGCTAAGGAAACCGATAGAAAAACGGAAGCGTAGAGATGCTTCAGATGTACCACCACATTCCTCTCCAAAAACAGAACTTAATGATAAGGCCGTATATGAGAAAGCACTGGCAGTTGTAGCAGAACTACGAGCAAAACAGAAAACAAAGAATGAAAAAGCTCGCATAACTCGATCTGGGCGTGTTCACACTAGAAGTGAAAGCAAACCGTTAGAATCAATAAAAGAGTCGAAGCGTTTAGCAACTCCTCAAATATTGAAGTTCAGACAAAGTCCCCGATTACATGCAGAAAACAAGGACGTTCGGACGCCATCTACAACCAGTATTAAAACAATTGCTGATGATATGAGAAGAAGCATGTCACCTGAATCAGACACGAACTCAATCACCACAAGGAGCAGAAGAAAAGCCATTGTCAATACGCCAATAAGAAAGGCTCGTAAAATTTCAACGGCCGTGGATAAGCAAAGATTGGATTCTATAGATGAAACTAATATCTCACTGGTAACACCTCGGCCAATTAATAAGATTGTACCAAATAATGATGATACGACTGTAAAATCACCGGAAAAGAGAAGCAGCCTCAAGCGACCTTGTGTTGACACTTCAATAACTGAAACCAAGAGAAAACTACGCAGTTCCATTGGGAACACGCCAGTGTCAGAAGATCCACCTTCATCTAAAATAAGAGATTGCTTGCATGACAAAAAGCCTGCAGATAACTCCAAAATATTTAATAATGCAGATAGCAACGAAACCTTGAATGTATCCTGTAAGGATTATAGCGATCTGGACATGTTTACAGACACTGTTGAAACAGAGACGCAACGAAAAAATTGCTCTGATTCCAATTACCATCCCAAGGAAAGCATCTTGTGTAAGATGATAGAAAAACATGGTGTGCATAAAAATAGTAAATTTGGCCACAGTCGGATACCAGGTACGTAGAGATTTTCTGACTGCTATTTACTCTGAATTTACAATGTTCTTAAACGGAGTTTTTTTTATTACAGCAAATATCACTAATTCTATTTGCAACACCCTAGAGAAGTCGATTGCATCAATAAAAGACCTTCCTACTGGCGCATGCAAAGCGGAGATGGACACGTTGGTGGACGATATAAAGGGTTTACCCTACAAACATTTCTTGTCAGGGCTTACCAAATTTTTAAAGGAGCCCGCTCGGAAGGCGGAGCTGTTTAACAAAATTGTGACGCCGCCAGCACCACCGATGTCCAAGCCTGAGCAGATCCTTCTCTACCTCATAAGTGAAGTGAAGTCGAGTTGGGCGCCCGTTGACATTGTCGACGAAATTATGAAGAACATTGAGTTCTCAATATTCCGACTCAGCCAATCCCCTGACTTCGATGTCATCGAAAGCTTGTCTCATTTCTATGCAGTGCTGTGCCGATTCTCGAAAGCCAAGAACAGGCTGAGGCTCTTTATTCTCGATGCGATGTATTGCCTTAGCTACAAGTCGATACCATTAATTAAGACTTGCATTGATGTCTGGATGCATGTTCTACCATTGGCGCACATGGGAATTGGTATGTTTTTATTTGAAACACGCATTTATGATTTTTACCAAATCTGTGTCTTGATTTTTGTGGCTGTGACTGACTTCATAAATATATTTTTTAAATTTCAGCTAAGAGTCCACTAGTCATTTGTATCGTATACCTGCTTCATTACTACAAATGCAATGACTACTTCAATAGGGTGCAGGAAATAAGATTTTTATTGAAGAAGAGATACTCCTTTGAAATGACTGAGTGGAATGAAACGAGAATGCTGGATCTGCTAAAAAATGCAATCATGGAATTGCGCGGTATTCTTTTTTTCATAATTCTATGTATTGGTAGTATGAGTAGAATACAGATTGTGGTGGTATTAATACAAATATTTACTTTCCAGAAAATGCAACTGAGAAGAAGATGCTCAGGATAGCTTTAATAATTCTTGCAAAGCGTCAGGGTACAAAGTGGTGCCAAAATAACATAATTAAAAGAATGCTTCTGCCGTTGATTGATACGGATTTGCCAGAAAGGGTCAAAGACTTCTGTGTGGCAATGTTAGGTCCCCTTATGAAACCTTACCCGAATGATATGAAAGTGCACTGTGAAATAGTGCTGAACCAGCTTTTCGATATGTTGGAGAATAATAGTGAGTATTATAAAGCTTTAATTTAATTTAACACATTCGGTGCCTTGGACGCGTTAACGCGCCCTCGAGACATTCGCCGAGTGCCCTGGACGCACATACTCGTCCATAGTAAACTGACAAAACTTACGCTATGTCTCTTTCGACGCGTCTATGCGCCGTGCACGACGCTAGGTGCCTTTCAGTGCGTCTGCGTCATCGTTTATTGCCCATTGTACAACTTTCCACATTTCTATTGCCCCTCATCCCATCAAGCTCATCTACCTGGGACGCACAGAATCGTCCAAAGGCACTGCTAAATAGTCATGCGTGACGCACAGACGTGCCCAAGGCACCCAGCGTACGTCTGCGAGAAAACTGTGGCGCGTATACGTGACCCAGGCACTGTTCGAAGTGACACCCAGCGCACTAATGCGTCGTGAGTTCGCGACTAGTCGTGAGGCACTGGAAGATAGTATAAAAAACCCGGCCAAGTGAGTGTCGGACTCGCGCACGAAGGGTTCCGTACCATTATCTATAAAAACGGCAAAAAAAAGTAAATAATATTTAAAAAAAACAATTAATTATAAAAGTAAGTAAGATGTTGCTTGTACAAGTCCCACTAGCACGACAAAGGCCTTCTCAAAACTCAAAAGGTTAAAATTCTTTTTGTAATATCTTTGTCATCCTGTTGACCAGGGGCCTTCCTGTAACGCAATGGTGCCAAAATGGGCTCCCAGTTGGCAGCTTCAATTACGATTTATTAATGCTTTTTTTTTTTTTTTTTTTTTTTTGTTCTGCTTTTATCTGCTATCAGTCCTTAGACTATGATCAGATGTTTTGATGTTCGATGTTTTTCAGAGT
This sequence comes from Zelleria hepariella, assembly GCA_949319315.1. Classification (NCBI taxonomy): domain Eukaryota; kingdom Metazoa; phylum Arthropoda; class Insecta; order Lepidoptera; family Yponomeutidae; genus Zelleria; species Zelleria hepariella. The sequence continues at coordinate 9,493,779 of OX439383.1, read as the reverse complement.
GTGCCCTCCATTAAGAGCATCTCCTCATATTGCACTTGATGCTAGCATCTGTTTTTCAGGTCCTGTATGCTATGTCTTTTTAGCCGTTTTTGATAATCCATTGAGATCAGCTGTTGGGCGAGCGTATTTGGATGGCGCATCAAGCGATCCCTATATTTTGCAGCAGAGTTTCGGATCTCCTCTTGTACAGTGCTCATGGCAAGGTGTTCGTGGATTTCCTTGTTGGTTATGTACCATGGTACATTAGCTATTGATCGTAAGATTTTGTTCTGTAGGCGTTGGATTATTTTTATGTTGGAGTTGCTTGCACTGCCCCACAGTTCAATTCCGTACATCCAGATCGGTTTCAGTACGACTTTGTAGAGGAGGAGTTTGTTATCGAGTGAGAGTCGTGAATTTCGACCAAGCATCCAGTACAGTCTCTTGTATTTAATGTTTATCTCATCTCTCTTGGCTTTGATGTGGTTCTTCCAGGTTAGGCGCCGATCCAGGTGCAGGCCGAGATATCTTACGACTTCACTATGTGGCAAGGTGTTGCTGCCAAGTTTTACGGGTGGACAATCTTTCCGTTTAAGGGTAAAGGTCAGATGCACTGATTTACTAGCACTAGCCTTTATTCGCCATTTATCAAGCCAGCTATTTATTTCATATAGCCCTTTCTGTAGCAGGTTGGATGCAATTTTTGGATCTTTGCTAGACGCGAGAACAGCTGTATCATCTGCAAATGTTGCTGTTACAGTATCTTTGGTTTCAGGCAGGTCAGAGGTATAAAGCGTGTATAGAATGGGTCCCAAGACCGAGCCCTGGGGCACTCCAGCTTTAATGTTGTAGAATTTTGAGGTGCTGTTATCTTCTTTTACTTGGAAAATCCTGTCAGAGAGGTAAGTGCTCAAGATGAGGTAAAAGTTGTGGGGGAGCTTTTCCTTTATCTTGTAGAGGAGGCCATTGTGCCACACCTTGTCAAATGCTTGCTGGATATCAAGAAAAGCTGAGGAGCAATATTCTTTTTCTTCGAGGCTTTTTCTTACACGTTCATAGACTCTGTGAGCTTGCTCTACGGTACCATGTCTTTCCCGAAAGCCAAACTGATGGTTAGGTATGATATTTCGTTCTTTCAGAACTGGTTTCATTCTGTTCAGCAGCACCTTTTCAAACAGCTTTGACATAGTTGGAAGCAGGCTTATTGGTCTGTATGATGTGACTTCATGGGGGGGTTTGCCAAGTTTGTAGGTCATGATAATCTGCGACACTTTCCAAAGATCTGGGTAGTATTGTAGTCTAAGTATTGCATTAAATAGAACTGTGAGGAGTACAATTCCTTTGCGTGGCAGTTCTTTTAGCACTTCTTTGGTTATAAGGTCGAATCCTGGTGCTTTCTTGTTGTCCAGATGTAGAATATTTTTTTGCAGTTCTCGTGGTTACACTGGTTTAATAGGTAACTCAAGCTGGAGGTCTTCACTTAGGACCGACTCCACTCTCTTCTCGAATTCTATGTCGTTGCTGTCGTTAGGGACAAAGACTTTCGAGAGATGATCAGCAAATAAGTCTGCTTTATCTTGGCTAGTTCGAGCCCATCCGTTTACGGTTAGTCTGATCGGTGGCTTAGCTTTTTGCGGTCTGTTTAGATCACTAGTGAATTTCCACAAAGAGTAGTTTGTGGATTTAGTGCCAGTAAGTGATTCCAGTTTCTGTTTCATTTTCGAGTCGTTGATGATTTTTAATAGGTTTTTTAATTCAACAATTGCTTTATTGAGGGAAGCTTTATCTGAGGGATGTCTGCTCGTCTGCCATACTCGCCGTAGTCTACGTTTTTCTTGAATTTTGAGGCGTATTTCCAGAGGTTGATTTATAGCTGGTTTTTTATCTCTTGTTTCAGGGGTTGCATTCCAGCAAGCTTCCTGTATCAGGGTGGTTATTTGTTTCACTGCTTCATCAATATCGTTGGTTGATTTTAGTTTAACCTTTAATGAGACTTTCTCTTCAAGCACATCACGGAACGAGTCCCAGTCTGTGTAGGCATTGTATAACGTTTGGGGCCTTTCAACTTCTATAGCATATGTGCTCACCGTAAGTATGACAGGAGTATGGTCCGAACAACTATCCAGGCAAGATTCTGGTTTAAAGTAGTGTCTGGACAAGCCCTTTGCAACAAAGAAGTCAAGCAGATCAGGGATCTTGTTTTGATCTGGTGGCCAGTTGGTAGGCTCGGACGTGGACAAAGTTATCAATTTGTTATCGTCTATACTAGATTTTAGATTTCTTCCACGTGTTAAGGTGATTCTTGACCCCCAGTGTGTGTGTTTTGCATTCCAATCCCCGCCCGCAATGAAACGACCTCCTAGTGTGTGAAAGTAGTCAGAGAACATTTCGGGACTAATTTTATGTCTTGGTGGACAATAAGTCGCTGACAAGTTGAAGTATCCACATCTATCCTCCACAGCAATGGCAGTTGCTTGGATTGGAGCTGTCTTGTACTCTGGTAGCAGGTGGTGTTTAATGGACTGTCGTATCACCAGTGCAGTGCCGGCATGGCCAGTTCCGTCCGGATGGTGGGTGTTGTAGGTGTTGTACCCATTGATGTTTACACTGCTCCTCTCAGTACAATGTGCTTCTGAAATTAGTACAGCATCTAGTCTGTGAGTTTTGATTAGTAATTCCAGGTATGATGTGTTTGGTGCCAGTCCATTAATGTTCCAAGTCGCTATTCTGAGAGCTATTTTGTTGGTCTGTCAAGAATCTTGGTTATGAGGCTCATAAGAGCACTCATCTGTTGTAAGAGCGTTCCAAATGTTTCATTTTGTTTTACGAGTATTTGTTCTAGAGTGGTGGTTCCAATGGCAGGCCCCATTTTAGTGTGATAGGTAGGTTCTTGATTTTCGATTTGTGGTGAGTTCCATGTTCTTTTTATGTTTGCGGTGTCATCATCATTTGCTGCATAAGTTGGTCCTACTTTGCTCGGTAAGTTTGGATATTCTTTGTCACTATGTACACGTTCTGGCATAAAGTTAAGTTTTGGGATCCTCTTTTTGGTTCGTCTATCTAGTATTTCTCTGTAGACTTCACAGCCTTTGTAGTTGGCAGGGTGGGGACTAGGGCATGCACCCGGTTCCACCCGGTTCCGAAATACCCGGGTATACCCGGTTCTGACGAGGTATCTGCAGAACCGGTTCCGAAAAAGTATACCCGGTTCCCCCGGTTCTTTAGAAAAATCTAAAAAGTTACTTAATTCCGTAATAATAGCTGCATTTCCTCGGCCCAATTCCGATGATAAGTGCAGGGGTATTGTCAACCTCGTACAGCACTTGTCAAGAAACGAAAATTATGAAGTTATCAGCACAGATGAGGTGGGAAATGTAGGCAAAAACGATGTTATTCTTGTCCCAGCCTCGACGGCCTCAATCAGTATAGAAATGGCGATGTTTGAAAATGGTGGAAGATGTTGTAGCAACCTTTCGCTAGCATATGTAGGTATTACTATTTGATGATGATTCCATCCGACCGGATTCGGTCACGGTGACTGTTGCGGCTGGGGAAGGCGTCGGTCATTTGCCGTGATGTGACTTAATATGTAGCCTATCTTGGCTGTAAAAGGGCGGTTTCACCTTCTTCTTCTCTTATCCTTTTACTCCTCCGTGGAGTCTGGCACAAGGGCTTTCCATTTGTCTCTATTCATAGCTAGGGAGGGTAGCTCGGGCCAAGTTGATCCCTTCTCTTTCGCCTCAGAGAGAACGGATCTTTTCCCCTTGGACGGTCTTCCGGGTCGTCATGAGCCTTCGGCGGATTTCCAGTCGGCAGCCACTTTCGGGATGTGGTGATCGGGTCTACGCAGGGTATATCCCAGCCAACGCCATTTGCGGTTCCTGATGTCTTGGGCTACGGGTTTTTGTTTGATGATCTGCCACAGTTCGGCATTTGAGATGGTGCCAGTTGTTGGGCCAGTGTCTTCGTAAGATGCTTTTTAGACAGTTGTTGACGAAGACCTTGATCTTGTGTGATACAGCTTTTCCGACCTTCCAGGTTTCGCAACCGTTCAGTAGGGCCGTTTTTACGTTGGAATTGCATAAGCGGATCTTCTTGGTTCTAAGAATGCTAGGACTTTTCCAGATGTCCTTTAGTTGGGCAAAGGCTCGTCTAGCTTTTTTGATACGCCTTTCAACATCCCGTTCAATCCCTCCTTGCGGTTGCACCTACACGTCAAAATTCCATTGGAGTAGTTATACTGTATGGCCGCTGGCGGTCTACATCTGAGTTCATCACGTCTGGCATCAAGAGCAGCTCTTCGTTTGGCCGCAAACTCGGAGATGTTTGATTTATATATGGATTTAACGGTTTCACTTACTGTTACTTTTTTTTTATTTGATTGTATGCCGCCACACGGCTTGGTCTTCAGCCTGCTCTTCCCATGTCAAATGGTCGATTGCACAGCTTTTCATGTGGCGTTTCTGCACGTCATTAAATCTAAGGTACTGCCCGCCTTTCTTGTGTCCTCATTCCTATGAGTATATACGTATTTAAGAGCTATGCCGCTAACAAAGTGTTGTGCCTGAAAGGATATTCTCTTCAGCAGGCTAAATTTGTAATCGTTTACGCAGCTCGCTAAGTGACAGGAGCTTAGACGTGGTTAGTTATTGATGTGTAGTCTGATTTTGTATAAGATAATTATATTTTTGGAGTTCCTTTATTATTCCTGTTATTTCATGATAACAATGCCAGTTTTTATTTCAGTCCTGTTAATGTCATATCCAGCCTATCCTTTCAGTTTTTCAGTGATTTATTTGATTATTATGAAACTTACAGTTTTATCGGTCGGAACCGGGTAGAACCGGGTTACCCGGTTCCAACTGCTCCCAGAACCGGGTATCAAAAATCTGGAACCGGAACCGGTTCTGCACGCCCTAGTGGGGACCCTCACATAGAGCACATGTGGCTGGTGTGTTGCGGTCTTTCTTCGGGCAATCTGAGGTTTTGTGGGGTTCTGCACACTTAACGCAGCGGTATGGTCGCATGCAGTAGTTTTTCGAATGTCCATACTGCTGGCATCTTTGGCACTGGGGAATTGTGTTGCTCCTCTTAGGATCCTCAATCGTGACCGACTGATGATAGATGTATTTTATACTTTTTGCCAGTTTGTTGTTGGAGCTTGGGGCTAAGTTGACGAAGAAGGTAGATGTTGGTTTTTTTTCTGGTCCGTACTTGGCATTGATTATTTCACCAAGAACCTTGTTGCCCGTGTTCTCAATTTCTTCTTGAATTGCCGCATGCGGTGTGGTATGGTGGAGGTTTTTTATGATCAGTCTGTAGCATCGTTGATCTTTTTGGTTGAAAGTATGGCCTACTAGATTATTTTCTCGGACTATGGCAATCAGTTTTTTGTATGCTTCCACATGAATACTGCTGATTCGATTTATTAATGCTGTCGGTCCTTTTAATGTTTTTGTAGTACAGCAAAGAATATTTTGATTCTAATTCTAGAGGGTTAGTTGTCTGGTTGTAGGAGAAAAACGAGGAAACCCAGGTTTTGTCCTTCTGCTGGGACGCCATCGCGTTACAGGCTAAGGCCCCTGTAGGTCACACCCTGCAAAGAGTTAGGACTTTTTGTAACATTGATTTGATTTGGTAGTTACTCATTGTGGAGGCGTGTGGCTCGTGCGCTTCCGCCACTTTGGGCTGTGGCCTGCCGTATCTATCAGTCTATAAATAAACTCTTCGTTTCCAGGTTCACAAAGAATGCAAGAAGCAATTTTTACAAGTTTACTGTACATCCAAAGGCACGACCCGTATCGGGTGACGCAAGCCTTACTTACGTGGAGACCTCAACGTGAAATCTCTCGGCAACTTGAAGATATGCTACGGGAATTTGTAAGAGAGAAACCTATCAAGATGTGGACTCGCACACTAGCGAATTATTCACTGGGTTAAGACCTCGTTGAAAACTGCCTAGTTTAAGTTTTTAATGTAGCTACAAGTGATATAGAGTTTAAGGAAACTAGAAGCGTAACGAACTGCTTTTGTCGGTTTTAATTTGCAATTTAACAAGAAAGCAATAAAAATATTAAAAAAATTACATGATAGTATTTTTCTTCTTTTATATAAATATTTACCTACATCATTTTATATGTATAAATAACTGCAAATATCAATAAGTTAATAATTTGTTTTGTATTTCTTAATTTCGACCATAATTACATGAATGTTGACGAGTTGCGTGCGAGCATTTGGCGTCAACAATTTAACGAACTTGTGGTAATACTGGACAAAGTTGGTAAGCGCCATCTGCAGCAATCCAGATCCGGTGACTAGATTCGGGAATGAAACGAGAACTTCTCTATGGATCTCCTCTAAACTCTGCTTCCAACCAGCACTAAACGAAGCAACCAACGAGAGTGACTTTTTTTCAAGGCCTGCTAGTTCTGCGTTCTTATTGGACTCTAATAAATGCTCCCCTTCTTTTACAAACTGCATGATTCCGCCAAAATGTGGGCTCAAAATCTCTTCTACATATTCGGCACTGCGAGCCTGCAGCTGTTCCCTAAAACTTTCTGCTTCTTTGGTGTTGTCCCTGGTCCTCTCCATCAATATACTCAGCACCATGTCGTAGTTATTGATCAGAAATATCAGTTGTTGAATTCTTTGGGAGAACTCTGCAGCCATTTTGAGCAGGAAGCAGTGGACTTCGTCCTGCAGCACCAACAGGAGATTACTGAGCTCTTCGGAAGGGAATTGTTCGCTCAAACTCAACACGGCTGCTGAGAATTCTGCATATCTGCGTGTTATCTGAAATGTGACAAACATTATGAAGGTTTCCCTGTGGGTTTTATGAAATCTTTCAATCAACTAACTTCATAGAACTACTTACATAGTGTGGACCCATTTCTTTATTAGACAATTTTGCAGGATCACATTCTCGCACACTTTGGATGTTCATTTTCAAAACATGTTCTAGCCTAGGCCATAGTATGGTGTGCAGAGAGTCCCAGTAGCTAGAAAAACCAAATAAAATCGGTTACAACACATCTCATTGAAATATTTTAGGTAGTATACTATTTTGAAGAGTAATTTGTTACACACCTATCTAATGCAGATACTGCTCTTTTATGGCACATCCATTTATATCGGTTTATAAGTTGGATACATAGAAACAGCGCAAGGCAGTCAAAACACTCCAAGACATAGTTTTCCACATTTTTCTGAAACAATAAAATAGACCTGAGTCCTACAATAATTTTATTTTAAGTGTTATTTCTACATATAGTATACTCACTCTGCTACACTTACCACAAGCAATGAGAGTGTTCTTCCAAGTATTCTATCAAAGAGCTCTTGTGCATGACTTCCTTTGACATGAAAGAACTCAGTTGTGAAGAGATATTCTCTGCAACCATTGTCCACCAGTGCATACTGAAGACTCCTGAACAGTGCCTCATATGAATACTGGAAATAAATTATAAAAACAGGAATCAGAAAGAGTATGTTAAAATAAATAAACTAGTGCAATAGCAATCAATAATGGCTTTGGAATCAATTTGATTGTTGCCAAGACTGGTTACTCCTTTGGGTGCATGAATGGGGGAGTATTTATTTATACATTAACCAATTGGTATTACTTCGGCTCAGACGCCCTGAGGGTACTGCAACATTTTTTACGCCAATCAAGCGGTTAATGTGTTTTGTGCTTTACCTTAGTTTTTTGTTGAACATGTGGCACAATAATAGGGGCCTCTAACTGCTGCGCTAAAACATCCCCTCGGTTGCCAATAGTAAAAATTGTGCTCTTGTTTTTCAAATTAGATTTCTGGAAAAACCCTCCCTTTGAGCCATCCTCCACACCCATCAAGTCATCTTTACTTGGCATTTCTTCGTATTTGAGTTTGTCCAATCTAGAGGAATATGACTTGAAATAGGAAAAGTAGACCTTGCTCAAAGTATCAATGTACTCATTACATATTTCCTGGGCAACATTTCTCTCATTTGTAAGGATGAATTCAAAGAAGAACTTGTACTTCAGCATAGCATTCTGCGGCATCTGGTAATTGGCCATGGGTTTGCGGAATTTGAAGATCTGTTCTAAAATGTAAGTCCTGATTTTTGATACAGCTTTTATTTTCAACTTTTCCAAGACATCTTTAATGTCATGGCATGCTTTGGTTTCTTTGAAATCTTGTTCTTTCAAGAAGTTCAGTTTCTGGTTAAGGATTGCCAGTTGAACCATGAATTCTTTGTCGGTAACTGGAACATTATTTATGCTACTGCAATAAAAAAAATAGAATAGGTTGTGTAAGTACTTAAACCTTGAAGTGTTTCTTTTTGTTACAGCAGAAAAGACAATACTTACAATATGAGAGTCTCTGACACAGCTATGTCCTCAATAAATGATGAGAGGGGTCCTTTCAGTACCTGTCTGTTGGATAACTGCACAGACATGGATACAGATCGCTTTTGGAGACTAATGATTTCATTGCTGATGCTGCCCAGGTCGTTCTGAAACAATAAGTTAGAAAGTATAGTCATTTGTTGTGCTGGCATCTCATGAACAGTCTAACGCAACCTTATGTTACCAAGCTAGGACAATACGTACCTGGAAGACCATGAGCATGCTCTCCATACGCGCAAGTACGTCGTCACACTCCTCTATCTGATGGTGCAACTGGCCGATGTTCTCGCTCTCTCTCAAGTAGTCCGCGACGGAGTTCTTCTCCGCCTCCTTTATACCCTTGTCTACTTGAAGTGCGTACTCGCGCAGATCTGTGCCGTTGCGGAGCACATCCTGCACCTCGTCGTCTTCTAGGTTCTTGTCCAGAACTTCTTTTATGTTTACCGAGTCAGTCATTGTTGGAATGTTGTTGAGCTACAGTCGTTGGGAGTTTGGGACGGGTTGCCTCAGGCAGCCTGAGGTTGCACGCACTGTATTTTAAGAGACTGCAGATTGCAGAAATAGGTACTGATAATGTTTTCCATCCAACAAAACATTTCCATTTCACCAAAGAGTAGTTTAAATATACCAAAAGGCATTTCACGAATTTACGTCATTTTCCCGTCAACCCCACAGAACACACAGAACACATAAACCCAAGACAGAACACTTCAACCAACCTTGTAATCTGTGATTTACATTACATCACAGACTAAGAGTCCGATTTGCGTATTTTAGTCTATGCCATAACGTTCCTTTCTTTTCTGACGAATATTCTAATTCATATGAAAAAATGCACTATGACTGCAAAAGCATACAACAATGAATGTTTCTTTAGTTTTATACAACTTATTAGACCCATTACACCTAAAATACATTCTACAAAAATTTTATAAATCGGAACGTCAATCATTTTATATCTCTTTCTCACGATTCCGGCTGTTTGTCACAGAATAATTCACACAGCTGCCCTCTGCCCTACAATAGTTTCATTTGTTTGTAATCTGTGATGCTTGCTAAGCATGGGCCTGGGTTTTCGCAGTACCTACTTAGGGGGATTTAAATAACTTTATCTCACTCTTTTGGTTGATAGCTATAGAGTTTTAAACCCATGGATATTAATGGATACGCTCTACTCTAACCCAACCTCATGCTACGCGAACTGCTTGTCATTGGTTATGTTTCCGTTTCCGGAAAATGGCAAAATCCTGAAGCAGTGGAGCGGGAACCGGAAACGCTTTTTTATCACTTCTTTGCAGCTTCTTTGTTTCGATAGGGTTCATTTTTTGCTGTTATTTTCGTTTGATACGCTAATAAAATAAAAACTTTGTTTTAAAATATTGATTGGACATTGGGGTTTAAAATTAGATCAATAACAAAACATAATATTTAATTAACGCTTCTGCGCCAGTGTATTTTTCTTGAAATATTTACAGAGAAAATATCTTTGTAATAATAACAAAAGCACATCGAATTAAGTTGGTAATAATTCTCATTGTAATAAAAAACAAATGCAATATTAGAGTATTAGATTAGGATAGGCATATATTAATACGGGCTAATTACTGAATGTGGTCGATACTTCTTAGGCTTTGTTGAAATTAAAGATCAGATTTGAAAGACTGTAGGTCCCTACAACGTGAAACCGTTACTATTATTATTATAGTAACGATAGTGCATTATTTAATTATTACACGGTAAGTCATATTGTGCTCGTACATAAAGGTACACATTGATTGGGCAAGAACACTGATAGGACAGGTTGTGCGTGCGTGCGTAGAAAACTTATTTTGTTTTTTCTCTTGCGCGTCTGCTTATAAATGGGTAGGTAGGTAGGTACCTAAGTCTAGGTAAAAAAGCACGATCTTGTTTAAGTAAATAGAGAAAGAACAATCAAAATATAACGTCACACGGTTTATAACAAGAAATGATATGCTCATGGACACTTAAAAGCTATTAAAATTAACTTACAACTTTAATATTTCGTAAAGGAGCTCTGGATATGGAGTAAAAAGTCCAGCATTTCTAGAAAGTGGTTCACATTGGATATAATAACACAGGGTAAGCGGGCATTCCTTCGCGGAGACTTTTCTCTTCACTTTACGAGCTAAATCACGATTCTTTGTTAAGTATGAAAATATGAAAGCAATTCACGCTAAAAGTTTGCCGCGACACTTCCCCACTACACTTTAGGGTAGGGGTGGAAGGACCAGCCAGCAGGCCTAACATGACCGCCGTTTCGGGCTAGATATAATATAGCTTACGCGATACGATGCTCTTTCCCACTCTTTCGATTTATATTCAGCAGAGGTATAGACAGGTGCATCGAGATGTAGTACATCCATATTATTATGGCCGGTCATGCAAAGCCAGCAGCACGTACCTACTTATCCTATTATACATATAGATACTTCTTCTTATGATTATCCATGCAACCTCTCGCATGCACACTTGATATTTTTACAGTCAACATTCCTTATCAATTTTTATTTTTACCTACGAAAATATTAATCTTCCTTATCTGGTCCAAGTTTTAAAATCTTTCTTTCTACATTATTATATGTCACAAAAATACTGTTAGTTACAAATAATATTGAAATAGAATTTAGCATATGATAAGTATCACTTTTATTCCTTTTCATCACTTCACGCAAAAAACTCCAGTATATCATCTCTCCTAATGGCTAGGTGGCCTAGGTGCAGGTTACCTACTATCAATTATGTAGTGGTTTAGGTACAATGTAACCGTTAACATTATAAAATGCAAGTATAAAGAAAACCACTAATACGATATCTAAGAAAGGTACTCTTTAAGACACGTGGTAAGGAATTCAAGGACTTACGAGTACTTACATCGAGGATGCTGAACTTTTTCTCTGTCTTTTATTTAATTATAGTAACAAATTACATCAATGTCCTAGCTTCTAAAGTTAAGTACATACAGTATAAATAATTTAAACCTAAAAGGTAACTTCCAACAATTCATTGTACAAATACAAGGTGCGGGCACCCGCCTCACGAGTCGAGATAGACTGTCGCCATTGCGGCATGTCCCATACAAAATTGATCTTATACGTAATATAAAATTAACTATAAAAGCTCGGTGTTCACGAGCCAAATAATGTAACATTTCTAAGTCTTTTGACTAGATTTTTTATCTACGAAAATAATGCGTAACATAAGTAAATAACATAGGAATATTTGTACGACAAGATGCCATCAATCACGAGCGGTAACTCAAATGCAAAGACTTCAAAATACGTTTAGAACATAATCACACCAAAATACGACTAATTACAATAAATTAATCTTATAACATTATAGTTTAAGCTTACGCCTATCATTGTCTTCTCTTCTTACAAATTCATATCCTACATTAGCACAAACTGATTCTGTCGGAGATCGATACCTAATAATGAAGCGTCCATCTATGTAGTAGTTTCTAGAAAAATATTTTATTCTAAACACTTATAAAAATAACGGAGATGGCTCTACAAAGATATAGAGAACGTAGTACGAAGGCGGGGGTGGTCCTCAGGGCGGCGTTGTGGACGAGGGGGGGCACTTAGAAGGGGAGGCTGTTGCGGAACATGTTCTCGATCAGTGGCGGCGCCGGAACTAGGTCCTCAAGCTTCAGGTAGAAGATGCGCTGCAGCCCTTGTACGGACAGCGAGCGCAGCTCGGGCAGCGCGCCAAGCACACGGCTGAAGTGCGGCGCGCCCGCCGCCCCGCCCGCGCCTGCCGGCATGTGCGCGCGCAGGCAGCCAATCACCTTCATCTGCAGCTGCTCCACGCGGCTCGGCTCCTTCATCCCGTGCCGCTCTGTAGACAAACAAACGCGCATCTTACAATTTGAACACGAGCCACGGTACCATGCCAAAAAGAGAGTGTTCTGAACAAAAGCTACCTGTTAATAATAATTCAACACTCGTGAAAATTATGAAATCAGTGTAAAAGTTACCTGTTATCAAGGTGAGCGCGCAGAGACAAGCGAAGGTGGAGATGTCGATGTCCATCGCGTGTAGCGTGTTGCTGAAGTCGAGCACGGCGTGCAGCCACTCGCCGAAGGCGCGCTGGCACTGGCGCTTGTCCAGCACCATGCCGTTGCAGAAGGTGAGCTTGGTGTCCTCTGGTCGCGTGCGGTAGGCGAGCCGCAGCACAAACAGCTCGAGCCGCGCCGACGCGAACAGGTGCTCGCGGTCCTCGGCGCACAGCTCCGCGTAGCCCGGCACCTTCTCCGCGAACACGTTGATCACATCGATGGACGACGACAGAAGTGTATAGAACTGTTGGATCACCTCGGCCTCCGACATTGCCGGCTCCATCGGATTCGGCTCGCGGTACTGCGAGTAGTCCAGGTTGGTGAAGTCGGGCGACGTGTCCACGTGCGCGCGTACCAGCGCCGTGATCAGCGAGATGGGCGGGCTCGGCGGCGAGTCCTGCGGACACTTCGGCTTTGACGGCAGCCGCCCGCGCCGCCCTTTCAGCGAATCTGTCCGTACTACTTCTTTAACCATTCCGACCATTAAACACTTTTGGAACCGACAAAATTGACACCTGTTCCGTCTTCGTTTGTCGACGGGACACGATTTTTCCGCTAAGCAGACGTATTTCGATCCTTTCTGAACAGTCCTTTTGAAAAATCCTTTGCATCCCTCGCAGGTCCTGACGCCGTAGTGCTGGCAGGCGGCGGTGTCGCCGCAGACGGCGCACAGCTGGCTGGGCGAGGGCGGCGCGGGCGCGGCGCGCGGGCCGGCGCTGTCGGGTAGCGCGCCGCCCGGGGAGCTGGCGCCCGAGTTGGGCGTGGAGGCCTGCTGCATGCAGTGGATGCGGCCGCCATGCAGCTTGGGGCTGTCGTTGGAGCTGGTGGACTCAGAGCGTTGCACGGGCAGCGAGGCGCGCCGCCGCACATTCTGCTCGGTGGACACGTGCAGCTCGAGCGTGCTCGGGAAGGGCGGCAGAGAGTACGAGTCCTGGTTGGGAGTGGCGCCGCCCGTGTCGAACGTCGGACTGCATTGTTGCGGCGACGCGTAGTACGTTGGCGGGACGTAGTTGATTGTTGGCTGATGATACGGGTATAGTAGTTGCGTAGATGCGTGGCCTTGATGCGAGTATGGGATGTTATAGCAGTCCTCGTCCATTTTTAGACCGTACTCCGCCATTTCTTGTTTTTGGTATCGAACTGAATAAGTTTCTTCAAAACTGGGCAGGGCCGGCGCTAGGCTCGGCGAGGAGCTCTCGCTGACGGGGGTCGTGCGCTGGGATTTCACTTCAGGTGGGTTGGGCGCATGAAACTCGACGTCCGGAAATGGGTCAAGATTTTCTTCTAAGATTTCACTGGAATCTTCTTGGTACTGCGGCGACAGTAGATCAATGAAGGGCGAACCGTAGTTGCTCTGTAAAGGAAATGACAATCAATAAAAGAATCGGCAGTGGGTAGTGGGACGGCGGTGTAGGGGCGACCGCCGTGCGCCAATGGCGTGCTTGAAGCGACTGTCACCGCCTATCGGTTACTGCTAGCCGCGCCTCCCTCTAGTGTAATTGGGGTCCCAAGGACGCTGACGTTGACGTGACATGACAATAAATAATAATATAGTCAAGACCTTCAATAATAATCACTCATATTATTTTTTCAGTAAAAGTCCTAAAAAGGGGCATGGTTCGGGCATCACTACGGCTCATTATTTGACTTTTAACTCAGACTTATTTATTTAACGTAAATATAAATGTACATTTTTGTTTGTATCTTGTTTCTACTAACCTGTGTCTGCAGCAGTAGCATGCTGGAGGAGTTCGTCGAGAAGGCGCTTGGCGAGCGCGACTCAGAGGCGCTCGGCCCTGTAACAAACAATCACCACTCGTTAGCAAAGATTAGGCCGCCCGGCAAAAGCTTCATCTAATATTTAGTGAAACTAGTATATTCTATGGACATTTATTACGACACGGTTTCCGGTAGCACGTGGAGGGACTGAGCCGCGGCCCGTGAGCCAACCACCGGCCTGACGTGACCACACCGTGAACTATCACGCTATACGCCCCATGCATCATTTATATTTACCCTCGGCGAACATACTTTGATTCCTCCTTCACTACAACACTCGAAATCGAATCGATAAATCGTTACTTCCACCAGATACAACAACAGTTCTAACGTCGCTCGACTACAGGCTATCAGTGAGGGTACCGCGGAAAGGTCTCCTAATTTATACTGCAGTTTTGCCTACCAACTATGAGCGCTTTGAATACATCGCGTCACGGTGCTTGATTCACCACGCCCCGAAAATTGAATTCTCTACTATACACCTCGTAGATAGTTATCACTAAGTATTAAAACATGAACTGACTGGTGAGTAATTTCTACCCTTATTGTGGGGTGTTAGTGATCAGATTAGCTCGGGCGGAGCTTTTCGAATTTTTTTGGGGCGAACAAGCTATGTGTCCCTTGGGAAGTTATGAAATCAGTGGCATTTGCAAGTTCTATTATGTTAAGAACCATTAATTTCTGTCTTATTAGGCTATAAACAAAACAGTCAAGCTTTTGTTAGCGATGCTATCTATTTAGCTAGCATCATGCCCATATAGATTTAGGACTGAGGATTGTTTAAAAATACGTATATTTTATTTAGATACCATTTACATAGAAACACTAAGTAAAAAAACTCAACGTTGATTGCTACGAAACCCCGTAGCAACATGTAACATTTCATTCTGTATTTTACATACCCCTATTATCATGATAGCGAGAGTACCTATTAAGAGGTACAATCGGTCAATCGACAACATCAAATATTAGAGTGAAATATAATAACTGATAACTAACAATAAACACATGCATTTCTACGCTACGTGCTACGTAGCAGCTACGCTCTACGAGGCTCTACGAAATTTTTAAATAATACTTGTCACTTCATTCATACATTAATATAATATGAATGAAAACAGGAAATTGGTGGAAAATCCATATCCATATAACATAATTGATCAAGAATATCTCTTGCTATACGTAGCGGCTACGCTCTACGAGACTCTACGAGATTTTTAAATGATAATTCTCATTTCGAACAAAATTATTATATGAAAGAATGTAGTAGGAAATAAGGGAAATGGATCATAATTTTATGACAAATAAGTATAACAACAAAAAAAAAATATCCCAATTTAATATTATTTAGTAAGTAATTAACATTAAAAACACTTATCACGGCAGTTTGCTACGAAAGTGGAGTTATGGCAATTGGGGTACGCAAAGTTTTTTGTTCGAAAGTCCATTATTGGCTTTAACTTATCTTTAGACAATATTGAGAAACTAATTTAAATATTTTTTTATTTTGGTCCGGTAGTTTTGTTTTTATGCGCTAAAATGTTTTGTTCCTATGACCGCCAACAGTATGCAGACCGTCGCGTTAAGGTCATAAATCCGTATCTTTGAAACGTTGTAAAATCCAAACTACTGAACCAAAATAAAAAATATTGAAATTAGTTTCTCAATATTGTCTAAAGATAAGATTAAGCCAATAACGGACTTTCTAACAAAAAACTTTGCGTACCGAATTGGTTAAACATACAAAAAATAAATAGGTTCAATGTAAAGCCCCGCTCCATTAATAGTTAATTTAAATAGTTTATTAAATGTTACGTTATTGCGCACACCCTCCTCATGTTCTTTCTACAAAACCAATGGTTGGCTGTTATAAAATGATATCTAGCTATTCTTAGGTACGCCTTTGTACATACCTAGGTACATTGTTTGTGTCAACTTTTGTGCAATAAAGAATTTAATAATAATAGGTTTTGCTACATAGTAAAGCACATTTGCTCAGACAAAGAGATAAAGAGAGACAGACAGAGAGAGAGAGAGAGAGAGAGAGAGAGAGAGAGAGAGAGAGAGAGAGAGAGAGAGAGAGAGAGAGATATTGTTTTATTACAAAGCGTGTCCATTGCCCAATACCCTACGTACCCAGATGGGATACGCACGGTTCTAGGTGGAGTTCATTGGACCGCCAGAAAATAAAAATATCAACGTTTTTTTGCAAATACTGGTTTCCAAATATCCTGTTAATAGCATTGTTAATAGCATTTTAACATTGGCCATTAGAACGAACGGGACCTACGGCCAAAAACGCCGTTTGGGACGTATGAAAACCACTTTTATGAGGTGTAATTTTTCCTTTAGGTTCTTGAAAGATGTTGTGGTGATGAGGATTATGGGAAAAGATTTAAGGGTTTGTGAAACATGGTTATGGTAGTTGTTACGTTCGCATCCTCCATTTGTCAATGTATAATACTTTACCGCGCTCACGACCTTATTAGCAGAGGAAACGTTTTGCTACCCCTAAATATTATCCGATTTCAATGATTTTGGTATCAATCGTTTCTCCCGATTATAATCTATCTGCTCATTTTACTTTATTAATTTTAATTAAATATATAACAAGGTTTTGTTTGAGTAAAAAGGGAAAAATTACAGACATAAGAAAAATTACAGATTGACACATAAAAACACTCTGATACCTACCTACACAAAATTCGCTTTTATTCGCATTTATAAGCAAATAAAAACGAAAGTTACGTACCTTATCGTACCTTATTGTCATTAATAATTATGCTTATCTATTTATCTCATTATCTATCTAATCCATGATAATAGCCCCCTGCTAGGCATAGGCCTGTTTCTTTTCGCGCCAACACCCTCGGTCCAAAGCTACCAAAGCTTTTTACCCGACTAGGCGAAGCGAAAAGCGGCGTATGTATGTTTGTTTATTTGTTTGTGTGTTCATCTGTTCCCTCGCAGAGCGGCCGATTTCAACAAATGAGGTGTCGTTAGATTTGTCTTAATCACCCAGAGATGGCATCATAGTATAGTTTAATATTTTCAAAGCATTTAAGATGGACGCCATGTGGGGCGCCCTAAAGTGGTGGACCCAAAAGTCGGGTTTTAGTTTTGGATACCCCCTGTCTTAACAATATCATGACCGACCGAGCCTCATGGCTATTTACTTTTATTGTATTAAAATGATAACCAACATAATTTCTGCGTAAAATAAAATTATTCCTCCTTTTTTCATACAAGAGTTGTAGGACATGCTTCTATGCTACAAACAACTCACGACATCTATGACCGTTTCTTGCACACTGCTCATAAAGCTATTGTGTAGAGTGGAACATGGAGCGAAGCTTGCAAGCTTATTCTGTCCGCGACGACGCTTTCATTCGTTCACCACGTCTCACCTCTAGATGGCGTTGAGTTCGAGAACACGTGAGTGAGGGTGAGCATATTGATCAGTTTTCCACGTTTTCCTTTCTATGACGTTTGCAGGGAGACGTGACGTCACTAAGATAAGGACCTCAGTGCTCCGCGTCAACTACGCGTTGCAGCTAAGTATAAAGTTGTGATTACTTCTGGGAAAGAAGTTGCGACATGAATGGGAATAGAGAAAACAGGAAAACTGGTAACTACGTTATCTAAAATAGGGTACTGTTTCGACAGCAAAGCTAAGAGTTTCGCAAGTTTGACTAATATTTCGCTACTATAGCAGTTCATTCATTTGTTTCATGTAGGTAAGTGCTTTTCTGATAAAATTTGTGCTTTTGAATAATAAGTTAGTTTTTTTATCGTTATACTATATTTAAAAAGATATCGCCGCAGACGATCAAGGTCGCCAACCAGTCTGTCTCTTTCATAAATATTCAAATATTGTACGCTCAGGATAGTTCCAAAATATATGACACCTACTCAAGTTTTGTTATAGGCTAGTGTCGTTTGGTAAAGAAGTTGAGTCATAAACTTGGACTTTTTATTGTTCAGAGGCTTGGATTGATCAGCTGTCGGGAGGTAAGGTGCCTGCCCGGCCGGGGGTGAGGCGGGGGTTGCGGCGTGGCGTCACAACACCACTGCCGTCATACTCCCCCGCAGCATAGAACTGAAAATACTCGTATATCCACTCTCGGCTCACCCACTTCTGCCTCGTCTCTACATAAATAAGTGTCCGTAAAATAGAGCCACCCGTCACGTGTCCACAGTTTTACATCGGATGCCGAATGAACGTTTTTGGCGATATCTTACCTACTAAGTTATTCTGAAAGCCAGTTTTTTTTATAGCCCATTAACATAGTGGTAGGTATTAAGTTTAATTTTATTATCCGCCATAATATACAAAGTGGACGGTTCTGATAACGTGGTACCTACAAGTTGGAAATAATTGATGAAGATCTGGTATGTTGACTAAGCTCGGTTTCCATTGCAACATGACATGCATGTGAGGCAATGGCAATTAAAATATTAGCTTTTAAGAATTTAACGGCATTTTCAGCAGTCATCACTGACCACGACATGCCTCTGCATACATAACAGAATTAATTCTTATTCTATTCTTTAATAAACTTTGGCCATAACAATTTATATTTAAATAATTTATAAATTAGGACTCATACCTAAGTTATTTCGGTGGCCATTTTTGGGGTTACCATCTAATTTACTTATATTGACCATGATCAATATTGGTTTCTTTCTCGCAGCCACCATATTGTTCTTAGGTACTGTTTGTGGTAGGAAAGTACTTTTTCGATATAGAATAGATAGATAGATAGATAACACTTTATTGTACACCAGAAAACAAAAGACAAAAGTGACTGCCAAAAACTCTCCCTTAGAT
Organism: Zelleria hepariella; assembly: GCA_949319315.1. Classification (NCBI taxonomy): domain Eukaryota; kingdom Metazoa; phylum Arthropoda; class Insecta; order Lepidoptera; family Yponomeutidae; genus Zelleria; species Zelleria hepariella. The sequence continues at coordinate 9,474,717 of OX439383.1, read as the reverse complement.
TAAATTCTTGCCAAAAAGGCCATAGCTTTAGGCTGGTAGGATACTTAGTTATGCCTAGGTTCTGGGAAAGCCTACTAAAAACAGTACATCATAAAACTAAATATGTTCTAGGCAGCGTCCAAGTGGTTACTTCACCCATCTAGTGTTAGTGAAAGTGACAAAATATGTAAAGGCCCAAGTTGTTTTTATTGCCGAGCAAAGTTTTGGCTAAATTGCATTATACATGTTTTCCACGGGCAAATATAAGCTGTCCTTGAATAGGTTCACCGGTCGGGTCGATGCGTGACGTATGGCGGAGTGACGTCAGAGGGTGAGGGGCCCGCAGCGGGGCGGTGGCGGGCAGGAGGCAGGGCGCAGGGGCGCGACGCCACCCCGCTACCACCAGCCTTATTTTTAGCCTCCATGACGTAAACGGCCCTTAAACGGCAACTGATAGGAACCAAGAAAATTAACGACTAAAAATACCGCTTCGCCAACTTGTGTTAGTTCAGACACGGCTCAATTCGTCCGAATCTTATTTTAAGATGGATTGATTGAATGATTAATTATAATTTGGTGGAAAGAGCGTGGGTGTTGGGAAGAGACAACTCACGAGAATCCAATTTAAGCTATTTTAACAAAGTTTAGATCTATTCGGAGAATCACCGCAATTTTGCTATACAAATATTTACGGAATAAACTTAACGATATCTTAATTTTACTTCACTGAGAAGGTGCAGAAAATAGATCATAAATTTATCAACGGCAATCATTATTAGTTTCGTGAAAAAAGGTGGATTTATTTGCTCTACATATTTTTATTGAGCAAAAGAAACATAGTGACAAAAGGCACAACAGGCCACAAAGTTGCGGTATATTGCGTTAACATTTGCAAAACTATTTCCATCTGTTTCACCTTGCTGAGGCTAATGGTATGGTACGGTATTAGGGAGCGTGGCTCCAAATGTAAGCGATCGGAAATGATAAAGCGGCGGTCGGTCGAGGCGTGAAGGTCGTGGTGCTAAGTGAGGCAACCCCCGCCCGCCCGCCCAGACGGGCCAGGAGGGCGGGCTGGAAAAGGAGACGTCATGACGTCATTCCAGCTGAGAACGCGATACAGGGGGCCCTTATCATAACGCGCTATCTCGCCAACATGACATGATTTTAATAACGCGTGCGAAAAACGTCACCAATCATTCAAGTTCTAAAGCTCCAAGTTGTGGCTTCTATTGGATATGGATACTAATTAATACGTTAGCCTATTACCATAACAATTTAATAGTACAACTTTTATTTTCAACCAAAAGCTTGCATATGATATTGGGTAATAAAACTTTGAAGATAAAACCGAAAGTGAAAGTGAACATCTTTAGTTTCGACTCGTTTTAGAACAGGAATGGCATTTGCATTGTAGACTATGGTAAGCCTATTTTACATGGCGTTTGCATATGCAGAACATCTCACCTAGTGGCTAAGTGTCTGTGCACACAAGCGGCAGGCTGCTGCCGCAGGTGCAGCGTCCGCGCATCGTTGCGACAGTCGGTTGGGCAAGTGGCAGATCTGAGGCCATCGACTTTCCCGATAAACATCCCACATTATAGTTACTGTTGTTACCTAACGCGCGCTAAGAGAAGCAAATCACTCAAACTGACACAACGTCTTCGTTTTTCGTATTTGATGAGTTTATGGCAAGTTCTTTTATATAAGTTTGGCAATTTATTAGCGTTGGAGTGCGCAGAGCTAATGTATGCGCATGGGCATGCCGCCGCCGCCGCCGCCGCCGGCTCGTCTCCGACCGGTCGCGCACCGTGTCGCAATTAGATTCATCTCATCGCATTTATTAGTCTGTTTTTTTAAACTTCTTAGGTGTATTAATTGGATATGAAAATCAATTATGAGAACATTAAATAATAATCAGTTGCCTAAGTATGGTGATCGTAAAAATTATACATCGTGGTTCGGTAAAATACGTTCTTCTTTTGGGATTCGCTTCAGTTGGGTTAAGTAGTTATTGTTAGTAACGTAGTATAGGATAGAACATTCACGAGGAGAGAGCACGCTTTTCAAAACATCAAACAAAATGTGGAGGAATAGAGAAATAAAGATTAAAAAAAAAACTATTTAGTTTAAGGAGTTAGCCGTGACGATTAGAATATTGATTAATTTGATTGAAAAAACTTAGGTAGGCTTACTAAAATAAAATGGGTTTGATCAATACAATTTTCCATATTGTAACATATTTACGTTTTTCGGAATATAAATATTTATTAGTACTGTTTCATTAAGTTTTACTTTATTGCTTTGGCTTGACAAAAAAATACAATAGTAGAGTTAGTTGTAACTTTTAATGATACGCGGTAGTAGAGTTAGTGTTAACTATACTTTCATTCATTGAATTATATTGTACCAAAATATCTATTTAGATGACAAACCGTGAACACAAGTTAGAGGGTGCGAACGGGAAGCTCGCTGAAAGCTTTTCCCGCCGACCGTCAAACTGTGTTTATTATTAATAAATATAAAAAGAAACCTGTCAAACATTAGAAGTGAATATAATACGTTTTTACGGTTTCATTAAACAAAAAGTTAGCGTTGATCTCTAATTTAAGAAAACTTTAAAATAGTGGTTGGAACTTTTCTTTTCGTAGGTCTTACAATAATAATAATTAAAAAGCTTCTTCATCTCTTTCAGGAGTTAAATGATGATCGGGAGGCTTAAAAAGAAAACTTAAAATAAAAGTAAAAAAATAAACAAAAACGCGAATACATACGTGTATGATGGAAATGTGTGAGGGCGCAGTGCTTGGCGGAGGGCGTCAGCAACGCACCTCGCATTCTAGCCGTTAGCCATCATCACGACAGTTCCACTCAAGAGTCTAACACCCAGAGGTTCTACACAACGAAAGCGAAAATAAACACAGAAGTGCAGGGTGTCTCGGAGCCGCAGGCAGGCGGGCGCTGACCTGGCGCAGGCTTGTACAGGTCGGGTGAGGCGGCGCGTGGCTCCAGGGTCAGGCCGAAGCACGCGCTGGACAGTCCCAGCTCACTTAGCAGGATCCTCATACGGCCGAGCACATCACTCACTGACACTCGCTACACTCGTACGGCGCGGTCGGGCGCGACTGCGCTGCCAGGCGGGTGGTGCGTTACTGAGGCCGGCGGCGCTCGCCCGCTGCCTATATCGCGCCGCCTGACGTCACCACCGCGACGTCACACCTTGTGACGTCACTAACGGTACCTCCCACGGCCCGCCGCCCGCCCGAGCCTGCGCTAACGGCACCGCGAGTGGAGCTTTCATCCGCCCGCGCCCGCCCCGCCGCGCCCCGCCCGCCCCTGGACACGACTCGCCGCGTTTCAGTAAAGCTCCGGGTTGTTTGGATTTGATGAACTGCTGTATCTGGACTTTGGCTTTTTGGAAATACGTGTGGGTGTGTTTTTGTACAACGTTGTATGAATGTTTGTGGGGTACGAGTAGGTGTGTACTACATAACTATATTTTTATACGATATGCAAATGAGGTATTATGTCGCCAAAGCAAATGTATGTGATTGAAAAATTTTTCTGTCAGCATTAGCCCAGTCGGCAAGTACTTTCTACTTTGAGAAAAATCCGAACATTAGGATGTTGTCAATCTTACAATCGTTTTATTTAAGTGTCAGCTCATCTGTAAGTCATAAACTCATAACACAGCGTTAAAGGATCGTGAAGTATCAAAATTAAATCCAGTGTGGTTTGGCGATGTGCATGACTGTATCATACGTGCAAGTGTGCGTTGGTTACATAACGACGACGGCGCATTGACCGGCGGCGTGATGCCTGACGGGTACTGGCGCGTCGCGAGCTTACCGGAATCTAAATACGATAAATTACCTTAGGATAATATTTCAGTATATGCCACTCAAAATGTCTACTCGTAGTCTAATAGCTACTTAGTACATAGTTTACATCTGATAACAATTTCTATCCGTCTCTACATTTCTGGTTACTTTGAATTATGCGGGCGGGTGTATCAAATTGGTGCTTACATTGATTTTTATCTCTTTTAATAAAATGTCCAAAATCCTACACCCGGTAATAGAGTTCGGGGCATGAAAGCTTAGGTACTTTTATAGAGATTTTGAGCCAGCCCACGTAACAACTCGCGGTGTTATTCTACAGACTGCCTGTCGGTCCCACGCACATTTCTGGGAAAAACTTCGCTACTGAGGATAGGATATTAGTTACTGTGAATATTTAATAGGCAGTGAGGGAGGTTGATTTCTCACGCCTACGAAGTTCTCGAATGGTTAGAGATTCTGCAAACTAGTATTAAGTTTAAAACTTGAGATCTAGAATCTACCACGGAATGTTGCTCAGTTTCAGGTTTTATTTCAGTACTTAGTAGTTATCTATTTTTGGCTTTTAATTAGGATAAAATATTTAAATGATAATGATGATTTAAAGTACTTTAAAAAGAGGAAAAGGGAAAAACGTGGCGAGTGGTTTTAAATTTACTTTCTACTTATTTCTTTGTGAATAGATACAGGGTGATACTAAACATTGAAATCAAGCGAGAAACTCTACAGTCTACATGCACGAAATGCATGTCTATTTTGTATTTTTTTAGTACCACATTATTTTTATTGGTCAACTAATAAACATACCTACATACGAAAATAAAGATAACGTTGAATGTGATTTTAAGGATACCTATTAGGTAAAATTATTAGATGATATTATAATTTGGCAATCTCTACATACAACAATTTGAGTTATTAATACATAGAAGTTCATAGGACTAGTACCGAGGTACGATAGATTTGGCATAGAGCAGCGTCGCTTGGCCCACATTGAGTCATGAAGTGAGCGATCAATGCAATGCAATGTTAAATAGGTAACTCACACACAAAATCACGACGGGGCTTTTTTTTCTTTTTTTTTGTTCTTTTTTCTTTTTTTTGTTCTTGTTTTATTAGATTTGTTTGTGTATTCTTTGAGTATTATGGATGCTGCGTTCAGCAACGCAGTCTCACTGTATCTTCAATTCTTTTATTTTGACGAAAAATGAGAATTTCCACGAACCTGTGTACACAGAAATGACGAGTGGTACTTTACTGTGTAATCTACTATTTGTTATATCTAAAGCTCTGCCAAAATTTAATAGTAAATACAAACCATTTCAATGGAAAACCGTTGTAAACAGGATGACAGGACTTTTCTGAAACGCCCTGTACATTTCAATCAACTCGTGCATATAAATAAGCTATGAACAGTGACGAACGCGTATGTTGAGAAACGAATGTAAAATTAAGCGACTAACTGCCGATTTCTGAATTGAGAAAGTCACTAAGCAAATGCCTAAGTATCGTTCTATTTCTGCAGATTTCGCACAAAAGAGCGTGACAGAACGATACTTAAGTATTTGCTTAGTGAAATTCTCAATTCAGAAACCGGGCCTAAGTCAGCGGTTGCTGTGGATTTCAATGACTCCAATGGGCTTGCACAGTTAAAAAAAAAACATCTGACGGCGGTGCAGTAATAATCGGGTCTGCACTCTTTGTTCAACAGCTCCACTGACTTTAGTGCCTCTATTTTCAAGTGCTTGGAACATTTTTTTTTCTTAAATCATTGTTGTTCCTTTTGAAAAACAACTGCATTTTAGACTTGAAGTCCTTGAAGTTAAAAAGGTTGAGCAAACCTATGGTAGAGCCTCAGCATCTACTTACGTGAAATCTACCCTTAACTCGAGAAGTTAATTGCGAATATTCTATCTATCTATTCAAACGTATCGCAGAGAGCATTAGTTTAGGCGCGGAACAGCGTCGTCTAGCCTACATATCGAGGTCTGAAGTGACAAATGCGGCGGTGACGCTCTGGCGCGAGACACGGGACCGTCGCCGGCGCATCCCGCGCTCCCATTCGGGGAGCCCGCGCGCTTCCGCATTGATCGCGCCGCTCGTCACGGCAGGACCTGTATAGGGCTGCTTCCTGAGCTCCAGGAGTGACTTGGCTTTTAAATCTTGTGTAGATTTTTTTGTTATTTGTTAAACACAAACCCGATCTCACCCGATATATGTGATCTTAAATATTCCCGGTTTTTTTTGCCATAATCATTACTCTATGTTCCAGCCGACACCGGCCGACACACACGTATGGGGAACTGGGGACGCATCCAATAGGTAGAGGCCCGCCCATAGAGACAGATTTTATCTGAAATTGTTATTAAATTTCGTTTGGTGTCCAAAAAGAAATTTAATAACAATGTCAGATAAAATCAGATAGTATCAAAATTAGATAAAATCAGAAATCAGCCGGGGGAGCATGACTTTTGTCGAGGCGGATTTATCCAACAAAATGGCGGTTTATCAGCATTTTTGACGTATAGAGTGGGTTATATATCGTCGAGAGCGATATATAACCCACTGTAGACGTCAAAAATGCTGATAAACCGCCATTTTGTTGGCTGAGACTGAGACAGATTTAATCTGACATATGTTATCAGATAAAATCTGTCTCTACATTATAACATTTCGTTTGGGACAGGACTTGAACCCGCAACCTCATGGTAAATCAGGTGAATTTTTAAACCTTATAAATCTTTAAATATTGTAAACTAGCTTAACCAACGGACGTGGTCCTGTCCCATGAGTTACTACAAAAAAGCGATAGATAAAACGACTTTTAGTTTTCCAATATTATTCGAATTTAAATAATATTTCGCTTGATATTTTTTGTATGCGAAATTTGTATTGCTCGTTATCGGAGTCCCTTAAGTTCCGCCTAATTTGGTGAAAACGAAGATTACTTATATGCTGTCCTGAATTTCTGCAACTCCTGAAAATGTTATAATGTAAAGTGGTAACGTGCATACCACTAGGGAAGGGTGACACAATATTAAAAACCCAGTTATTTCAAAGCGATATAAAGGGCAGAATAAACACCTACTTCTTAGCTACCTACATACGTGAACCTGTTAATTACAAACTGGTACGTAGGAATTTCTTAGGTACAGGTGATCCACCCTATCCGCTATCAAGGGGTATTATTATACCTAATAAGGTAGTAGGGACATACATCGTCATTAGCCTGTGCTCTATATTTGAATGCAACACTGTCACTTCAATAAGGTCGGTTCGAATTCCTATTAACGGATACGTTACGTGGTACAAAATACAGCACGTAGTCGCTTACACGCGTGCACTATTCACTTGAGTTACGGGCGACTTTGCAACGAAAGTGTAAGCGTTTACGTGCTGTCGTGTGAACCTAAACAATCACATAAAAAAGTAGCCATTACATCTAAGTTACATGATTGACAATCTATACTTACACTAGATGGTTTAAGTAACGAGTCGGACGCTGCAGTGATCGGGGTATACATATTTTAAATGGGTAGTCTTGCACCCAGCACATACAGGATGTTAAAACCAACAAAGCGTGAAACCACTTATTGTCCCCATCATAACGAACATGTTTGGCCATGGAACTATTTTTGATAGGTAAACAAACAGTTTCCAAGATAATGGGGTTTCAAAGTCGGACGTTAAAAAAAGGCCGAAATGCGTTCAGTATCGGGTACTTAACATTTCTTCTGAAGAAGCCATGTCAAAATTCGTAATATTTCTTACAAAACAACCCGCGATGTCATCGGCACCTCGAGCAGTGGCGGATCCAGAATTTTTGGTTTGGGGAGGCTTGAACCCAATAAGCGTAGGTTTTCAAGATTAAAAGAATAGAAAAAAAAATTTATAGATGCTTTTGGGGGGGCTTGAGCCCCTTAGCCCCCCCTAAATCCGCTAGTTACTTCGAGCGTAAGTAGCATAAGTTTATGCCAACGTTTGCGCAATATGACTTCTCTGCCACGTTAATTGCGTGACAAAATATTTTACAAAATTATGACCAAAAAACCAAAATCATTTGCCAGCAATAATTTATGGAAAAGGTACTTACTTTGTTTTGGTGTCTAGTATGCTTGCATTTCGGGTCTGTCGACGGTCTTTTAACACCCTGTATATGTACCGTCCTATCAGCTTCGTCGGCCAAGTCCACAGCAATACAAGGTCACGCGATTCTTCATTCTTGTTGTAGCAATTACGGCGAAGAAAGAACTACCGCTAATCACATGGGAAAATGTAGCAATGGCCCGTTTTCAAAGAACAAATTCAAAGCACTTCATAGATGGCGCTTATAGGAGTGCCCATACAAGAACCGGGACACGGCTGTCAAATTTCGCTTAGCACAGATTAATGTTGACGGTCGCGTTCCGGTTCTTCTACAAGGTGTTACAAAAGTACCTAACTCTTTTTACAGGGTAATAGCACCCGGTGATAGGGATCACAACCTAAATATTTTTTTTTGCTCTATGACGTTCCGTTGATTTTTAATTAATAAAATGACAACTATGTGGCGGGAGAAGAGATTATTTAAAATATTGTTTTCATTGACTTTCACAATGTTTTAACGACTCAAAGCCATGCAAATGCACCTACACGCACAAACATATTTTTAAATTTGAGCTAATAACAAAAACAAAAACGTTATGAAAATTTTTCAATTTTGAGGTTATAAAATAAAAATTGTTTTTTTCAACTTTTTTTTACAGATATGACATCCTGTTGACCAGTAGGTCACACCCTGTAAAAAGAGTTAGGTACTTTTGTAACACCTTGTATAGCCACGCCTGTATGCGCAATCTATGAATTGCTTTGTATTTGTGCTTTGAAAACGGCTCATTGTGAGATTTCTGTGTTGGATAGATTATTAGAAGATACTAAGGCCCGGTTTCTGAGTTGAGAATTTTGCTAAGCAAATGGGTAAGTGTCGTCCGGTCTCTGCAGATTTCTCACAAAAGAGCGTGACAGAGCGATACGTGCTTAGTAAAATTCTCAACTCAGAAACCGGGCCTTAGTGGCTTCTTTTATAAAAATGTCCCTTGCATAGCTGAGCTTATTGAGTGATCAATTACCACAACCACGTGTGATTGCGAATAATATGACTAATAGTTGACTCATGTGGATACCGTTGAGCCTTATCGTTCCAACTGGAACAAACTGTTATAATTCGGTGCTAAAAACTCCCGAGTCAGAGTGTATGTAGACCGAAGGTAGTCATGGGAAGGTAGCAATGGGGTAGCTTTTCTGGTGGTCAGTAAGAAGTACCTAATGGACTGTTAATGGTTGGGTGGTTGTGTCAGCCCTGTATAGGTCTGTCGCGCGCGTATTTGCGTCTGTTACGATTGGTCGCATGCCCCAGTACTATTTGCTGCACACAGAGCGGGCACGCGTCCAGTTATTCTAATTTTACTTATAATCGATACTGTCGCATCGCAGACTGGCCAACAAAGACTAATTATTCGTCGAAGGTGTTATACCTTTGTCTATATCATGTCTCTTATGATGCAAAGTTTCCGCATGTTTGCAGTATTTGCCATGATATTCAGGGATATTTGTTTTGCATTTCAGGGCAGGTATTGATGAGACAACACCATTTTGAAATAGTTTTTTTCTTTTATATGACGTACTTGGTTCATAAGTATGTAAATAAATGTCTAATTTCCATTTTAAAATGTTAGCCTAATAAAAATGAAAAATAAATGACACGCTACCGCCCGCCCTACGGTAAGTTACCCCACCTCCGCTCACCTTGCACCGCGCCGTTACCGCCCGCCCTACGACCGCCGTTCAAAATTATTCTTACAGTTTAGCTGAACTCACTATTCGTTACGTCGCCATTTCCGCCTTTCCAACGGTCGCCTCTCAAAGCTCTACCATGCACCAACCACGGACTTAAAAAAATATCCGTGGCACCGACCCGTCTCGTTACAAGCTCAGTCGTCGCCGCCCGCCCAACACTTAACGCTCAAAGTGATCCACACCGTCGTTTCCGCCCGCCCAACGCTTGCCCAGCGCACCCCACGCCGCCGCCGCCGCCCGCCTTACGCTCACTTCAACGACGCAATTTTTATGTTTTTAATTTATAATTTAAGTGTTTTACACATTTTACATGTTGCACAGATTACTCACTAAACTGACAGGTTGTTTGATGTAAACTCGACCGTAATGCAAACTTTCAACTTTTTCATATAGATAAAAGGTTAGATTAAATATGTTGGAACTATGTGCAATACTTTATCAATCATGTAGTCTGTCATGTTTTACCTGACATTGACATGTCGCGTAAAAATGCCTAACCGCGAGTTTTGTGAAAATATTGAACCCGTGTTGGATCACGTTTTATAATAGTAAAATGTTTGAATCCTTAGTTGTGTATTAAGTTGATAAGGTGTGCCGGGAGCGCGCGCGCTGGATCGCCATATCAGCGAGCACGGACGCGTGTCGGCGCGTGTGTGAGTGCGCATGTGTGCACACTCGCTCTGCCAGTGTGTGCCGCTTGGCGCGCGGTGAGCCGAGCGAACGCAGCGACTTCGGCCCGCGAGAGAATTCCATCAAAACGTGAACGCGACTTGCTTGTTTCGATTTGGTTGCTGTCAGGTCAGTGCGTTGAACACTGGCTGTGCGTTTGTAAATTGTACTAATTGGGCATGGCGGTCTCCAAACACGAAACAGTGGCTTCAATTACTGCCTCGGCTCCCGTGCTGTTCATCGTCCGCGCATTCAGTCGGTGAAGTTCCTACGTTACGACATCAGCTGCATTATAGCTCGCGCGGCGAAACTATTTACTGTTGGTGCACTGTGCACTATGCACCGCCAATGTGAGTGTGTGAGTTAAGTGGTTCATAAATAGTCGGCGCAGGAGGGGTTCAGCGCAATGAAAGCTATTGTAAGTATACTTATCTATTGTAATTAACAGTATATCGAATAATATCACGAGATTTGAGGTTATGTTGAAGAATGTCGACTAGAAAATATTTATAGATGTGTGTGGACGGTTCGCTTGGATTTTCCTTCATCACATGGCCCTTCGGAGTTGTTCGTAGGAACATTTGGCCACTTACCAATGTGTGAATGTTCGCAAAATAGATAGTTTTATTGTTGTTGTTTAGGAAAACAACCGGACAGTTAATGTTTATTGCCCACACACTTGTGTACCCGATAATGACAACAACCGACCTTGTCTAAATAGATACGATTTCATGCATATTAGGCATTTAATTATTTTGCATTTAACTACAGAATTGTACCTTAGTAGGTAGACTCGTGGTATGGTGGTCAAAGTCTAGGGTACCCCATCATATGGTACTTCGGTACTCTAACCGCGCGGCATAAGTGCGCCAATCGAACAAAAAGGGATATCCTAGCGTGTGGCTGACTGTACATTATCTATGTACTTAATATACCTACCTGAGCATACCTGAATAAGTACCTAGGTATAGGTAATAAGAGTATTCTCACGAGCATGTAAACAGTAAAAAACGATCGAATTATGGGCTATAATATTGGCATGAATTCACTCATCAAACATTTTGGTATTTACCTACATAGGTAAGTACCTACCTAGACATAACATCTTTGGAGAGACCTAGACCTTGGCTGAGCGTAATAATAATACGGTGCAAGCTTGATTGCACATTGCACCTGAATTTTTTCTAATTGCGCTACATGTAGGTACGTATACCTACATACAAAACACAAGTGTTTACTAGTGGCTCCGCTTGCAAGCAACGACCCACCACACTAACTTGACTTTGTATCTGATTGCATATTATGTAATAAACAGAGGTCAATATGCACCCATGTATTTTCGGTTTAGTTCAGACTTAAGATTTCAGACTCGTATTGAATAAACGTGACAGTTGAACAAAATTATATTATCCAGATAGACTGGGGCTGGATATTATATCTACTATACCACACCTAGTAGTGCGGTTAATATTATCAAATAGGTACCTAATCAGGTAACCGACTGTCTGCTACATTTAATTGCCATAATCATGCCACTTGTTATCACAGTATTATCACCTCATTAGAACGTAGAATTAGATAGTGGTCGCTTAGGATTGTAATTAATATTTTAATAGATACTCTTTTATATTGCTAAATTTTAAAAAGTAAAAAAAATGGGAGGATATGATAACAAAAAGAAAACGTCATAGGTAACGCACTGTGCTAATGTAAACTATGAAAATTGCTAGAATTTACGAGTAGGCGACATCTCGGACAAAATATTTTCGGACACTTTGTCCGAAATGTCGCTTTGTATTTTTAATATTTTTGAGGCGACATCTCGGACACTCTCAAAATATTAAACCTGTATCGTACAGTCAGATAATAAAGTATTCAAACATAATACACAGAGAAAGAACGTTACCACAGCTGCATATTTTAGGATAGCTAAAGCGGCTTAAATAAGCCGTTTTCCTTGACATTTAAAGCCTGAATTTAAGCACTCAGATCGCGTTCGGCTCGTTTTTGATGAAAAAGTACAAGGCTTACATAAGGTGCTAGGAGGATCATCACCTCAGTTCTCACATCATTTTGTTCCTAACCAACCCCGCGTAATGATGTGAGAACTGAGATGGTGACCCTCCTACAACCTTATGTAAGCCTAGTACTTTTTCATCAAAAATGATTTGATTTAACGCTACCCTACGCTACGTCTTGATAAAACACTATAGGTAATTATTGGCTGTGCTGAGCCTTTGTTACCTGCGCAGTGACATGAGACGCGGGGGCAGATTGTCAAACGTTGGTACACGAGGCAAAACATTCAAATATTGTTAACATAATATTAGTTAAGATAAGCATAAAATTAAAAGCATAAGCATAAATACATTAACTTAATGAAATAAAATGTGTGTCGCAAGCGACACACTTGCGTGGGAGAGCAAATATAGAAGACTCCATAAGTATACAAGATATTATTTTCATGTGAGTTTGTAACATTTTTATTAGTCTCCTCATAAATAAGATCGATGGGAGTTTTTTATCCGACTGTACAAAACAGCTTTATTTGTAAGTGTCCGAGATGTCGCCTCAAAAATATTAAAATAATCAAGCGACATTTCGGACAAAGTGTCCGAAAATATTTTGTCCGAGATGTCGCCTACTCGAATTTACGAAAGGGTTGCCTTTTTTCTGGACTTTCATTTAAGACCACCCTATAAGCGTCTTGTAATAATACCACGTTGCACTTACCTCACCTATAATTTCTCATATCAACTTCAATAACAACCATGTCAAAGATTTCCATAATGCTTTACACAACATGAAAATCTAAATCTACCATATCGAGATACGCTTAGCATAATCAATGCATTATGTAGGCACTTGCTGTGTGTGTCGGCTCGATTACCCCCTTGCAGTGACGTGATTGCCTCTTGACTTGACGAAGATTTTAGGATTAGCGGAGATTTGAATCTGATAACGTCTTATCAGTGGGACTTGCGAGATCATACAGCTTCAGTATCGTAGTAAGTAGGTACAGAAGTCGCAGTTCTGTACCTACGTCATAATTATGCACATAACTTTGTTGATAATAAAACACCCTTGTTACTACTACTACTAAGGCCTTTGCATCTACGTAATGAGATGATTTATACAGCGTCCAGTGGCACCTTCACTCACACTAGATGGGTGAAGAGACCACTCGGCGCTGCAGTGCCTGGGACATTGTTTTAGATGGATTGTTTTTTTTGTTTTTTTTTTTTTGACCCTTGTTAAGTTATGAGTTATTTGCCAGGTTTGTGAAGATTTAAATAAAATAAAAACTGGTATATTTCAACAATTAAGTTTTATTTTCCAACAACTAAGTAGGCACTCGGCAGAATCTAAAGCTCTACTAGGTAGGTAGAGCTTTACATTCAGTATCATATTCCATTTATGACCCATTCATATTAGCGTTTCACCTCGGAATGAGAGATTGTAATCTAGAAACGCGTATACTCCTTCATTTGGTGTTCTAAACGTCTCAAAAGTCTCATAAAATCTCAAGCCTGCGTCGTGAGTCATTCAAGATCAAACGTCACAAAAATCGTATTTTCACGTAGTAATTTTAATATTTTTTGTCTCGATTTTTTTGTATCGATGAGTTTCCATTTTGTTCCAGAATTGAATTCCCGTCCTTGAATTATACGAAAACGATACCGAACTTGGTGTTAATACACCCCACCCAAATATAAACTTCTAAGCCAAGCGGCATCCTTCGTTGAAAAATACAAGGTGCATTGCGCTACTTATTATTATACATATGAAGGCTTAGCGCTGCGTGCTCTCCGCCCTCTATCTCAAAAACGATTGAGCGCAGAGAAAAACGTTTTGGACACAATTTGTCGAAATTTTTATGCTTTACAATCTTATTACAGATTTCAACATCATTGGAGCTATAAGAATCTAAGATAATCGCGAAAACCCGATTTTTGTGACGTTCGATCTTGACGCAGACATGAGACTGATTTTATACAACGTGTCACAAAACATCCTAACTCTTTTTACAGGGTGTAACCTAGTGGTCAACAGCAGGTCAAATCAGTAAAAAAAGTAAAAAAAAACAATTTTTATTTTATAACCTCAAAATTTAAAAAAGTTCATAACTTTTTTGTTTTTGGTTAGCTCAAATTTTAAAATATGTTTGTGTGTATAGGTGCATTTACATAGCTTTGAGTTGTTAAAACATTGTGAAAGTCAATGAAAACGATATTTAAAAAATACTTTTCTCCCGCCACAGCGTTCACATTTTATTAATTTAAAAATCAATGGAACGTCATAGAGCAAAAAAAATATTTAGGTTGTGATCCCTATCACCGGGTGCTATTACCCTGTAAAAAGAGCTAGGTACTTTTGTAACACCTTGTATAAGACTTTTGAGACAACTTTTAGGACACCAAAGGACTCGTATAAGAAGGGAGTATACGAGTTTCCAGCTCTCTCATTCCGAAGTGAAACCTCAATATGACTGGTAATGATTGGAATAAGGTGGAGGTATGTACCTATATGTGTTTTCAGCTTATTGTCTCTCATTCCGAGGTTGACCTCTTAGGTATATTTGTTAAATGGATTATTAAATTGCAAATAACCCAATGTTCGACAATAGAAGTGCCTGCCAAAACAATAGTCGGTTGATATTTTTTTTTTACATATTATCAGACTTATTTTTGATTAAAGAAAACAGCGCGAAAACCTATCGCTATGCTCACTAAATGTCTTCTAATCTTCCTCCTATCTGAATAGGTAAATTTGTTCGTGTATAGATAGCGTGTGTGCCAGAAATAATTTGTGATATGATAACTGTATACAAGATTACACAAGTGATTTTTATTTTCGTGTATTCTGTCAAATTGGTCTTGCTCTCATCTAAACAACACTCATCATAAGAGTGACACTTCATAAAGTGAATATTGTACCTACGGAGTGTTACTCAATACGTAGGTTATAGGTTTGTACGGTCGGCCACAATCTCAGATACCCCATGGCAGCTCTTACCTCGCGCGACATAAGGGCGCCAATCGAACAAAAAGGGGTATCTTCTGAGACTGTGGCAGACTGTACCTACCATGTGTCGTGCATGCCTATAATTATGAAAAGTTCTTAATAATATCTTTATGAAACTGAGAATCACGATTGTACTAGGTATGTATGTACACACGACAGCACGTCGAGACTTACACGCTAGCACTTTACACCGTTACGTTACGGGCGACTATACAACATAAGTGTACACTCTGACGTGATGTCGTGTGTACACAGTACAGCCGTGAAGGCTAATCAGAAGTAAACAAGACGTAGACCATACAACGAGACGCGGGGTAGCGTACCAGCTAAGTTCGGAAAAGAAAAAGCGAGCACGGGCATATTAATTAATACACAAACTATTTCGATGCCTGTAATAGGGGAATCATTAATTATTTATTAAGGTCCAACGAAAGCAGCGTGGCGGGAAATTCAAATTTTAAAATTTTGAAGCTAAACTGAGCTATTTTTATTCAGCGATTTTTTGTTCACGGCAATAAAATAATATCCTTTAATTATTGTAAATAACAGAAAAACTATTAATAGTTCAGCCGATTATGTGTTCTGGGGGGTTACATTCGCAAAGTAATGCTTTGATTTTAAATACTTTGTTATGTTTATTCAAAGGTAAGGCTGTTTTATTCAATAAAAATACAAAATGCGTCTTAATTTGTAAAATATAAAATTTTGTAAATTGCGCCATATTGCGGCCGTATTGGAAAAATGCGCCAAGGGTAGAGGGGCTGGTCGACAAAGCAGTGGCACTGCCCAAAAAAATAGTTTTTGACCAGCGCCTCTATTCTTCTCTTCTCTATTCCCCACTCAACCGTAGAGGGCCAAAACGCTCGAAAATAGCCCTTTTTTTTCAAAAATCTTTTTTTTATTTTTAAGAACGGTAATTTTTACGGTGGATATTTTAGAGAATACAGAGGCAGAACACATAATTGGCTGAGTTATTGTTGTTCTGCCCTTGTTTACAATAATGAAAATAATACTATTTTATTGCCGTAAAACCAATAATCGCTAAACAAAAATTACTCAATTTAGCGTCAAAAAAAAATACTGCAAACAATTTGGATTTTCCGCCACGCTGCTATCGTTGGACCTTAAGGAAAGAAAAAAATAAAAAAGTGACCAGTTTTTCTTACACTGGTAATTTTTGTATGAACTCATGGAACAGGACAAGGTATATCGGGTTAACTGGTTAAGTAGTTCTAAATATCATTTTCAACAACTTTTGTTCTACGACTTTTCGTTGGTACCCAACTTGTTCAGAACCCTCATTGAAATGGAGGAAATGATGTGCTACGTACGCTACATGTGCATTATCAATTCAGGAAGGAGCGATTAGCCGAGTGAGTTCATAATCACTGACTCAGTACCACTATGTGTTTACGAACGAAATTAGTTGTTTTGTACCTACCTGTAACAGTAAGTAACCTTTATGTCTGATATCTACTAAATTTAAAATACCCCCCACATTTTAGCTTAAAATTAGCATATCTCAAAAACGGCTGAATTGAATTTGATAAAACATATCTAAAAACACTCGCTAAAAAACCTGATTGCGAATTAAAAAAACGCATCTAAATCGGTTCACCCGTTTAAGAGTTACGGTGCTACAAACAGACACATAGACAGAGACACTGACAGACACACAGACAAACACACACACATAGCCGTCAAACTTATAACACCCCTCTTCCTGGGTCGGGGGTTAAAAATACAAAGAAACATTATTATGCAAATTCATTCTACATACTCTAACGTAGGTAAACAGAGAAATTGCAATCTTACATCGAAAGAAAATTAGCTCTACATTCAATATTGCATTGATAACTTTAATAAATATCACTGAATTAAGAGCGACATTAAAATTACAACTTCAAGTAACACATTTAAGAACAAAGAGGCTTAATCACGTGAAAGAGTAAACAATAAACTCTAGTCACGGCACAGTAGAAGTCATTCATATTTAAATTGTTATAATGTCACAGTTTCTATTAAACGCTTGACCTATGTCTATTACGCTTCTAATGGCATGCACGTGAGCCGTCGACCCGTGCTGAAGGCTACTCAATTACTTGCAGCTTCACGACGACGACGTCATTCATCCGAAAACAGATAATATTATCACCTCGCCGGTGTATCGATCGCACTGCCGCACACCCCTCCGCCAGCCCGCGCCACGCTACGTCATCGTTTACCCCGCGCCCGTGAAACAACCGTGACGTCACTCACATCCATGACGTACTGTTATGTCATGGGTTAGGCGCATGCGTGGTGTTCCTCCCTCTGACGACACCCGGCTATATTGAGATTGCTAACGTAGGTGATGCTGCGAAATCGATTGTCTGATGACTTAGGATCAGGGGTAAGTTTAGAACAAGTGGGTACCCATAGCGTTATCTTTAGAGGCTAGGCTATTAAAATTTTACAAGCACTTCCTTTTGAAGAGAGCGATACAATACTGAAAAGAGGCATACCCTTGACCGACCTTGAACTTAATCGCACGTACACACTTTAATGCCAGAACATAGGTTGGTAAACAATATAATAGCTAGTTACAGAAAATTAAGCTATACAATACAAGATAGTTGTAAAGTATGTATAGTAGTAGGTAGGTAGGTACAGTCAGCGACACGCTGGGATACCCCATTTTATTCAAATGACGCAATGACGCCGCACTTGATAAGAGTTTCTATGGGGTATCATGTCGCTGACCGTATCTATGTATACCGCCTAAGAGCAAAAGTAAAGAGACAATAATTAAAAGTTTGTTGTTCCAATGGTATGACCCGAAAAGTTTTTTTTTATAAAAAGGGTCGTCAAATTAATTTCAAAAATTCATGACATAAAATAACCAAACAATAAAAAGATTTTTATGAAGTGGATAACCTAACATTGTTAGGCTCTAATTTTCTTACGAAAGTTCGTAAGCGGGCATAGCAGCTCATTCATATTGTTTATATCTTTTGTTTTACTTTTACTGTGAACTGATGTAAAATCAGATTCTCAGCCATTTCGTGTCCAAATCCGTCACCATACGACACCTATAAGCGCTTAGGAAAAACTACAAGATTTCGAGTAAGCATTGGCAGGGGATATCATAGAGTTCCCCTTTTCGGACAGCAGATGTCAGTAGGGCGCCGCCGCCCCTCGCGTCAGTAGCGCCGACATGGCGAGCCGCCGCGCCGCCGCGCCGCCGCTCGCAGCTGTCATCGAGAACACAACCAAACCCCAGCATCTCCTCAAAAGTGATAGCCCATCTAATAAACAATCTAACTCGCCATCCACCATGATAGCTACACCACAGCCAGGTACGCTCTATCTATTCTAACCGGTAGCACTTGCAAATGTTTCTCTACCAGCCCATGCGGGCTCGGCGAGTATTGATTATAAGAAGGGTATTGAATCTAAAGGGGTTTTGTTGATAAAACGCGCTGCAGGCCGAGTCGTTTGTGTTAGTAAAAGTGTTGTTTCGGTATTGTTGTGGTTGTCATTTATAACGTGTGGTGTTATAAAATTAAAGTTCTTTGTTATGCAATAACCTATTTTAAATTTCGGCGCATTGAGTGCACAACAGTGTTGCTGCATTGCGTTACCTAGCAACATACCTACATTGCGCAATTAATTACTAATGCACTTTTATTAACAATAGGTACTGCCTGAATAGAAGTTGAATCCTTCACCGTGAGGAAACCCGCGGCTTAGTTGGCTCTGCACTTATTGACTCGTATTTCCTCTGGGCTAGGCCGACTAAGCTGTCAGGATGGTATAGGTGCTGGGTAAGCCTACTCCATCTAAAACAATGTCCCAGGCACTGCAGCGCCGGGTGGTCTCTTCACCCATGTAGTGTGAGTGATGGTACCACTGGACGCTGTATAAATCATCTTATTTCGTAGATACAAAGGTCTTTATTTTTATTTTATTGTTGAATACCGCATATACTGTAGATTGTATTTAGGTAACTCTTGCTAAACTGTTTGTAAGTAAAAATATATTTTTTCTGTCTTTCCAGGTTATTGCAAGAGTTCTTCCGCATTAATCTCCACAATAAAGGTATAATACTTTTTTAAACACGGATAAAAATGGATCCAATACTAGAAAATGAAGCATCATCATCTGAGACGCCCACCAAGTATGGAAAGTCAAAACATAAAAATAAGAAGAAAAAGAATCAAGCCGATGTGCAATCAGGAAGTCAAACGGTGGTGGGTGAAAGAAGAAAGTTCGTAGTAACGAAACTGCCGCTGGCGGAGGAGGAGTCATCTGAAGCTGTGCAACATAGCAATGCACACACTGTCCACTTTGGCACCAGAGGAGTGGAGTCGCAGCGGCCTCATGTGCGCTCCATATTCAAGGATAAGTCGGATAAAGAGCCCTCTCGGCCGGCGAGTGCGGAGCGCGAGTCAGTCCCCAAGGAATACGAGACGTTCCACGGGACCTCATCTAGTCCACGAAGTTCTATTTTTGATATATTTCGTTTACGAAGAAAGAGCGATGCAAAGAAGCACCAGTCGCTCATGCAAAATGTTAAAGGTGCTATTGCTGGAACATCAAAGACCGCCGAGGCCCCGGAGCCAACAAAAGACGACCAAAGTGGTGAGGATTCAAAAAGTTCACATAAAAAGTATTATCATACAGTGACGGGTGCATCTTCTCGTAAGTATAGCCCGATCACGAGAGTAATGGATATATTCAGGAGCAAGCCGCACTCGGAGGCGCAGCAGCCGACGCCCGAACCGGTGAAGAAGAAGAACAACACCAAGCAGCCGCGCCGCTCCTCCATCGGGACAACCTCTCCGACTTACCATAAGAACTCTTATGCTTCCTTGGACCCCATGCAGGCAAAACAACTTTTTAGAGAAGTTCGTGGTCTGCCAAAATATGATCCCTATTTATCGATTGTTCAAATATCTTTAGGCGGCAGAGATAAAACTAGGCTACTGTTAAACTTTTTTAAGTACCACAAATGTTATGAGATTTTACCCAAATCAGCTAAAGTGATAATATTTGATACGCAATTCCCTGTAAAGAAAACGTTTCCCACCTTAATTTCTCACGGAATTCGTTCTGCACCACTTTGGGATTCGACAAAGAAGCAGCTGGTCGGCATGATTACTGTCACCGATTTTATAAGAATTCTTCTGCAACTGGACGCAGAAGGTGTGTCGGTAGACGACCTGGAGCGACACACTCTGCACACGTGGAAACGGCTCCTGCGGCCGTCGCGCAAGCCGCTGTGCTGCGTCGGCCCGGACCAGTCGCTGCATGAAGCTATCAACTACTTGAACAAACATCGGGTACATCGACTTTTGATGGTGGATCATTTTTCTGGAGACGTGCTTTACATACTTTCTCATAAGAGAATACTGAGATTCCTTTTTGTATACCTTAACGAGTTTCCGGAACTAACATTTTTCCACAAAAACTTACTCGATTTGAAAATTGGGACTTATGAGGACATTGTGTCTATTACTGATGCAACAACAATCAAAAGTGCATTCCAGCTTTTGTTGGAAAAAGATATCTCAGCTTTGCCCGTTCTAGATGAAGACGGTAAGCTTGTAGATGTCTACGCTAAATATGAAGTATTAAATTTAGTGAGTGAAAAGCTGTATTCCGATTTGTCTATAATGATAGGCGATGTAAGGAATAAAAAGAAAGACTGGGAAGAAAAGTTGCAGAAATGTCGTTCAAGTATTACATTATACGAGGCCTTAGAAGTAATAGTTAGAACCGAAAGTCATCGACTATTATTAGTAGATAAGGAAGACAAACTTATTGGTATCGTATCTCTCTCAGATATATTAGTATATTTAAATAGAATAATACCAACGGAGAAAAAGGTTTCCTCACTTCAGGAGTTATTTAGGCCTCTCGAGGAGAATAAGGTTACAGAGGTGTCTAAAGAAACTGAAAACGAAGAGATCACTATAGAAGTGCCAACCCTGAGCACAGAGTCGAGCGGCGCTGCTGATGCCGTGGGCTCGAGTGCGTCGCCGAGCCAGCCCCAATCCATCGCAAAGACTGCAGAAGAGAGTACGCAAAGCAATAATGACAGTGATAACAATTTTAACACAAATGAAGACAGTCACAAGGAATCCAATGTTGCAGAAGATATAAAGGTTGAAGTAGAAAATTTTGAAGAGTCCTAGTTCAATAAAAAATCTGATTCCAAAGATAATGTGATAGGTTAATCAATATTAATCTCTTAGAATGCTTATCGCTTGTAATGATATTGTATTATAATCTAAATGTATCATGAATATGCATACAATACCACGTGATTGCCTTACTCATTATTTAATTCATTATAAAACATCGCTGAAACTCAATAAAATATTTTAGCACTTGTTGTTTTCAATCGTTCTCTGTTTGATTTGCTTGTAAATCTGTAGAACCCTAAATATTGTCCAAACTATGAACAGCATGCTGATAACTTCAACCAACAGACCCAGATTCTACATGTGGGTAGGTAGTTAACTAAGTAGATCATTCACATCATATCACAATACAAGTGTGGTTTTGCAATTTAAAGCAAAAAATTGTAAAAAAACGCAAGGACACCCACATCGTTCTGTGAATATGAGAATACTCGTAAGTAAGCATGTGGTTTTTATTTTTGCTTATAAAAATCAAACTTTATTTTTATAGGTAGTGATAAGTAGTCGTCTGGATCTTTATATACAGGGTGTTAAAAGACCGCCAACAGACCCGAAAGGTACGCATACTAGTCACCAAAATAAAGTACTTTTTCGATAATTATTGCTGGAAAATGATTTTGGTTTTTTTGGTTATAATTTTGGAAAATATTTTATCACGCTATGGAAGTGTAACGCAGAGAAGTCATATTGCGCAAGCGTTGATATAAACTTTTGTTACTTACGCTCGAGGTGCCGATGTTAAGAATACATTGCGGGTTGCAATTTTAACGTCGTTTTATGCAAGAAATATTCAAAATTTTGGTATGGCTTCTTGAGAAGAAATGTTAAATATTAGATACCTACTGAGAAAATTTATGCAAAACAAATTTTTTTAAAGTTTGACTTTGAACCTCATTATCTCGGAAACCGTTGATTTCCCAGGCATAGTTCTTTGGGCAAAAATGTTCGTTATGATGAGCACAATACGTGGTTTCCCGCTTTGTTGGCGGTCTTTTAACACCCTGTAGACTAATGGCTGTGTTAATTAAAACAACCGCTTAAACAAGTCTTTTATATTTAATTTAAATAGGTAGGAATTTGTATGTTTACTCGATAATAATGTGCATAAAATTAATCCAGATGAAACTGTTCAGCGAGTCATGTTGGGCACCATGAAATGTGTTTCTCTATGAAAAATGCTACAGATAGAATAATATCTATATCTTCTTCTTCTATACTTATAGGTAATAAAACTCGAGCGAAGTCAATTCTGTACATTGAATATTTTTAGAAAATAAAATAAATAAAAAAACCCGACTGTTTAAAAATAAAAACAAGCAATAGCAGGCGGGACAATCCCCAATTAGACCCAGGGGCCTTAGCCTGTAACGCAATGGGGCCAACATGGGCTCCCAGTTGACAGCTTCAATTACGATTGATTAATTCTGTCGGTCCTTTTATTTTTTTTCTATTACAGCAAAGAGTATTCTGATTCTAACTCTAGACTTTAGAGGTTTTTTCTCTGGTTGTAGGAGAAAAACAAGGAAACCTGAAACCCCTGGTTCAACGTAATGGTCCCGCCTGCTAAGCCTGTGATGCAGTTGGCTTTTATTTTTATTGTTTTTATTTTTTACGCAGTCGGGTTTTTGTTTATTTTAATAATTTATTTTGTTTTGTTTCCGAAATGAATTACTTTATCATATAAATATTTGCAACTTAATGTCACTCGCACAGTCAAGACTAATCTAATGATACCTCGCAAGCTCAAATCCATCAAGCCTACAGAGCATGCCAAAGAAATATACATACATACATACAACATACAAACACACACTCGTAAAACATAACCCTCCTTCTAGGTGAGTCGGGTAATAACTTGGTAGGTAGTTAATTTACACAAAAAAATTGTTTTGCGTATAAATTTTGTTACGCCGTTGATGAAAATGGCTGCTCAGAATAAAGTTTTATATTTGTGGTACGCTTTTATTACCTTCAACGTGTTTAAAACCACTTTGTGAACAAGAACATGCATGCGGTGCTTCGGAATGGAGCAGTGTGTCGGTGGCGGAGCTCCCAGGGTAGATACTGTAGTAAATCTACGATTTGTTTGTATGGAGACCCCAACATTAATTTTCCCGTAAATGAAACTTTGCAGGGTTGTAATACACATAAATACAAGATGTTCCATCAGAGCGTCCAAAAAAAAATCATTCCGGAATTAGGTATATAAACCTAAAAGTACAAATAGCTCGATATGTTGGACAGCAAAATTTCTCCGTCCAATTTTTTTTTACCAAATGACTTATCCCCATAATTAGGTCATGCTTGAAAAAAATCCATAACTTTCTTCAAGAAGAACTATCACTTTTCGAAAAAAAACCTCCTTTTGTCCGTCATTTCGACGGAAAAATTCCTCAGTCTAGTTTTTATCCTCATTTAGGTTTTAAATGTGACTCGGCGTACTGGATAAGAAAATCCAACCATAACACGGTTTTGTCTTGCGTCAGTTGAAAATCACTAATAACTCAGCGCGGAAAATTCCTCCGTCCGATTTAATTTTTTTGTTATGATTGGTGGTCACATTTCCA
This sequence comes from Zelleria hepariella, assembly GCA_949319315.1. Lineage (NCBI taxonomy): Eukaryota > Metazoa > Arthropoda > Insecta > Lepidoptera > Yponomeutidae > Zelleria > Zelleria hepariella. Next base: position 9,450,618 of record OX439383.1, on the reverse strand, counting down.
CACCAAAACCAAAATATCTAAAAACTTCATCATGCCGAACACATTTATTTTACAGTTAAATCGATAGCTGAACCTATTTTATTGACTGAATACATACCGGACGGATTCAGTGCCGCCCCCCGACCGCAACGACGAGCATTTCCGTCCCACCACCAATGACTACGTAGTACTTATCGACAATGGAAGGCGAAAACGCGCGCGGATGCGATTCGTTGCCGGCGTTGAATCAATCGTTATAAATAACTAGTGGTTCGCCCCGAACTATGAACTCGCGACCCCATATCTCAGCAACCCCTCGACCGATTTAGCTCATGTTCGAACTTAAAAATTCTCTTGGCCTCATTTACCTGCCTACGAAATTTCATGACGATCCGACTAAATTTACTCAAGTTATCGTCGAACGAACATTCATACATACATACATACATACATACATACATACATACATACATACATACATACATACATACAAACGCCGGATTGTTCCAGTAGACTCGGAGAACTTCGCTCGCTTCGCTCGCTCGTTCAAAAATACAGTTCGTATTTGCTTACTTGTTAGGCTTAGTTTCGCGTGCGCTAGCTACGTGTAGGCATGAATACTGCCTAAATTAAACTTGCACGCACCGCGTCGCATTCTCGCACATAGCCGCTTGTGATAAGAGCTACAAAGCTATTACGCAAGTAAGGCCGCGCAGTTTTAGTTTATTATTATCTTGTTTCCTTGTTTCTTGTTTCCGTTAATTTTAGGTTTTTATTTTTTTATAAGAGTCAGTGAGTCATGAAAGTCCTGAACAAGCATGAGATCGCCTTCACTATATAAACGTTTCATGATTCTATACAACAAACCAACAATAAAATTAATCAGCTTATTACGAGATTTACTCAAACTACCTACTATTTTCTATGGGCAGTACTGATTTTTCGACTTCCACATTTGGTAGGCGGGTAAATGAGGCAAAAATAATTCAGTTCGGGGCGAACCACTAGTAATTTTGTTCTTTTAGCATTTAGCCGCCTGACAAATTTCATATCGATCCGAGCAAATTTACTCAAGGTATCGTCGAACGAACATTCATACATACATAAATACAAACGCCAGTAGAATGGGTACAAAAATAATACTTAAGTATGATGAGAGTGGTTGGTCTCTATCACTACGCGTTGCAAAGCAATAGAGGGGTCACCAGTAGAAAGGGTAAAAAAATAATACTTATAGTACAGTTCTAGCAAAATACGAGCGTGCGTGGCCCTTTGTTGTTGTGAAGACTTATCTGTATATGTGTCAATGTGTGAGTGCGCGCGGTTGCCTGTTTGTTGCTAATTTAGCGCATTTGGCGCTGGATCTAGCGCATTTTACTTACCATTATTATATTTCTTTATTATTTATTACGTAATTTTACAAAAAATTAAACAAGAAAGGTTCAGAAAGTATGACTTAAAATTATTTAAAAATATAACACAAATGAAAATGTTTTGTTTCTTTCTATTTGTTTATTTTAACTCTTAGTCTTATGACCTATGAACTCTCTTTTATTATTGTGGCGAAATACGACAATAAATCAGGAGGCGCAATTTTTTTCTCATTTCAACCGTCCCCTTTTCACCATCTATCTTCTATTTAAATGTTCTAACGCGTTTGTACATACGACAGCACATAGTCGCTTACACGCGTGCACTCTATTCACTTACGTTACGGGTGACTTTGCAACAAAAGTGTACACTCTGAGGTGCTGCCGTGTGTACCTGCTTGTGTCACAATACAGATAAAGTTAGTAAGTAATCTTCGGCCCCCGTGACGGATAATAGCCTACCCATGCTCAAACGGCGAGGGCTGTCGCGGATCCGGCGGCGGGCGGCAGGCACGGGTGCACGGCCGCTTGTTGCTGCACGGTCAAATACTTACGAAGTAAAATATAGCCACCCTCGTTCATTCGTTATTGAACGAGCGAGCGAAGTTCTCCGAGTCTATTGGAACAATCCGGCGTTTGTATGTCTGTATGTACGTTCGATGATAACTTGAGTTTTGGTCGGATCGTTATAAAATTTTGTAGGCGGGTAAATGAAATTAAAAGAATTTTTAAGTTCGAACATGAGCCAAATCGGTCAAGGGGTTGCCGAGATATGGGGTTGTTAAGTTTATATGGGGTCGCGAGTTCACAGTTCGGGGCGAACCACTAGTTAGGTTCGCCCCTAAGTGTGAACTCGCGACCCCATATAAACTTAACAACCCGATATCTCGTCAACCCCTCGACCGATTTGGCTCATGTTCGAACTTAAAAATTCTTTAAATTTCATTTACCCACCTACCAAATTTCATAACGATCCGACCAAATTTACTCAAGTTATCGTCGAACGAACATTCATACATACAAACATACAAACATACATACAAACGCCGGATTGTTCCAGTAGACTCGGAGAACTTCGCTCGCTTCGCTCGCTCGTTCAATAAGCTAGTAAGTAGGAGTTGTGTCATAAAAAAAAACAATAAGTTCTTTAAATAGAAAACACAGGTCACAACTTGAATGAATGAAATCATCCGCGGCCGGCCGGCCGGGCGCATCGGCAACCACTCCAATATACCTCCGGCACACTTCTGAATGCGGCTATGTGTGCGTTAGGCGGCGTGTGTTTACGCGGAACGAAATGTAGCTGTGTGTGTGCGGCTGAACGAGCGCCTTTGTATGGAGATTACCTAGCGTGCTTGTATTGTCTGTCTCTGCGATGGTCAAGAAGTACGGTCTGCATGACAAATTCCGATATAAAGCGCAAAGTTATTGAGAGCGAGGTATTTTATTTATTACAAGTTTTTTTGTGTACCATGTTATTATGCGTATTTATTCTTTATTGTTTCTAGGGACAAGCAATTATCGCAAGTGTTTCATTTTCTTCAGGAAGAATACAATTTTATGAAGACGTACAATCATGACAATTGTGATTTGAGTCCTCTGGCTAATAAAAGAAAACGTACCGCGTATGCAATGTGTGTCAGTAAACGCACTGTAACAACAATTTTGAGAGAAAAAAATGAATTGCGTTCTTCTTCCGCCAAGTTTACATCACCCATGAAGAAACAAAAAAAGAAAACGATGATTGTTTATATGAAGACGATTAATGTATAATAAATCATTTTTTAAATAAAATTCCTTATTTCTCTTCAGTATTTCCCAAAAACATATCAGTAAACACTATAATATTATATTAGTATCATGTTATGACAAAATGTATTATGCTAACCGTACAAGCAAACGCGCGCATCGACACATTATCACGTGTACAGATATTCGTATTTTGCAAGAACGTGGTTGGTCTCTATCGCTACGCGTTGCAAAGCAATAGAGGGGTCACCAGTAGAATTGGTACAAAAATAATACATTAAGTATGATGATAGTGGTTGACCTCTATCGCTACGCGCTGCAAAGCGATAGAGGGGTCACCAGTAGAATGGGTACAAAAATAATACATAAAGTATGATGATAGTGGTTGATCTCTATCGCTACGCGTTGCAAAGCGATAGAGGGGTCACCAGTAGAATGGGTACGGCGCCACAATAATATTTATTTCAAAATATTTTTTTTTACCCTGATTTGCGCAGCTTAATTTTGTGGATATTAAGGTTTTGGAAAGGAAATAAAATTATGTAATTAAATCTATAAAGACATAGGACAGAGAATTTTTCCCCTGCGATATAAAAGACAATTTCTGAATAAAATATATTTACATGGGTTATGACTTGGATTTTCATGTTGTAAGTAAAAAACGGCAAAACAATGGCATGTCAAAGAAAAAATATGACTGAGCATTTTTTCCAGTGCAAGTTAATACAAAAAAACGCATTTTAATAAAAATATGGTATTCGTGGTAGGGGTAGTTTTTGGATATTTCACTTATTGTTCCCATACAATATTACAATATTTTTGATGAAGAAAGTTTTGACGGAGCATTTTTTCCCAACGAGATATCACCTATTTAAGAGTTTAGGTAAAAAAAAATACTTCGGTTATACTTCTATTTTGGACAATTAATAAAATACGTCTAATTTAAGGTACTCTAACATACTGCAAAGTTAGGGGGAAGGATGAGTTAATGTTGGGGTCCACCCCTTCGTTTCTTACACTAAGAACCCGGAAAGGCCGCCTGTGCCTGCGCCTCAAGTGCCTCAAGGCTACATTACTTCATCCTTTATCTTAAACCTACCTACTTTTGACTGAGCCACCATCGCATTTCGCTTCTGCCTCAAGGTTGTCGATTTCCAGTTATAGGCAGATACAAAGGGAATTAAATTAGCATTTTAAATTCGGATGCATTAAATTGACTTTCAAAAAAATTAGAGCACGTCCACTTTTTGTCAATGAATTATTACAGTTAGTTAAATAGTTGTTGGATTTACATACAAGCGACGGCCCACTCGCGCACCGCCGCCGCCGCCGCCGGTAGATCACCTGCGCTGCGCGCGCGCAGTGTAAATATGGAAGCTTGTCGCGCGATTGTGAGACCCATCCTCCCACGCACACTACTACCTACTACCTATGCAGCAAGTCGAGTTTTGGACACAATAATAATGATCTTAATAAAAACAACCACATGGTCGAATGTTTAAACGAATTGTGTACGCACGTCAGAGTGTACGCTTTTGTTGTAAAGTCGCCCGTAACGTAATCGAGTAGAGTGCTAGCGTGTAAGGGTCGACGTTCTGTCGTATGTGCAATGCCTGGAGGTGTTTTTCAGAAGTGTTTTATTATATTATAGACATTTATTATAGACATTCCCCATGATGACACAAACACCTAGATTATCAAATGCACTAAATTATAAATTCAATGCCTGAGGCATAAATAACATTATATGTATTGCTCTACATAAGATGTATCATAAATCTACCTCGGTGTCGGTCGACCATCGAAATTAAAAGTGAACACTTTAGGTAGAATGGATTCCACGTCCATAACAACATCGGCAGAGCGAGCTACTTCAGCCGCCTACCTACATTCATAAAATATTCCATTTAAAACAGATAGCATCGCTTAGATACCGACAGGTGATCAGCTCTGCGATGGACTGGTCCTCGTTATAAATAATGGAATTTACATATTTTTTGGTCGCCAGAGGAGAGCGGAGGATCGATCATGTGTGTAGAGGTCGTGCAGTGGACATCTGCGTACGATTCCGGATTAGGCGGATCGAGTGGAGCTACTCGTTTTATTGCAGATTATTTCCTCAAGGTCCCATTGGCGATTTATGACAATTTATGTTAATTGAGTCGTATTTTAAAATGATTCTGCTCAGAATGGTCGATATTGTATTATTGATTTGTTTTTGGATAAATGCCGTAGAAAAGTGTACCTACAGCTTTAATTAAATGAAATGTGTATTTTTTACTGCACTGTATATTCGGAATCGCCCATTATGTAAAATATAACTACCTGTGAATTCCTACACGGAAATACACGGTACCTACCTACCTATCCTATCTCTACCAATAGATGAAACCCCTGACCTGACATACTGACTGACAGGCAACGCACGGCCTAAACTGGAGGACTAGCCTCACTACCTCTATATCGTCTATATCTACTATATTATATCGTGCCATATCAAGTACATAATCCGAAACAAGAGGAGATAGTCAAGTGGCAAACCACTTATATAAAATGTCTCCTTGTTTTCAGCCTTTGTAAGTTTATGGATAGTTAAGTACCTACCTACTGTTACCTGAATCTGAGTGATTATCAGCCGTTTCTGAATTGAAAGTTCGCTAAGTAAGTACTTAAGTATCGATCTGCAGATATCTCACAAAAGAACGTGACAGACCGATACTTAAGTATAGGTGACTTAATAAAATTCTCAATTCAGAAACCGGGCCTAAGTCATTAGCGAAAATTCAATAATCACTGTTGTTATTTAAAGCTTTTGGCGCGTTACGTATGCACGAAAGTTTTGTAATGCTTTGGTACAGTCGGCCACAGTCTCAGATACCCCTTTTTGTTCGATTGGCACCCTTATGCCGCGCGCGGTAAGAGCTGCCATGGGGTATCTGAGATTGTGGCCGACCGTACGTGTGCAACGACGGGACCAGCAGAATTCGGTACGCAAAGTTTTTTGTTCGAAAGTCCGTTATTGGCTTAATCTTATCTTTAGACAATATTGAGAAACTAATTTCAATATTTTTTATTTTGGTTCAGTAGTTTGGATTTTACAACGTTTCAAAGATACGGTTTTATGACCTTCACGCGACTGTCTGCATACTGTTGCCGGTCATAGGAACAAAACATTTTAGCGCATAAAAACAAAACTACTGGACCAAAATAAAAAATATTGAAATTAGTTTCTCAATATTGTCTAAAGATAAGATTAAGCCAATAACGGACTTTCGAACAAAAAACTTTACCTTCCGAATTCTTGTATTGGTATTGTGCACAATATACCTATCTAAAGTCATAGGTGATTATTAATACCTACGTCAGTCAATGACCTCCTGACACAGGCACCGTCAATGTGCAAAACACACAGACGTGGTAAATGAACAACTTGTCTCCCAATATTTTTGTAAGATCAGAAAATAATAATACGGGCAGATCTAAAAATATATCCACATTTATCACATCTTTACGTCTTTATTGGCGCAAAAATGCAGCGTTTTTATTATTGCACTTAAAAGTTGCACACAGTTCGTGTGTGAAGAGAATCATCAAGCTTTATGGTCACACATTATAGTCATTCGGTCCTACTATAAAACTTAACGTTTTGGCGGACTAGTGTTAAAATTAAATGACGAATTACATGACTAGTAGGTATCATTGATTTCTTAAATGCTTAAAACGCCGGTTGCATTGAAAAAGCCGCAACGATAACAGATAGAACCAAAAGCAACCAATCACGGCTGTTTTATCCTGCAATAAAACTTTCGATACTTAGATACACTAACAAATAATTCTGTTCATTAATAGATAGATATTTTTCGAAAAAACAATCAACAGTAATGAGTATTAATAGAAATATACAGGGTGTCAAAAAACCGCCGACCATCCCGAAAGGCTACTACATACTACATACTACACAACAAAACAAAGTACCTACTTTTTCTATAAATAATTAATTGCTGGTTTGGTTTTTTTAGGTTATATTTTTGTATATTTTATCACGCAATGGATAGGTATGTAACGCAGTGAAATCATATTGGGCAACCGTAGGAACGATAGTAGCGTAGCGCGAAATTCAAAATTTTCACAATGTTTTAAATGGAATTCGACAAAGCATTGGCACTGCCCAAAAACTACTTTATGACCAGAACACATCATCGGCTGAATTATTGTTGTTCTGTTGTTTACAATAAAGATATCTATCTAACACAGCCAGATACTTTCGCTGAAAAAAAGTACGCCGCCTATTTTTTTTTAGCCAAAATATCTTCAAAACGTTTATGAATGTCAACACGAAACTGGCTGTTTTAGATAACTCTCGCCTAATTCTAGTGTTTGATCATAATAATAATATGAATCCTGTACAATTGTACATGTCCCACTAGCTGGGCAAAGGCCTTCTCTCAGAGAGAGAGAGAGCTTAATCACCACGCGTGCTCAATGCTGGTTGGCGATTTTTGCGTTGAGGGTATAATGCCTCATACGCTCAGGTTTCCTTACGATGTTTTCCTTTACAGTCAGCGAGTGGTATTGCAAAGTCAGCGAGTGGTATTATTAACAAAGTCATAATACATGCCCGCACCGGGATCGAACCTAGGACCTTTCACTTCAGAGTCCACTGTTCTACCCACTAGACTTCCACCGCTTGGTAAGTTTGAACATGGGCCTAATTGGTCGAGGGGTTACTGAGATAAGGGGTCGCGAGTTCATAGTTCGGGGCGAACCATTACAGGGTGCACTCTAATTCGATAGCGGAACTTTAAGTAGGCTGTCTACTGATCAATACAAACAACTTGTACTAGGTGGAGAAAAAAATGGAGCGAAATTTTTTCAGTTTTTTCATACATTTGGCGCAGTACTGAGTAGACCTATTGTATGGAACAGCTGATATTTTTTTCGCGCCATTTATTTAGCCACCTATTACAACTAATCTGTTCAGTTGCGAATCTGTCCAGTTAGGTACTCCGGAGGGCCTTTACCTTCCTTTCAGCTTAGTAGGCCCAGCTTACGGGAAAGACAATGGATCATCGTGACAACGGTGAAGGAAAACCATCGTGACGACACCCGCAGTTTAGTGGGGTAGGTAGGGGAGACCGAGGAGGGTTGTAACAATTTTTACATTTAATTGAATATCTCAGCCAAATGAAATGCTACGTTAAAAATGTTTTTAACGGATGATAACGAGATCTATAGTCTATGCAATTTCAGCCTATTCAATACTAAAAAGTAATCTTAACATAGGAAAAAATCGATAAAACTAGGACGACTCCCACTGTTACAACTCTCCTCGTACCGAGGTAAGTTGTAACAGGGGTCAAGGTGAGTTGAAACAAAAGTGTTTTTTTATAAAAATGTAAGGAAAGGTATAGAAATTAAACGACTTTAGTTGTGAAAAATCAACTTTAATCCTTGTTATCAATAGTTATTATTACAGCCAAAAAATTTACTAAAGAAAAAAATACAAAAAAATAAAAAATAAAATTTTGAGTTTTTTTTATTATTTGTCCGTGAATTTCTAATGCAGATCATACTGGCAGTCGACATAAAGCTTTTCTGCAGTGTTTTTTATCACAATCAACAAAAATAAAAGAAAAACGATCTAAATTACATTTATCACAATTCCGGTTTTTCAACTTTGATCGCTAATTACTCGAATAAAAGGCCCATAAAGTGCCATATTTTTGGTGCTATTCTGAAGGTTCAGGTTGTAGGAAAGTTTTTGAAATCATTTAAAAATCCTTCAGGCCCCTACTTTTTTTTCTCCCCATACTAACTTATTCGATGATGTTTTCTCTAAAACGGCATTTTTGAACTTTGGATTTAAATTGCAGTATTTTTAACACGTTTAAAGCTGATAATTATTTTTTTGGTGATAGACTAGTTATCTAAGACCCCAATAAAGAAAAAATAATATTAAAAAGGTAAATACAAAAAGAATTAAAAAATAAAAACCAATGCTAGGCAAGCCTCATAACTTCTAAACGTCAAAAAATCGCTGAACATACATGGGGGTGATTCGGTTACCCCTAGAGGTGCTCTAGATCTCTGGACTTTCGCTTGACACTATTTTTTGGGACACCCTGTATAATAAGAATAACAAAATGCGTTAATATGTTAAAAAAGAAAAAAGCGAGGTGAGTTGTAACAAGCTGTTACAACTCACCTCGGATGCTAAAATTCTGACTTGCTTTTAATTATGCTTTCTAACCTCAAAACATGAAGCGTAACCGAAGAAAGCCTATTTCAATATGAATCTTAAAGAGCCGCTGCGTTTAAAGAAATATGTCATATCCACACAAACGTAATACAAATAGAATGACACGCTGGCAAAATTTTGGGCAAAAACGTACTTTTGACGATTTTTGAGGCACAAGTGTCGTAATAACCAAACCGCTTCCCGGGCGCTGCTGTCACTGACTAACATGTAGTGACGTGTCAAAAAAAACAAACGTATGGTGTTACCAGCTCACTGACAGCCATAGATTTTGAGAAATCGGCTTTGTTACAACTCTCCTCTGTTACAACTCTCCTAGGTCTCCCCTACCGGCAGGTAGCTTGAAAATAAAGAGGCTAAGAAATAAGTTGATTATGTTTCTGACAAAGTGTCCGTTTAATTATGAGGAAGTACCTACCTACGTCATGTTATTTCGACCTAAACGCAAATTGTGATGTAAAGCAATTTTGTTTGACGACAAAGTGAAATCTCACGGAGTATGATATAATAATGCATGTTGTAATACCTATCTAGTGAGCAGCCTCTGCATGCAGTTATTGCAAATAGGTTTTGCACAGGTCATGAGTCAAAATAAGAGAGGTGAACGGACTAACGATGTTATTTTTTTCTTCTTTGGCCACAAGACACATATTATTGCTAAAGTAGACAGACGTTTCTTACGTCGAATTTACGTGAAAAATATAATGTCCGAAAGTGTAAGGTAAAACCGAATAGACCTTTCCGGCGAAAAAAATCTTAAGATATTTGAGTTGTGTTAATATCTAGGTTCTAACTGTAGATATAATATGTGTCTAAGCAACCTTAGTCATGCAGTCACCATGAGCCATGCGTGAGAGTCGTCATAATTTACAGCAATGATTAATATTTATTGACATCTCCATATTTGTAGATACATTTTTCTTACATGAATGGTGTTAACACGTTGTGTTAACGACGCTTATTTACAGGCAAGCTAAATCAATTGTACACCTTTTTTTAGCAATCTCGTGCCTGATCCTGAACCATGATCTCACTAATACAATTTTGTGGCATGTTATTCTGTGTCAGCGATAGGTACATTATTTAGATTTGGCATAAAATTGTTGATTAATTTAAAAAAAATACCCAGCACCTTCTTAAGGGTGACCTTGAAAAGGTTTACGTCACATACTGAATTTTATGACTACATATGTTACGATTAACGACCGTTCATATTGTTATCGTAATCATCGCATAAATAATGAACACGATGAACAACAATAATGAACAATAATTCGGCTTCACACAATATTATGTACGTACCTCTCAGAACTGCCTGAGTGACAGAATCGTTTGTAAAAGTTGAACAAAACTTTCAACCGCCTACTACGTACATATTTTTATGCATTGTTTAGTGCATACTTATAGACAGATGTGTAGGTTTATTTTATTTGTGCACCTGCTTGTTAACTTGAATAGGTATTTAGACAATTTAATCTACTAACGTTCTGGCGCGCGACACGCAACTATGATGCGTTAGTTTTTTTTAACCTCCAGGTACTTATCAGGATACATAACATTATTTAATAAAATTATGGGTCCAAATATTAAACTGTCGCTGAAACTTTAGTAGATACCTATACACAATAGATCCTGATGAGCTTGTTACATAAGGTGACGCGTTGAATGACTGCGTCTACGAAAGTGCAGATAGGTCTACTCTACCTATCTGCACTTGCGTTGTCGTAAGTACAATGCGCTTATTGGACAGCCTTTTAACACATCAATCAATCACTAATTATTATAAGCTGATGTGGGAACCTTATGTGTTGTGGGTGATTAGCAAATAAAGCTCGAAGTAACGGTAATTTATATTCACTTAGAAGATATAAACTTTCTACGTGATACAGACAATAATAAGCTTGATTTTTCCCAGCGAAATTGTAAATTATCATGTTGGCTAGCCTATTCTTTTAATCTAAGCGTTAATGTGATGAGTCATTGATGGTGATGAAGATAAAAACCTCTAGGCTCAGACAAAACCAGTACAAAGCCAATAATCACTGAGACGGTGACAATAGGTAGCTGTGCGGCCATTATTTATGTCCGAAAAATTTGATTCTGCCCACACACGAGACAGGTTAAATTGATAGGTTGATTTATAGAAGCTTTTGCGTTTTTAATAGTGGTCGCTCAGTGTTAGCGTCCCGTGTCACGTGGCATACAACATATTGCCTCTGTAGTACTTCATTATTAGGCCGTAAGACAGAGTGTTGGCCATGGCAGTCCATGTCCATCGATCCTAGGGTTGCATAACGACACGACGACACTAACATTATGCGCTATTGTGTTTCTTGTTCCATTCCATTGTGTAATTCAATACATAAATCAAATATTTCATACTTTCTTCGTGTTCTGTGTGGGTGTTGATGTAGAGTTGTGAAAAGTAGAGCTTCACTTGACTTTGTGATCTATAACATACCTTATTGACTCTATATCGGACATGATGTATTAAAGTTCCATAAAGAAACATATAGTCAATAATAGGCAAACAGTTAGATGCACAGGTTTTTATTGAAATTAACTTAGTCTTATTTGTTTAACTCCGTACGCAGGTGCACACATCGACTGTTTAATGCCCAATAACATTATTTGACTAATTAATGATTATTCATCATAAACCGCTACTGAATTACTTTCATTACTTCACTACTTACATACCTACACTCAGGTGAGCATTTGCTACATTATTGCGTAAACCATAGCATCTCATTGATTGGCCTATTATTTCTTGACACAAGTTTGTTTGAGTTACTCGTACAACGACATTGTCAAGGCCCAATGAAACATAAATACCACTACCAGTACTAACACCACAATTAAATCTATATTGTTTCCTTTTCCTATGTTAACTAGTGCTAAGTCGTGATTATGTGCTATTAAATATATTGGTCTCCTGATATGTGCTTTATTTATTTATCGCGTAATTATCTAAAATCTAGACACGGAAATTAAAGTTATAACGGAGTCCGCAATTAGTTAATTAGACCACTATTGATTTGATCGCATTCCTGCCACGAATATAGATTTATTAGTTTCCACTCATGTAATTTATACTTTAGGTAATAAATGTTATCTATCAGATATTTAATACATGCAGCTTTTATTTAAATGTGGGTGCTTTATGTTGTGAGCGGTAGATCATGCTTCGATAGCGATTTTCATAAACCATTATAGGAGTTTAGAAAGTAATTAATTTCACGCTTTCTCGCCTGCATTTTATTGCTTGTTATCTACTGTTTGTTTAAAAAGTTCAGGCTGCATCTCTACCGTTTATCTGCACGACACTGAACCTACAACCACATACGATTTAAATGCACTTTCACATGTTTTTGTTAAGTAAAACGGGTAATAAATTAAATAGTTTCTTTCCTTTACAAGTTCTACAACACCTAAAAACCTAAATGTCGCCAATTTTTTTTTTGTCTATTTTAGGTTCTAAATATTTTTCTGATGAAACATACTAAGTAACTAGGAAATAAACTAAATCGTTGCCTGAAGTACTTAGTAAGGTTTTGGTAGTTTTTTCATGATTAAACTAGCTTTTGCCCGCGACTTGTCCGCGTGGACTACAGAAAAATTATATATGCTTTACTTTGCTCCTAAGTGTAAAAGCGTTATAATATGTAGCCTTTGTGTTATTTTGATGTCTAAGCTATCTCTATTCCAAATTTCATCCAAATCCGTTCAGCCGTTTCAGCGTGAAAGAGTAACAAACATCCGTCCATACTTACAAACTTTCGCAAATATAATTTTAGTAGGAAGTAGGATAGTAGGAAGTAGGATAAAGGTTTAAGGAAAAACATCGTGAGGAAAGCTGAGCGTATGGGGCATTATACCCGAAAATCGCCAATCCGCATTGATGTACAGTCAGCCACACGCTAGAATGCCCCTTTTTGTTCGATTGGCGCCCTTATGCTGCGCGCGGTAAGAGCTATCATGGTGTATCCTAGACTGTAGCCGACCGTACTATTGTATAACCTGTGTCATTAAAGAAAACATTTAGGACGGAGTTAAAAACCTACCGTTGTCTCGCTTTGACTGTATTAATTAGAGCGAGAGGGCGAGTATTTTGAAGTTCATCCTGAATGTTTTCTTTAATGAAACGGGTTATACAGGCAACATTTTACGTACTTTTTTTGAAATTCATTCTCAACTATCAAAATGGTCACTATTACAGTAAAACAGACTTTATATGTAGATACTTTATAGGCTTGTATCGTATATTCCTATTGTTTTAAACAGTAATGTCAGAGAGTAACTAAGTACTTAGAATTTTCCAAAAAAACATCTGATACTAGCAAATGTAGGAAACGAAACAAGGACGCCGCGCCTCATTTTCCGTTCAACCCGCTGCGGTTGTTACTACAGCCGGCACTATATTTTTGTTGTCATTTTATTAGCAGAATCCAGCATATCTGGGCGCGTCGGATTCAGCGGCGCACTTTCAAGGAGGACCGGCCCATTACCGAGCCGGAACAGACGGCAAGGGGTACCGAACCGCACCGACAACCATCCGAACATTATTCTTAAACGGTTTAATTAACGATCCATTTCGTACAGCTGCCCGAGTTTTAACTTCACCGCCGTGTGGCGTGGACCACGAGACACAACTACAGAATAATGCTTAAGGCTTTTACAGGAAGCGCGAAAGGGTATAGAACTATCTAAGACTATAGGTTTGTGGACAACTATGCTCACACGCTCCCTCTAAGATACATGCAGTTTCTGTATACTATGGAGTGCGTAATATAAAACAATTCCACCAAAGATGCTGAAAGCTGCTCCAAGATAGTAAGGCAGTACAAAGGGTTTGTAGAGTCCGCGACATTTTCAAGTTAGTACCTAGTATCGATTTTGGTTCGATCTCGTGACAACAACTGTATAATTTGTAAGCGTATAAGGAGAGGGTTTCGTACTAAGAAAATAGGTGAGCGTGTCGTGTGAACTCGCGTGTTACCCCCTGATAGAGCAGGGGCGATTATCAAGACTCTACACCTACCTACCTATTTCAATTGTATACAGGCTCGTTATAAACTCAAAGTACACTAGTACAGGCTTAGTATAGCTGGTGTCACTTTTTTTTTACGATTCCAAATACTGAACTATAATAATACGCTATGTTTGTTTTTGCTTTAGTGAATAAACGTGCCTAATTTCCAAAATGATTGCAATGGGAGAACTTTCTAAAATAATTCAGTTCAACTCCACTCTATTGTCTATAGTCTCGCGACGAAGGTAATTGCATATTGGCAAAAAATTACAAAGAAAGTGTAGACAAGACCACGAAGAAGACATTTTGTCAAACTAAATGAAAAAAAAAAAACATCAAAATTTAGCGTACCTTAAAAAAACTTACGACCGGACGAGTGAGCCTCAAAAGCTAAATTGCTTACAGTAGAATCGGCAGCATTAACTACACCGAGCTTTATTTTGTAATGTAGATACATTGCTGGCTGTAGATATCTCTGTTGTTTTTCCATCTGCATCCATATACCTTCTACCACTGCCATTTATACCACTCTGAGCTGAGCAGTGTGCTTATTCTGTTAAAAAAATCCGCACGGACGCTAGTCCACAAATCGGTTTATTTGGGGAAAAATAGATCTTAACGAAAAAAAAATACACAACGTTTTGAGGACTATGGCAACTGTGCAGTTTTTTTTACAGAATAAGCACACATATCATCTGATCATTGGACTGGTGGTCACTGGTCAGCCCTTTGTTGGATTTTTGCCAATTATAAAAGCTGGCAATGGTTTGCTTGCATGACGCAGCCATTTTCGAGCCCACAAGATCAATAGTTACTTTTAAATTCGCCAGTACCTTCCATTGGCGTCCGGTTGATTGACTCGGACCTTGAACGTCGAATCGAATAACTACTCTCGGTGAATAAGATCTCATTGTTTTCGCTTTCGGCGCCCTCGATCGTCTTTTTGCTTAAAAGCTGTTTCCGTGGCCTTGCAGCGAGCAATAACCGTTGGCGGATCGGCCTGCATCGTGTGGAGTTTAACTACTTCCTTACCATTTACATTGTGTACACTTCGCGGGCGTTTTGGTGACTGACAGAACTCCATATCTCTTGACACAGTAAAAGCTTGCTATAAACTTACCTGTACCGGCTGGGTTGTCAGGTCATCAGCTGTTTTAATTAAACTACTAGCCCAGTCAGCATGATTGCACTCTGTTATGAGATAATTACAAGGCAATGATACATCAATGAGTAATAGAGATTTTGCTATAAAAAGCAAGCACCGATTACCGCTAACGAGGGCGTCAGGTGTGAACATTCTGATTGTCTATATCTATTATGTGAAACATTCTTGTTTTATGTGTAATAGTTGCACTAATTAACAGTAACAGTTGTTTCCTGTTGCTATTTTATTGTATTCATAACTAAAGTCAGATAAAGTTTATTGTTATGATAAAAGTTTGAACAAATAGTGTGGAGGTTTCGAATTTTTATAGTGTTTGCTGCAACGACACACTGGATATTGAATTGCAGAAGATAAGGGTAATAATTTATCAGGACAAGGCGATTAACTTCGTCCTATGCTAAAAGCTTTTTTTAATCAATGGCTGTATTGTAGGTAATAATGATGAGAAAACAATATCATATATTAACTCACAAACGCACGTAATGTGGTAATTATTTTGAAAACCTTCTTTCAGTAAAGAAGGTTGTCAAAATGCTTGCAGGGTGCTTGATTAGGCGACAGCAAAGTTGTATGGAATTTCATTATTGTTGTGTTTTAGCGGCCAGCAATTTCCTTTTTATTATCACATCTATTCGATAAGACCTAGCTCCTTCCCCACATTTTGTGACCACTTTTGGCAATAAAAGATTTTATTCCTAGGTTCTAGGATCTGGAATCTAAACAAAAAATACTAAAATGATAGCCTAACGTTTCGTTTTTGGCAAAAAAACCCATCCAAAAAGAAGATGTTTTTTTTCCATTGGCGGCGCTAGTTGTGCCTAGGTATGGGCCTTAACATGGTTCCACAATCGTTTTTGTTATTGTTCGATCAAACCTCAAATGACTTAAAAAGTGTTTGCCAACGAAGATGAGCGCTCTCCCGTGGTTTTTGTCCGTCCCAATCACTATGGCTAAAGTTCGCTTTCACTAGCGCCCATCAGTGACGATGTGACAGTATAATTAAGCGTGGCGGGCATAATCACGCGTTGCGTGTGGATACTCCGGGCATAAAAAGCGGCATGACCTCGCGTGAACTGCCGGACATGCCGAGAGTGCTCATCAGTGACCCGCCGGCAGCCACTACAATACTGTATTTGCATTTTGCATTGCAAACTTAGAATGAAACACCTATTATTGTCTACCTACCTGCCTGCTTTAGATAGAGAACATCGCTTCGAGCATATTGAATTTCCCCAAATTATCATCTCGTGCCAATTATGTAAACAATGATAGGTACATGATCTTTCTTTTGTCGATTGTAAAGTACGCTGCAATTTTCAATAATGACGAGGTTAATGTGTGCGCCTCGTAAAGCAAGCGTAATGGCGATCGATTTAATGCTTTAATTCTAAAATAATATACCCACCTACATGTTACGAGTACGGTGACTATGTAAATTGTACCTATATTGTGCGGACAGTGAAAGTGTTCAAGCTGATTGGCTTTGTTCATTTTTGCGTGAGTCACGGAGAAGGTCTGTCGCCGTCTCTGTTAAAGGTAAAGGACGTTGGGAAGGCTCGCGCGGAGAGTTGAGCCCGCCGAGAGCTTTCTTTGCGGCGGCGGCGGCGCGGTCCTGCGTTGGGCGAGGTTAAGCGATTGCTTAGATCCGCGTTCACCTCGTATTGTGTAACAGCGGCGGGCGGGCGCGGGGCGCGCGCGCGGGGGGGAGCCGCGGCGTGGGAACCGCCGAAAGCTCGCTATGCGCAGCTTCCGCCGCCGTGCCCGCGCCGCCGCCGCCGCCGCCGCGGTAACGACGCATCTTGCACGACACAAAGTCGCATTAACTCTGCACCAAATTGATACCTTCATTATATCCAGGAAATTAACACGTGTACGCAGCAAAAAGTGGTAAATTGAAGAGTTTTCAAGAAACGTGCGATGATGAGTTAGTTTCGTGTTAAGTATACCGCGTTGCTCAATTTGATTCTCGATTTGACACTAAATTTGGTAAGGTTATAAAACCTTAATTCCTAATCGGGTGTTGAAAGCTCATTGCCTGAAGCCTCCCCTGGTTTAGCCAGTTGTTAGAAGCGCGCCGGCCCGCGACCGACCATTACTTTATTCCGGTTCGCATTCGCATGTGCCATGTAAACGCAGCGCCGCCGAAAGCCAACAAAGCGCATTGTGAAATTTATGATATGAATTCGCATTGTTTTGTAATTGTTTCTAAACGGGGCGCTGGAATAATTCATAAGTGTTGTTGTTCCCAGCGGCGGATGCTGTGTGCGGCGACAGCTGAATAGGGCATGGCGGCGAGCCGTTAGCAGAGCAGGGTGGTGGCGGGCGGCGGGGTGCGGTGAGGCCCGGGGCGGGGGAAGGGGGCCTAGGGCGGAGCACCTGAGCGCGCCCTGACCTGTGACCCGCGGTGAAAGGCGCTCGCGTCGCGCGCCGGCACAACATCGCGAGCTCACCAATCTCTACTCTACTCTGCCGGTTCATTCCAATAATCTTGGTGGAAGTGTCCAAGATTATTTATAAAAAGAAAAATGTAGAGCGGTAATATCTATTGCAAAAAAAAAAACTATAATTATTTGCACAAATTGTTTGGTACTATTAAGTAGCCGTGTGTGAGCGGAAATTAATGAAATTAATTCTATGCGCCACGGAATTTGTAGAGATTGCGCGACATCTTTCAAACATTTCTGATTGGGTTGAGCGCGACTAATCTATGATTCTATGATTATTATTATTACACTCGACTTTCATCAAAAGACATACGAGGTGGAAGACGAAAATAATGCACAATAAATATCCGGCCAGCACGTCTCGCGTATTTTATAAAATGTTATTAAATTGTAGTTTACCGTTTGATTCTATGATGACGGTGGATAGTTTGAGGAAATTACTTTCACTGTGTTTCAATCATAAGACAATAATAAAATTGATTTGCCGAAGTCGGAGGCATGAATCGATGTAATAAAACCATTACCTCGTAAATGCCTACGTAGACGTGAAACTCGAAACAGGATTTTGCATGATCGATAAACAATTATGATTTTATAAACGATTTTGCGATAAGAGCGGATAAAAAAAATCGAGATTGACAAGACGTAATTTATACGCGATGGTCATTTAAAATTGATTAACCACTGCAAAATGCATTGAACGGGCATTGTAGAGTAGGTACTTCGCAACTTGCAGTGCTACAAAGAGAAGTGGTGCCTATTGCCTTGAAATAAAGTTTCGATCAGCTTTAGTAATTGGCAGCGTAGGGCTGCCTACAAGCATGGGATTCGCGTAAATAATAAGACTTTCACATTCATGTAGAATTAATCGCAGTTCGGCGCGGTTCACGCGGCTAATGAAGATTGATGCTCGGTTTCAGCCTGATTGTGCACCAAATGATAGCGCCGGGTATCATCATACTTTGTGCTCCATCTTTGGTTAATATGAACAATACTTGAGCGCTTATGGGTCCGTAGGTAACTAGCGCTTCGAAGGTTGTTAAATACTTATGATTAAACGATTGTTGATTTAGGTCTGTGCGATTACGTTTAAAGATAGAGTTACACAGAGAGGTAAAGGAATAGAGAGAGTGCAAGAGTGTTCTATTGTTTATGCTAAATAACAAAAGAGAGCCCATCGCAATAAGATCCTCGGGATTCTTTGCGATGTTTTCCCATAGCTCTTCAAATTGCAATAAATACTTACAACTCATTTCGCTTCACCTGTCATAATTTATCCGTAGAACTATAAAAACTAAATATTACGTTAAATAGGTAAGCACCGTATTATTGCTAAGTATGTTGCGATGGTTACGGTAAACAAGAAACTTTAACTAGAAACTGTTAACCACTCTGGCGCAGGTCAGCCAATCTTTCAATGTAACGACACTTTAACGGCCGAGGAAGTTGTGAAATAAGTTTGAATCGGTAATTGGAAAACCATTAATGGCGAATTAATTATCTCGTAGCAGCATTTACATGGAAACACGCAGATCCTGCGTGTTGCGGCGGCGGCGGCGGCGCGACCTCTGACATGACACAGCTTTTCTTGGCTAGCGCCTGCAGGCGTTCTTTCAAAACACAAATACGGCTCGTTATTTCGAAAGCTGGTCTAAGTAAATCTTATGTCAGTGCGACGCCCGCACCGCCGCCGTCTTATAGTCACTTTGTACCTACGTAAAGAACCAATGGAAAAGGAAAATATCTTCTTTCCTTATAGTTGCTTTTTTCAGGACCTGGAGTCGAGTATCTAGGTTTTGCGGGGAACTTGATTTATGGCATAGTAGGTAGTCGCAAGGATCTAGGCGCTAATAGGGTAAACAAAATGCTATTCCAGGGATTGAGGTCTTGTGTACGCTCCTTTGAAAAAAAAAAGCATTTTAAATATAAGATAATAACATTATTTTTTCATTGAGTTATGTCAATGTCGCATAGTTAACACGCTTCGTTACTTTTTGCAACAGTTTTGCAATGGTCGTTGAATGCAGTTTTTTGCAGAACTTATAAAGTCCGTTATTAAAAACGAATCACTGGATTGTTTTTAAGCAATAATTTATGCCCTTACATTGAAATTAAGTACGGCGCGCTGCTGACCCAAGTTGTGGCCTGTCTTGTTGTGTCATGTCGGGTCGGACACGTTACCTCCGAAATTCCCTTGAGTTTCTCTCAGTGGTTTATAATAACACGCGTATTTCCACACATCAGCGCTCTTTATTATGGCCGAGTTAATCTCTCCAGTTGCACGGTCAGCCAGAACGGGTTCAAGACTGTGCGTGTCAAAAGAGCAAATTTTCACGCGAGGATTTCCAGTCAACATACCTTCCTACCTGTCCTAGTAAGATGTTGGTGCCATCAGGAACTTTAAATAGGTGCATAACCTGAACTACCCAAAATATTCTTTTATTTAAATATTAATTTAAAGCACTTACCCGTGCCGCACACAGACGCATTGAGTTTGAGAGACAAAAGAGAGAGTTGGGACATGAACACGCAACCTCTGACTTGACTCGAGGAAAATTTTCAGTCGTTTGAAAAATCTTTGTACATACAGGGTGTTAAAAGACCGCCGACAGACCCGAAAGGCACGCATACTGGACACCAAAACAAATTACTTTTTCGATTTTTTTTTGCTGGGAAATTATTTTGGTTTTTTAGGTTATAATTTTGAAAAATATTTTATCACGCAATGGACGTGTAACGCACAGCGGTCATATTGCGCAAGCGTTGGTATAAGTTTATACTACTTACACTTGAGGTACCGATGTTTAGAATACATAGCGGGTTGCAATTTTAACGTCATTTTTTGTAAGAAATATTCAAAATATTGATATGGCTTCTTGAGACGAAATGATAAGTACTTGATACTGAATACATTTCTGCAAAAAAAAGTTTTGAAAAGTCAGACTTTGTACCTCAATATCTCGGAAACCGTTGCAAAAATGTTCGTTATGATGAGGACAATACGTAGTTTCCCGCTTTGTTGGCGGTCTTTTAACACCCTGTATATTTCAGTACATTATCATTTTTTTAAAGCAATTTCCTGCGGGTCGCTGTTAAAAAACAGTTGAACCTTAAAATTATAAAACAAATAGCTCTACAAAATAGTTATTTGTTATGCAAGAATGCAAAATTATTGTTTGCGGCGAGTGTTTGTATTGAATACCGAGTTAGCGAAGGTTTTTAAAATTGAGCCACGAGCGTAGCGAGTGGTTCAAAAAAAGAAACCTGAGCGTAGCGTGGTAGTCAGAAGCTCGAGTTTCGTGCGAAACACAAAACTTTTCATCTGACAGAAGCGAGGAAATGATTTTGTTAGCCATGCGTGACAAACAATAGACATAGGTAGGTAGGTACCTACATAGAGGTTAGTGAAATGAGTTTCCTTCTTTTTTGCTTCTTCACAAAGGAGTATGTGGCGTTGCCTAGCAACGGGTTGTTGATTACAAATCGTGTCTTCTTGAAGTGTCATAAAATCAACAACCCGTTGCTAGGCGACGGTACAAGTTGAAGGAGTTCCTTATTTTTTTTTATTAGGGCGTCGAGTTCAAATTGCGAAGCGCACAAAAATGCAAAATGGTTAAATAAAGGATTTTCTACGATCACATGTTTAAAGTAACAGCGTACTTTCCGAGCATGGGATATGAAAATATTGTTTCCTCTCCACTACCTCGACCGTTGCTTTATATCAGCTCAAAGTGAGGTTGACAAGTGGAACAGAGACGTGACAGGTAATCGCTGTGTTGCCTCTACTCGTTGTCTATTTACAAAATCCACTGGCCGAGAGCTCGACCGCCGGGGGCGCTTCCCAGGCGCCGAAACCGCGGCTCGCAACTAGCGATTGCGAACTCTAATAGAACGTTACAAAAGTCTCGAAAAATTTAATTGACCACCAAGTAACGTAACATCGAACTTTCCATGGAAAAAATGAACACTATATCGAACTCGATGGTGCGTGATATAGTGCACTTTCTCACCATGATGTTCTTTACTATGTTGAACTGCTTTACTATGTGGCCAAAATAACGGAGTAAAATCTGCTGTTCCTTACAATGAATAGACTCAGTAATACTGCACCAAATATATGAAGCAAGTTTCTTTTTCGCCCTATTTATTGACTACATAGCAAAGGTTGGTTGAGTATGATGAGCACAAGCCTGCTGTAGAACGGGATGGATACCTACCATAGTGAGCTGCCAGTGTCAATGTTTAATTTAATGATGATGAATGACAGACAGAGTGCAACTTCTATGCTACTCTACTTTGTGATTGCGAACGTAGTACAAATTTTGACGCCTTAACTAACTCTGACGAGTGTGAATGTTTCTTTATGTTCTAATTAATGGGTCATTCTTTGAGAGGTCGATTTTTTTGGTCACACCCTAGTATCTACTAAACTATACATCACACAGTACTAAAGTAGCACTTAATCGTCTACTTAACTAACGGTCTATTGAGGCATATCAAATAAAATCAATATTTCATAGAGGAAATTGCCTAAATATCCCTTTGAAGCTCAAAAAATGGGTGATTTTGCAAGTATTTTGCATGTCACACGCGTGTGCTCCTGATATGTTTCTGTTTGTGGTTTTACTCATGTGCCCACTACTGTGCTAATTTATACCTTTCTAAATGCCCAAAGAGTGCCTCTATCCAATCGTATATCCAGCATTCTAATAGAATGAAAACTCTTGTGTCTGTAGACGTTTAAACTAATGTCACGCGGCGAGCGAAGTTGAAACCGCTCGACAAAAGTATGCTTTTATGCATACTTGAATACGCGGTAAGTGTCTTGTGATTGGTGTAAAATATCGCCAATTTAACCACGGTGCTAAGATGAAACGGGTATGTCGCTAACTTTCGCGCCAACACTGTGAGGGAAGTTCTTCACTTTTTTTTTATTTTGGTTCGGGAGGGTAATTGAAACTTGTGGTCAGTTTTGCTAGTTAAGTGATACTATTTGCACTTAACTATCTAAAGTACAGGATTGGGTATGTCCCTCAGTAGGTATTGACATCAAAATAAATACGATAGCTTTTATAGTTAAAGAGAAACAACGTCATTTTTTAATTTTATTGATATCCATGGCCCTAAAATCCATGGATTTAAGCCATGGATATCACATACCGGCCATGGATATCAAGTAAATGTTCTTAAATTTCACTTATTTTAGGGTTATGTTACTAATCCCGTACATATCTGCATGTCTGTTTGCTTGTTTGCCTTACGTTTAACGGGCTGTTGTTAACTTTAAATATAATAGGTTGAATAATAAGCAAGCAGTTGATTTATTCACATAATCTATCTATCTATTTATCTATTTTTTTTCAAATCCATTGTAATTATACGACTTAATTAATGTACACAAGATTTATAAAAACCGGCCGGTGCAAGCCGGACTCACGAACCGAGAGTTCCTCACTTTCTTTCAAAGAGGGATTCTTCCAAATACATGCAAAGTATGGTCATTCTACTAGTTATTAAAAAAAACAAAGAGGGATTCTACCAAATACATGAAAATAATGGTAGAATTATTATTAGCTGAGGCAGAGTAATCAAGTCCCGTTTAGCACCCTTCGTGTACAATATCCTAAAATTTTTCCTTGTTAGTCGGAGTCGTGAACCGGGGATACCGTACCACCACCTAAAGTAAGGGGCAAATATAATATTAAAATATATTACACAAATATTGTGGTGGTACGGAACCCTGAGTGTGCGAGTCTGACTCGTACTACTATGCTGGGTTAAAAAAAATAAAGGCCTACGTATGAGATGATTTATTTTACCTTTGCAAATACTTTTATATGTAACTTTGAGAAGCAATAAAAGGCTATATTATTTTATTTTTTATGAGATGATTTAAAGAGCCTCCAGTGGTACCTTCACTCACACTAGATGGATGAAGAGGCCACTTGGCGCTGCAGTGCCTGAGACATTGTTTTAGATGGTGCTGCTGGGTTATATTCTACTAATATGTATATTATGTATTTACGATACTTCTTCACGCCTAAACGGCTGGATGGCTTTGGATGAAATTCGGGATGGATGTATAATTGTTTATTCATGTTATAGTTTTTAAATAATAGTAGCTATTTATCAAAACGTTTCATAAGACTTAAGCCCTGAAATTAACGAGAACTTAAGAATTAATGTTACAATTTTATAGACTTTGTTGAGCATAATTTATCTCTTTTATTATTTAATAACTCAGCATGTGTTTGCTTAAAATAAATCTATGTGCAATTGAAAAAGTTTAAAAACTTCTACATTTTTACTGTTTTTTCTCAAAGTAAAACTTTGATTACTTTGGTTTGATTATTATGATGTTTTATTTATATACTTTTCCTTCACTAAGGCCCTGTTTAAGTCTGTGACAGTTCATGAGTGACAATCAAGCTAAAGGAAGCATTTATGTACCACTGAAATTACTGTTATATTCATTTTGGACACTATTTGATATCCATGGCATATTTTTTGATATCCATGGCCTGTCAAAATAGAAGATTTTTTTCTGATTAACCTATAAAGCCTACAGGTGTGCCTCATCGACATATTGGCTAGTTTTTAAGCCCTTTTATCCTCTGTATTTTTAGTTTTCACCAACGACGAGAAAAAATAAAAGCCATGGATATCAACGAAGAACGCTTTTTTGAAGAATCATCCTAATACGTCTGCATTAGTTTGTCTGATTGAGTGAGAGGTGCTATGCGGAAACATATTGTGCATCCCAATGCATAAGGTAGGTGCACCGAACTAAATCCCATAGAACCCGCATTACGTATAAATTCACAATAAAAACTTTTCCCCACAGAAACAAATGATATCAGCAATAGAACAATACGAAACATCATTTCGACCATACGTCTAATATTCTAATGTCAACCTTATTGCATTAGTGTACAGTTTTACTTTAATTGCATAGACTACGAGCAAATAAGCTCCCAAAGGCAGTTGGGCATCTAGTTTTATCCTTGATCGAAGGGTAGGTGCTTCCAAAACTATAGTTTAGCTGTTCTAGGAAGAACTTCTTTTTCTTGTTTTTAAGAGCCCGCACCTCATATGGTCAATTTTTTTTTTGTGTAGGATAGCAAAAGCCATTTTCTCAAAAACGGCAAAGTAATCAAGTACGCTTGGAGGTATATAAAATTCAAGCTACTCTTGAAAGTCAACGGAATCAAAATATGCGTAACCCTCGGTGCGCGAGTCCCATTCGCCATTCGCCGGGTAGGAGAGACACCCAGCTATCGTGCGCTTGATGAAATACATTGGTGTCTCTGCTCACCACTTCAGACATACGGGCGTGGTGTGCAAGAAATGTATTGTAAGAAGGTTAAACGACGATACTTAACCTGCCGAAGGGATTACACTAATCACAATTCAGCGAGGGCAATTTGAAATGGCTCGGAGCAACATCCGTTTCCAATCTGATCGGAATCTCATTTCGAGAGGTACCTATCCAAGCTGACGTCGACGGAATTATGCTTAAATTGAAGTACAATAGAGAAGAGAACGGCCCACGCAAATATACGCAAAGATTAGATGAGACTAGACATGAACAACCATTTGAATGGACATTTAGTTTTGACTCTACATTCAATTTAGGGACAAAAAGTTTGGTACATGGATGGAAAATATTTTTCAGATCTAGTAAGGTACTTGCCTACTCGAAAACTCTTTTTTTTATTTTGCAATGATCTTCAAAGAACCAAATGTAAAACAAAAAACTATAAATTATCGTCGTTAATTTGACGCTAATTTCACAATACTCATTTTTAATGTGTCAGGCTATTGATATTGATCTCTACCCAAACCTACATCTACGTGCCTAAGCACCTATCGCATATTCTTGAAATAACGCTGGAAGTATTTGGCCATCGATTGTCAAGAGCGTTTCCGATGTGAGACAATGGGTGATAGAGCTTCGAGTGAGAGTGATTTTCAATAATTTCAATACAAATAATTGTGGTTTGAAAGGTAGGCCGTTGGGCGTCGCTGCCCGACCGGTCACGACACCGCACTGACGGACGTTCTCTCTGTCCGGCTGATGAGCACTATTCGTGTAACAACCAATAACGAAGCCATAAATCTTACGAGAACAACAGAGTGTTAATTTAATACAAACGCTAACAAACAAGTGTCGCACACGTTTTATTTCTAGGAAATTATCTCGTTATGACAACCGCCTCTTGCAGCCAAAGAGGCTAGCATTTAAAAAAAATGTGATGCAATTATTTTAAACGGTGACATTGAAAATGACAAGTTAAAATAATCCGAGAACAGCGGCCCTTCACTTGCATGCTGCGCTGATGCATTGTGATGACTCTGTATTTAGTCTACGCGCATATACAGCTACAGCCTTTGCTCTCGTAATCCTTGTTGCCACTGGGATAAATGCTCTTATTGAACTGCAAGTAGTATCCACCATACACGGACATGGACCTCTACAGAGCCTTCACAAATACCAAGCGATGAATGTTGGACTTTATGGACCATCGGCTTTGTTGACGTTCTTATAGAATACAACTACAGTCGTGTTTTAGTTGCACAGTAATGTGTGGTTCATTACAGTATAAGCAAAGCACCTACATTTTCACTATAAGCACATGATTTTCAGTATAGGATTCGATATCCGTTTTCCTTTTTCAAAGACTATTTTCTTTTTCAAAATATTATAACGTTAATTGTATTGGGTGTCCCATAAAATAAAGATCATACCAAACTATGTTAATAAAGGGGCAATTAAAAAATAAATCCTAACCATTACAAAATTATGTTATTAGATTTTTGTGTGCAAGATGATTTTTCTTTGGAACATCCTGTAAATGTTGCTAAGCTGCTGACACGTTTGGTAATGCATAGAACCAGAACCGAATAAGGATCTATGCGACACCGTTAGATAGACGCACTGTCTAGCTAAGTGCTAGACGCGACGGACAAAAAAGCGATATTGATTCAGGATTAGACTAGCATAAAACGTCTTAGGCAATCTAAGTTACTTCTGCTCGAATGATCGGCCTAGATACTAGCACATATTAAATGCCAGATTCCCAGTGACTAAGTTCGGATATTTGTTGTTGTCGAATTGTCATTGACATTAAAAAAGCATGTCTAAACGGACTTGGTAATTCCACTTATAACTTGGAACCTACCCCATTTGGAAAATCAATCTTATGAAATTATTCTTACGGCAGGGGCAACGGTCTAAGTATTGTAATTACGCCACAATGGCTTCGTATTTTTTCCACGCGGTTCCCGTTATGGAAGGAGATGTCTGAGTAGGTCAGCGTCGAACGGAACGACATTTGGTTTAGTGGGTAAGGCTCGAATAATAGATGTGCCGGGGCGATTGGAGGCGATAAAGCATTGAGGCGGAGGTGGCGTCTGACTCGAGGTGAGAAACGTGGCAACAGGGCGTGAGATAGCTCGGCCGATACCGCCAGCCGCGCAGGCGCTGCTTGCCTCCTGCCCGCGCGCCGCCACCGCCGCCTGCTATCAGATCACCGCGATAGCCGCAGCAATATTGAAATACATTTGCACTCATACTTGCTGTACCGACACCTGAGCCTGAGGCCCGTCCGAGATAAGCGACAGCTCAAAATAACATCAACTTTCAAATTTTTCTCCTCGCTTGTAGCATTTAATTTGAGCATGCAGTTAACCAAATTGTGAGCGTCAACATTGTATAAATACAGAACAATTTTCGAATCGACACCTTCTGGTAATTAAAGCTCGTCACGCGATCGCAACAGCAGAAAATAAGGTATAATCGATTTGCGATACAGGTTTGCGGGAGGCGCTCGCTGCGCCCTCAGCGGCGGAGCGTTTCAGCGCCGACGGCGCATGACACGCGGTTCGCAGGAATTATGGACGACATTTGGTTTCGATTTTACCGCACCATTTTTCGGTGATGTGAAATAATTGGCGCGACCTCGTCGGTCCTCACGCGGAAAGCTCGCGATGACAGCCGCCGCCCGCCCCCGCGCCGCCGCCCGCCCGCCGTCGTGACTGCCTTCACGTTCACGACGACGCACCGAACCAAACCCAGATACGTGTGGAAAGATGTAAAAGACGTACTTTTGTCGTTGCATAAAAACAAATCATAATGACACACATTATTTTATGTGTACCCAGAATCGCATCAGCCCAGATTTTTAAGAATCTACAATCACACAAAAGTCGAATCAAAACGTAGCTACGGCTACCAATTTTCGACCATCATGAAAATCTGTTTCGCGCTTCCCTGACAAATAATTGTTGACTTCATGCAGGTTAATGATACTCTTAGCGTTCGGCCGAGAAAAAACGTGTGAGGACTCCGATATGTTGCGAAAAACATTAAATAAAGAAAATGATTTTAAGGTGTGATGTAGAGTAAAATCACGCATCGACGATTACAAGAGGCGTATCCCTGTCATTACGCTGTCGGGCAGGCGGTGGGTTAACGAGCTGCGCTGCGACCACTGGACCGACGAATTTGCTCTCTGCAAATGTCAAAGCTTTTTTTCGATGTGTGTGAAACTGACACCTTTAGCTGTACCGGTAGAGCGATTGCAGTTGATCGTGAGAATAGAGACCATTGGCATAGTTATGTCCGGTAGCAAATGCAGTACGTGGCTAGACAAGACATACAGTGCATTTAATGTGACGTAAAAAAAAAGAAGGGCTCTAAATATACGAAACTTTTCAAAAAGGAAGCAATAAAGATTGTTGGATCCGTTAAAGTTAATGTAAAGAAATGCCTCGCCCGCATTATGTTGAATGCATTACTGTAAAAATTTCAGAAGCAACAGTAAATTACACATCACGCAATGATCCGACATAACGAACCGTGCACGTAAAAGTATACCAGACCTGTATAAATGTCAACTTTTTTTGTTGTTTTTGCGCAAAATTACTTACACGAATCAAGTAATTATGGGCAACACCTTGGCGCAAGAGGTCAAAAAGAAATTCACTTAAAACTGTAGCATGGCAATCTCGAGAGCTTATGAAGTCGGGTCATTTTCGAAAACCAGTGTCCGAAAGTGAAACTACACGTGCATTTATTACCAAGTAAAATATGTAGATTGCTGCCGAGATAATAATGATATGTGCCCGTGGTAATGAAATTTCCCGCCGTCAAATGGTGCCAAAGTAATTTGCGTGGCTTGTCTCTGGCAGCGGGTCGCCTCAAGGGCCGCTTTCGAGGTTGCGCAAGGCGTTAATGAGCCTCGGATCGACTTTTTTTTATATTGAGAGTAGGTAACGCACCGTAGGTAAGGGTAGCAGGTCATGATTGCGCTGCGACGGCGGCGGCGGCGGCTCGCCACGCAACCGAACGCATTTGTCGTCTTACTGGGTCGGTTGGTCGCCATATAATAATGTCGAGATAAATATGTAGTACTAATTGTTGCAAAGGTAGACTTGATGTCAATGTTTAGTAAGTACCTAGATATCATTTCATTGAATCTGCTGAGTCATTTCCTGGTTACATTTTGCTCGAATTACGGATGTGTCTGTAACCTTGTATTTCAGTAAGTGGATCGAGAGGTGTCAACGTTATTTTTATAGTATCTCGAAAAACTACTTCCAGGCACAGTATTTTACGTGTATAAAATTTTCTGGTCGACGTTTTATTTAATTTTTTCATCGATATTCTCACTCAGAGGAAGCAATAAAACCTTATCGTGTTTAAAGAATACATATTATTACGCCTCCTTTGGCAAACAGAATAGCGTCGTAAAAAGATCAGTTTGTAAATAAAGTGATTCTTCTGTTTAATGAAGTGCGTCCAACAGCTCAATCGAATGGGTAATTAAAGAAATTGGTTCAGCTTTCTTGGACGAGCAAATGATTGTTAAGGGCCATAACATTACAATTTCACGGAAGAGCCCGGCCACCCTGCGTGCTCGCCGAGGCCGACTCATATTTGTTAAATCATCGGAACCCTGTAATTTTGATCGATATCTTTATTGACGGCACAAATTTATTGATCATTTCTTTGCAAACGTACTCGCGTCGCTCGTGAATACAATATGGCAGTGGGTGCGCTGTCGCAAGCTCGCACCAACCTTTGCACGCTGTGATTATTGCTACGGTTTCGTTTTTCAATAGCCTCCTTGTATCAGATTGTCCCACTTCACTTTTGTCTGAGGAAATTAACCTCCTTCGTCAAGGGTTTTTTCCTGTGAGCGTTTATACAAGCCAGTTACTTTGTATCGTATAATAATTTGAAATTTAGTTTTAGGTTTCCGAGCGCAAAATGGCCTTTTCCCTCGATGCTAAGGGCCAAATTGCGCTGAAACAAAAGACACTCACAACATTTTACAAATCACTTCAAAAAAGTAAACCTGCTATACGAAGCACATAATTGCACTACCGGCTATAATTATTCGTCTCGCGTAAGCATAAAAATGCGGAGCTTGCTGGAAACTTTCGGGCCATCCATTAGGCGCGCCGCCTGCGCCGATCGACTCCCGCCCATGGAACGGAGCGCTCGCGCCGCGCGACCAGTATTCAGCTTTTTGCTTCAGTAAACTCTACTTAAGAGAATGGCGGTTGATTCCGCACAGCTTTTTTAGCTGACAATAAAAATTAACCCTCAGTGAGTATTGTTAGTATGTCATATATTTTCATGTGGAAACATTAAGTTTTTTTGTGTTGCCGATTTAAGTATAATTTACCTACTGCCGGCAAGTGTTGTTTATAGCGTACAAGCGACGGCGAGCTCAGTGCCTCGAGTGCGCATGTCACATGTCGGCGCGTGTCGTGTTCTGAGCAAAACGGACATTATTTCATCGAAGCGTTTATCTCCGCCGTGTCCTCATACAAATTGCAATGATTTATTTCCATTTTGACAACTTTCACCGTTCCGCGAAGCGTTGTCATTAATCTTCAAGAGCTATAATCGTATAATCATATTACTTGTACAAGACAGTTTTCTTAAGAAGTAATCGAAAATTACCTACCTAGTAAGTTTGTAGAGGGTTAGCCTCCCACAGAGATTTCGCGATGCGGTAGAGTTTTGCGGTTTTTCCGCATCGCTGTTGCGTGTAGGTGCAGCGGCGGCGGTGCGTCAGATATAATATAAAGAAACCAAAAGTGATATGGTCCGAGGTCACTTTTGTGCTGGCCGTTGACGCCTGTCCATATAAATAAAGCGCGTCCAAGCGGCCGCGTCCGCGCGCTCCTACTGACCAACTTCCCGACTCTGACGCTCGCCATATTTAATTGCAAATTGAACAAAAACATTTTATTGGAGCATTATAACAGAAATATAGTTTAGCTGAATCTGTCGTAGGTTGGATGAAGTCAACTTATTGAAATGGTAAAGAAATTGGTAGGTACCTACCTATTGCTGAAATGCGGAGAACATTAATCTCCAGAGTATACGACTTTAAATGTTTTGCGATATTTAAAGTAGGAAGATTAAATCTACTTGAAAGTTATGAAACGGATGCTAAATTACATTTTACCGAAAGCGTAAAAATTGATTACTCGGAATGAAATGCAAAATCGTGGTCCAGATAGCGTCAGGCAATTATTCTTCAGTTTAAAATACAATGGTTGCCCCTGTAAGTATGTAATCATTTAAATCACTCTGGACTCTTAATAATATTAAATAAATTGACACATAAATATGTATGTACAATTCAAGGAGAATTGATGACAAATCAGGAATGCAAATCTAGATGACTAAAATTATTATTTTTTGCAATGCGTATAAGCTTGTTTATGGCAGGTAAATAAATCTTACAACTCTGATGAACAGTGATTAATTAATGCATGAAATCAAAAACATAACTGCCACTTAAATTAACATAAAAGCTTTGAAGATACGATAGTCAACTTTGGCGTAAAATGAATGCAGGCGCAACAAAAAATCAGTCCATGGTTAAAGTTTCACCCGAAAGCAATTGGCTGGAACAAAAATGTCAGTTGAATTATGAAAGCGATCGGTAACGAAATTGGTGAACCGCATGCGGGTCAGTGGAAAGTGTCCCGAGGTGGTTCGTCCGGCGAGCGCAGGTCAGTCCGCGCCGAGCATAAACCTGCCAGCGCGTCGCCACTGCCGGCAGTTTGTTTGTTAATATACTGCCAATTATAATCAAAGTAAACCCACTGCCAGGTGCCAATTTCTTAATCTTTCTGGCATCGAGAACGTTTCCTTGTTTTCGCATCGCTACAGCGGACCCGTTGATTGAGGAGGCCCATGCGAATCTGCGCGCACGCAAGTTTTACGCCCGTCATTCGTCACCGAGATGGCTCTGTTTTATGACGCTATAACCTTAAATATCTTCACGCTCCTTATCAAGTATTTAATTTAGACAATTAAATGAGGTGTTACGATACTGATTGCCAATGATTCCCTTGGACTAAAACCCTTGGTATGTAGCAATGCTTTCAAAACGTGCCTTGGGATAGATCCTTACTACAACTAGGTTACAAATTACCTACATTGTTTAACAACATAACTAGTGGATCACGTCAAATATTTTATTGTATTTTTCCAAAATGTTTGAAGGTAATATTAATTGATGAACGCGATTCATATATTATATTTCAGTAACAACTCAAACCACACTTCAAATCAGCCGATTCCACATACTAACTGCCGGTTTCTGAATTGAGAAATTTGCTAAGCAAATGGGTTAGTATCATCCTGTCTCTGCAGATTTCTCACAAAAGAGCGCGACAGAGCGATACGTAAGTATTTGCTTAGTAAAATTCTCAACTCAGAAACCGGGCCTCAATGTAGCTTTTATTGATGTGTTAATCGGACCTCCCAAGTAAATACTTTAGTTTAATACCCTGTACATTAATTAGGGAAAATTGTCCCCCCTCCATGCACTTTGTCCCCGGTTTAATAAGTAGGTAGTTTGTTTATAAACATTGATGAATAATGCACCGCCGAATTCTTGTTCCCACGGTACAGGCGTGCACGGCCTTCGTCGCTGTCGTCCATCAACATCATTATCTATTAAAAATATCACATCACATTGTTCGCTATTTTGTATAAACTCACTTTCTGTGCGGAGCGCGCACTATCGGCGCACCATCTCGAAGCGCCTATAAATCACTACAATAATAATTACGAAACGCGCAGCTCTCTCACTTGTTCCCTAAACTTACGAAACGGAGCATTTGTCGACTGGTTTTATAGTATATCCGAGGCACTGCAGCGCCGAGTGGTCTCTTCACCCATCTAGTGTGAGTGAAGTTGCCACTGGACGCTGTATAAATCATCTCATCACGTAGATGCAAGGGCCTTGTTTGTAGTATTCAGTAAAAATCCATAGACTGTTGGGTTTATTATTTAGAGTCTGAATGTAAAGTTCCAGTAGATAGGTACTCCTGTAAATAAATCATGTCCCCAGAGGAGCTAGAAATCAGCACTGCGCAGGCTCGTTGCGGCCCTTAAAACTGATTCATGTCCGCAATAAATATTTTTTGAAAGTTCGAGTGCGATAATAACTCCATTAATTTTGATTAATGGCCATTTCTCAAAAGTGATTTTTAACTTAACTATCAAGCTCGCCCGTAGTCACCCGTCTTGCCTTGCCTGGAAGTGGCCTGTCCACATTTTAATTAACCTTGGGCACTTTGATCGATTGTTCTTGTTTCGGTGCAATTCGACATTTCTCATGTCGTATTTTTAAAAACGAACATCTATATTTCTGAAGTTCAATCCGAGCTCGACTGCTCCATTAATTTAATTGCATTCAATACATAAATCGAGATAATGGATGACAGTTTCATCCTTAAAAAAAAGAAAATATTTACAACGACACATTTTCCCTTACCTTAACAACCTACCGTAAGAATGCGAAATACCATAAGAAATAAACGTGTTTCAAACATAAGCAATGGACATTAAAATATTTACGATACAACATCCCTATTTCATAGAATTACAGTTTGTAGGGAGTTTATCGCGAGCGCCCTCTGGTGCCGACACATTCAGCGCATTTGCAATGCAAGATATGCAGCATTACCATAAACAGCCGAGTCGGAGGGCAGGCCGTCTATCGCGCAGACATATAAATTATTCAAAATAAAGTGTCGGTTAACCCCTGACCGGCTCCCGCGCCTGCGCCGCCGGGAGCGGGCGTGCGCCGCCACTGCCACTCAGCGCGTCAACCAGCTTCCAAATCTGAAAAGAGAAACAGGGACGTATTATAAACTTTGTTTCTCTTGACTGCGGCTTCATTCATTCATAAATAAATTCACCTTTTTATCCCGGAGGGGCAGGCAGAGATAATAGTATGCCACTTACCACGATCTTGCTTGACATACCTATTGCGCACAGTTTGTTGTTCTTCAAGAAATAAATAAGTACGTACGGTTTCACAAGATGCTTAGTTTATGACTGTAGATGTCGTTAGAAGATAAATGACATAACGCCTGTAATTTTGAGTTATTGGAAACAATTAAGGCGTGTTTAGAGGCAATATTTATTGTGAATATTAAAATGCCCCAGTAAGATTAATTCTAACGCGTTGTCCGCACGTATCCGGTGCATTTTCCCGGTCGATTTGCATCGCGCTGCATCTGCGACGAATATCATTATTATTAATGTGTTCTAGCTGCAGGCAACTAGGTAGTTTGATATATTTGCGAGTTTGACATCTTTATGTCTTAAAACAAGACAATTATCACAAGTTGATAAAATAGCACTTACGTTACGATCACTACGGCCACGTAATATGATGTTTTTTTTGTAGGGATTAAAAGGTCAAAGTTAATGTTGATCAAAATAAAAATTCTTTTAGGGCCTTTTTGTCACGGAACCGCAAGTCTCTTGAAACTGTAAACTAACTGTAGTTACGAACGGACGTTAAGGTTAAATTAAAAAATAAATAAAAAAGTTGAAACCTGCGACCCTCTATTAGAGCGCGCAATTATGTTCATAAAGCAGTTTTTTCATCAGACAATTACAAATGAACCGCTTATCCTAAGGAATTCTTATTAAGAGCTGTCCTCGCGGCGCGTGCGCCGCACATGTGCGCTAGATTAAGCGCTTACACCCCCGAAGCGCACGCGAAGATAAATAATGCTAGAACATGTAAACACGCGTTTTTTTATTCATTGCAATGAGCACCTGCTTTTCTGTTTATTTTATCTTTCTTATTCCACTATAAAATATAGATACTCTGGAGTATTTGATATCTACAATCGAAGAGTTTTGGGCATAAGGGAACCAATTTTTACCGTAAATAAAGCGTCAAGCGCTGAAAACCACCGTGTGGGGCGGGCGGGGTGTGCGGCGTGCGGCGAGGGGCGGGCGGCTTGCAGGACGCTACACCTATTTACTCAAACAGCTTTCGCAAAACGGCCCATTAGGGATAACTGTACTAAATAATTACTGCAATGTGGCTTTCTATGTCTATGCGCGCGTGCCCGGCACCTGCCGCCGATCACTGTAATTATTTACTATGCATGAATGCGCCGGCGCCGACCAGCGCTGGACAAAGGCTCGCCACCGCAGCCTCGCCGCCCGAACTAGCCGAGCGTCATTAACTACCACTCATTAATTCACCAACTGACAAAATGGGTCTAGATACAGTCATTACAATTTTGCTAACGTGTATTTTATTCTAATTTGCTACGAGAAAAAACTCGTGGTCCATATACAATAAGTGCTTCTATTAAGTTACGCGCAATACGCTAAGTTGTAACTTGAACATATAACTAGCATATAAAATATTATTACAGTCTATTATAATTATTATTTAGACATTGAATTAAGATTTTAAACTGCCGTTAAAAAAAATGTGTTTTATCCAGGGCAATAAAAAAATCGAAATAAAATAATTGCATCAAACTTAGCTCCTGCAACGCCCGCGCGCCCATACAAAAGACATCAACGCGGTGCGCAAGTTCCGATTGCTTCTATTGGCGTAACGAAGAGCGAACGCGTTTTTATCAATAAATAACACTCAGTTTTAGAAAATAAACAGTAATTTAAAACCTTTTAGGAGCGGCCGTAATGTGCAAGATCGGAGATTACCCAAATGAGCGAGAGGTCGTTCGACAAGTCGCAATAAGAATCAAACAACTATTGTGTCGCAACCTCAATGTTTCTTTGGAATAATAATTTGATTTTTGTATTTACGGTTTGGCCTCGAGTACTCCAGCCTTGTCAAGAAGACACGCTGATCGGTGAGCTGGGACCTTGAGTCATTGATCGCGAACACTCAAATTGTGCAGCATTGTTCTCTCATTCGGAGCTAACGAACGAACGAGCGGAACATTACGCGGCCATTGAGTGGAGTGTACGTAACTACGTACTGATTAACGTACATACACTCAATAGAACGTTTAATGAACAGTTACGGTGTCAATATTTAATTGGTGTTGTTATTAAAGTATATTAGGTACCGATTTATAATCTGAGAGGACTTTGGTATATCCGTCATATCTTAAAGGATAGTGGGCGAATGTGGTCCAAGATCCTGTAAGGATGAGGCATATGCCAAATGAAAGAGCAAAATGAGCACAACAATTGTCTAGAAGAGCTCATCGAAATCGGTCCCGGTGATTTCGAGTAATCGGCGTTTTTATCGATTCGAGTTATTTCGGGTACTTACAGGTTTTTTTTTACTATGGAAGGTCCTGCAAGGATAAGCGGTATGTCAAATGAAAGAACATAGTATAGTCACCGATTGCACCGAAGCTCATCGAAATCGGTCCCGGTGCCCATAGTTTTTTAATCGATTCAAGTTTTTTCGATTAATGACAGATATTGTTTTTCTCCGAGATCCTGCAAGGATGAGGCATAGGCCAAATGAAAGAGCACCATGAGCACAACAATTGTCTAGAAGAGTTCATCGAAATCGGTCCCGGTGATTTCGAGCAATTGGCGTTTTTATCGATTCGAGTGATTTCGGGTAATTACAATTTTTTTTTACTATGCAAGGTCCTGCAAGGATCATGGGTATGTCAAATGAAAGAGCTAGATGTAGTCACCGATTACACCGAAGCTCATCGAAATCGGTCCCGGTGCCCATAGTTTTTTAATCGATTCAAGTTTTTTCGATTAATGACAGATATTTTTTTTCTCCGAGATCCTGCAAGGATGAGGCATATGCCAAATGAAAGAGCACCATGAGCACAACAATTGTCTAGAAGAGTTCATCGAAATCGGTCCCGGTGATTTCGAGCAATTGGCGTTTTTATCGATTCGAGTGATTTAAGGTAATTACAATTTTTTTTTACTATGGAAGGTCCTGCAAGGATAAGCGGTATGTCAAATGAAAGAGCATAGTATAGTCACTGATTGCACCGAAGCTCATCGAAATCGGTCCCGGTGCCCATAGTTTTTTAATCGATTCAAGTTTTTTCGATTAATGACAGATATTTTTTTTCTCCGAGATCCTGCAAGGATAAGGCATATGCCAAATGAAAAAGCACCATGAGCACAACAATTATCTAGAAGAGTTCATCGAAATCGGTCCCGGTGATTTCGAGCAATTGGCGTTTTTATCGATTCGAGTTATTTCGGGTAATTACAAGTTTTTTGTACTATGGAAGGTCCTGCAAGGATAAGCGGTATGTCAAATGAAAGAGCATAGTATAGTCACCGATTGCACCGAAGCTCATCGACTTCGGTCCCGGTGCCCATAGTTTTTTAATCGATTCAAGTTTTTTCGATTAATGACAGATTTTTTTTTTCTCCGAGATCCTGCAAGGATGAGGCATATGCCAAATGAAAGAACACCATGAGCACAACAATTGTCTAGAAGAGTTCATCGAAATCGGTCCCGGTGATTTCGAGCCATCGGCGTTTTTATCGATTCGAGTGATTTCGGGTAATTACAAGTTTTTTTTACTATGCAAGGTCCTGCAAGGATCAGCGGTATGTCAAATGAAAGAGCTTGATGTAGTCACCGATTACACCGAAGCTCATCGAAATCGGTCCCGGTGCCCATAGTTTTTTAATCGATTCAAGTTTTTTCGATTAATGACAGATATTTTTTTTCTCCGAGATCCTGCAAGGATAAGGCATATGCCAAATGAAAGAGCACCATGAGCACAACAATTGTCTAGAAGAGTTCATCGAAATCGGTCCCGGTGATTTCGAGAAATCGGCGGTTTTATCGATTCGAGTGATTTCGGGTAATTACAAGTTTTTTTTACTATGGAAGGTCCTGCAAGGATAAGCGGTATGTCAAATAAAAGAGCATAGTATAGTCACCGATTGCACCGAAGCTCATCGACTTCGGTCCCGGTGCCCATAGTTTTTTAAACGATTCAAGTTTTTTCGATTAATGACAGATATTTTTTTTCTCCGAGATCCTGCAAGGATGAGGCATATGCCAAATGAAAGAGCACCATAAGCACAACAATTGTCTAGAAAAGTTCATCGAAATCGGTCCCGGTGATTTCGAGCAATTGGCGTTTTTATCGATTCGAGTGATTTAAGGTAATTACATTTTTTTTTACTATGGAAGGTTCTGCAAGGATAAGCGGTATGTCAAATGAAAGAGCATAGTATAGTCACTGATTGCACCGAAGCTCATCGAAATTGGTCCCGGTGCCCATAGTTTTTTAATCGATTCAAGTTTTTTCGATTAATGACAGATATTTTTTTTCTCCGAGATCCTGCAAGGATGAGGCATATGCCAAATGAAAGAACACCATGAGCACAACAATTGTCTAGAAGAGTTCATCGAAATCGGTCCCGGTGATTTCGAGCAATCGGCGTTTTTATCGATTCGAGTGATTTCGGGTAATTACAGGTTATTTTTATAATGCAAGGTCCTGCAAGGATCAGCGGTATGTCAAATGAAAGAACTTGATGTAGTCACTGATTACACCGAAGCTCATCGAAATCGGTCCCGGTGCCCATTGTTTTTTAATCGATTCAAGTTTTTTCGATTAATGACAGATATTTTTTTTCTCCGAGATCCTGCAAGGATGAGGCATATGCCATATGAAAGAACACTATGAGCACAACGATTGTCTAGAAGAGTTCATCGAAATCGGTCCCGGTGATTTCGAGTAATCGGCGTTTTTATCGATTCGAGTGATTTCGGGTAATTACAGGTTATTTTTATAATGCAAGGTCCTGCAAGGATCAGCGGTTTGTCAAATGAAAGAGCTTGATGTAGTCACCGATTACACCGAAATCGGTCTTAATCCGAAATTACCCGAAATCACTCGAATCGATAAAAACGCCGATTGCTCGAAATCACCGGGACCGATTTCGATGAACTCTTCTAGACAATTGTTGTGCTCATGGTGTTCTTTCATTTAGCATATGCCTCATCCTTGCAGGATCTCGGAGAAAAAAAAATATCTGTCATTAATCGAAAAAACTTGAATCGATTAAAAAACTATGGGCACCGGGACCGATTTCGATGAGCTTCGGTGCAATCGGTGACTATACTATGCTCTTTCATTTGACATACCGCTTATCCTTGCAGGGCCTTCCATAGTAAAAAAAAAACTTGTAATTACCCGAAATCACTCGAATCGATAAAACCGCCGATTGCTCGAAATCACCGGGACCGATTTCGATGAACTCTTCTAGACAATTGTTGTGC
The DNA here is from genome assembly GCA_949319315.1 of Zelleria hepariella. Classification (NCBI taxonomy): domain Eukaryota; kingdom Metazoa; phylum Arthropoda; class Insecta; order Lepidoptera; family Yponomeutidae; genus Zelleria; species Zelleria hepariella. The sequence goes on along the minus strand of OX439383.1, from coordinate 9,411,063 downwards.
TCATGGTACTCTTTCATTTGGCATATGCCATATCCTTGCAGGATCTCGGAGAAAAAAAATATCTGTAATTAATCGAAAAAACTTGAATCGATTAAAAAACTATGGGCACCGGGACCGATTTCGATGAGCTTCGGTGTAATCGGTGACGACATTAAGTTTTTTCATTTGACATACAGCTGATCCTTGCAGGTCCTTGCATAGTAAAAAAAAATTGTAATTACCCGAAATCACTCGAATCGATAATAACGCCAATTGCTCGAAATCACCGGGACCGATTTCGATGAACTCTTCTAGACAATTGTTGTGCTCATGGTGCTCTTTCATTTGGCCTATGCCTCATCCTTGCAGGATCTCGGAGAAAAAAAAATATCTGTCATTAATCGAAAAAACTTGAATCGATTAAAAAACTATGGGCACCGGGACCGAAGTCGATGAGCTTCGGTGCAATCGGTGACTATACTATGCTCTTTCATTTGACATACCGCTTATCCTTGCAGGGCCTTCCATAGTAAAAAAAAAACTTGTAATTACCCGAAATAACTCGAATCGATAAAAACGCCTATTACTCGAAATCACCGGGACCGATTTCGATGAACTCTTCTAGACAATTGTTGTGCTCATGGTGCTCTTTCATTTGGCATATGCCTCATCCTTGCAGGATCTCGGAGAAAAAAAATATCTGTTATTAATCGAAAAAACTTGAATCGATTAAAAAACTATGGGCACCGGGACCGATTTCGATGAGCTTCGGTGTAATCGGTGACGACATCAAGCTCTTTCATTTGACATACCGCTGATCCTTGCAAGACCTTGCATAGTAAAAAAAACTTGTAATTACCCGAAATCACTCGAATCGATAAAAACGCTGATTGCTCGAAATCACCGGGTCCGATTTCGATGAACTCTTATAGACAAATTGTTGTGCTCATGGTGTTCTTTCATTTAGCATATGCCTCATCCTTGCAGGATCTCGGAGAAAAAAAAATATCTGTCATTAATCGAAATAACTTGAATCGATTAAAAAACTATGGGCACCGGGACCGATTTCGATGAGCTTCGGTGTAATCGGTGACTACATCAAGCTCTTTCATTTGACATACCGCTGATCCTTGCAGGACCTTGCATAGTAAAAAAAACTTGTAATTACCCGAAATCACTCGAATCGATAAAAACGTCGATTACTCGAAATCACCGGGACCGATTTCGATGAGCTTCTACTCAGTTGATGTGCTCATTATGCTCTTTCATTTGGCATATGGCTCAACCTGACAGGATCTTGGACCAACTCTCATACCCCTTTGCCCACTATCATTTAGTTTACTTCGACTTGCCCCAGTATCCTTTATTATAACCGATAGCTTAGGTACTCTCAATGCATTTTCAATTGATTGGTTGCATCCATTTATATCCAATATCCATGATGCTTTGCTTCGGTAACCTTTGACAGTCAACTCTATGTAACATGATTACTCTAATATTATTTATTGTTTTCACGCGCACTGGTTCATACCAAAGGTCTCGAAACGTTCGCAAAATTAAAAAGTTTCTGAAAAAAGAGCTTCAGCTTTCAGCTAAAATAAAAATGTGAAGAATCGCAATGCTCAAAAGCTATTCTTTATTTTTCGAATTCTTTTTATTACTATTTTACTAAATTAGCCTTTAGCATTTTTTGCAGTTAGAAAAGATATGGTGGCGCAGGCGCAGGCGTGGTTAGACAATTGAATTGATAAGCGTCTTTCTAGCGCGGCGCGTTCCTAACATCACGACGGGGCTCTTTCGGAAAACAACTCTGTGATGAAATTGTTGAATTAGCACTATTAGGAATGTTTATAAGTAATACTTTTGTTTCAATGGACAATTGTCCAGTCAGTATTCAACCAACTTAGATAATTTAATAGGCACATTGAACATAATTTAATATGCACATCGTACGTGGGAATTGACAAGAGTGTGTCCAAAATATACTTTAAATGCAAAGGTGATTCAATAACTAAATCACTAGATAAAACATCGATTTGATTAAATTAATGAAGTTTATCCGTTGCATATTTTTTGGACACAAATTTATGTTTATATAGAATTTGTCAATTGTGTAACAAATTAACCACTTTTTCTTTTTTAACCCGTGCTAGGGAAACATGACAAAGTGCTATAGGTTTTATACGAGTACTACTAGTGATAAATTAATAGGAATATAATTTAAGTTTTAGCTGTCGGGCATAAGTTTAAGTTCCCAGAATTTTACTAATTGGGTATTGAATTATTTAATAATTATCTTCTATAGTTAATTAACACGTATGGTGTTCTGTACATTTTTAAGAAGCTTATCTTTTACCGCCAGCATGTACCTAGGTATAATTCATTAAGCGCACTATTTTTTTTAGTACGGCATAGCTATACAAGGTGTACATTTAATGAATACATCCCTTTGTATCACGCGATGAGATAAAAAGATCAAATAGTTTTAACTGAAGATTTATGACGTTTGCTCTTGATGGTATAAAATAAAGCAATGATAGTTGTCACATCCCCTCTGCAAACTCGCCATGGGCAAGTGTAAAAATCCCTATAAATTACATGAGATAAAATCTTCAGCGCAGCTGGGTCGCGACAGAATGCAATATGCACTTCTTATTGAGACTATTATAGTTTTAATAGTTTCAATTATGCCGGGAAACGGGTGCTTAACGCCTTTTTAATGGCCCTCCCATGGGTGCAGGAGGGACCAAGCCGTAACTAAATTATGTTTTCGCTTTATTGCTAATAGAGATAATTGCTAAGAACATGTGAGTATTGTATGCTTAGAACAAACATCTAAACGAAATAAGGAAATTTAATGCCTCATGGACAGCGCAAGAATAAGTCATAGGTACTAACTACATGACCCCGATAAGATTAAAGTAATTAACGTACATCATCGATGCGTCGAAAGAAATGAACTATACTCCAATGGCATTGAAAAAATCGTATGATGGTTGTAGTGATACCAGCGGATGCAGAAATATAAAAAGTGAAGTTATAAAGATTTTGTATTCGTTCATTCTACTCGTATTGCTGAATGAATAAATATTTTTACTTAGTTGTATCTGGATTCACCTTTTTTGACTATTTTGGTAATTTCGCGACGTTTTACTACCTTAATTTGTAGAGGGTTTAATAATAACTCATTATTTTTGTCACATTTACCCACCTAACAAATTTCATGACGATCCGATCAAGTTATCGTCGAAGAAACATTCATTCATCAATATATATAAAACTCTTTGTCCAGACGTGCTATCAACGCAGGGCCCAAACTACTGAACCGATAAGGATGAAATTTTTGTCAACAGTTGCGTAATATGACAAAAAATATGATAAAATAGTATATTTCATTACAAGTGTGGAAAGGCTGTCATTGCAAAGAGTTCCGACAAATGGCTACCCGAGCCGAGGCGTAGCCGAAGGCGAGGGTTGACAGTCGGAACCTTGGGTACAGGGTGGGTCGACTTTGTATGGAGCGTCAGCGACAGTTCCTGATTGGTCAGAAAAAAAGGGTTCCAGGTAACCACCAATCAGAAGCCGTCGCGACATCTGTCATATAACACTTTTTTTTTAAAGCGTTAGCATAGAATAGATTACTTACACAACTCCATACTTATCTGTGATTTTCAAACTAGTAGGTGTTCTGTGTAGCCGGGTCACCACGTGACAGAAAAACAAAATGGAGGCAAATGGCAAACAAAGCAACAACAAGTTGTGTGCAAAAGTCGATATTTCTATAAACTTAAAGTTTTGTTGGATCATCAAAGTTTTTTTCCATGCTGTGCCACCCGTGTGTGAAGTACAAGATAAGCGGTGTACCAAATCGTCAATTACAGTAAGATCAGTAAGTATACTTTTTCACAATACATGCTCATATCAAACTACCTACCTAAATCATCAAATTTTTCTAACCAAATTTCAATTTTAAATCTTTCAGATCATCGGACTATGACTACAGTTTGGGGAAAAAGAAGATCCATCCATTTCCACACATAAAAGTGAGCAGCCCGCCGCTCATAAGGTTAGCTCATTCTAGCATTCTCCCATATTCTACAAACATTATTTCAAAATCAAAATCTAAAACGTTTCATCAACTAATACGTACCTAATTTTACAATGATATTTTCAGATTACTGACGGAGAGAATGCAAAAAATAGTGTGATCGAACTCGACGTCGTGGAGCCAATTTCTGTTCAGTCTAACGAAGATTATAATGAAAAGCCGTCAGCTGCCAAGGTTAGTTACTAGTTTTTACTCATTGGACGAGTTCAGGGCCTAAGTTTCATCACAATCTGATCAATGGTTTAGGAACGGATAGAGGACCAATATACAAACATTAATTTTATTTTTATAGAAGATGTATGAACTTTTTTTGTGGCAGCTCAGCTGTAGCCGGATTTTTTCTTCTCATAAAGCTTATTTTATTTTCTTATCAGTTTCAGTTGTTGGTGTCTGGAAACATCACCGAATTGAAGATGATGGCGTGGAGGTAGCTGTTCATAGCTGCGAAGAGGTGACCGGGCGAGTGTCATGGTGGCTATATTATCTCAGAAGTTTATAATTTAAATAGATACATCTAACCTTTAATAAATGTTGCTTAAACTAGAATGCTATTGTATTGCTTTTTGGTACCCAAAACATGGTCGTATGGAATGCAAACTTTTGCCAAAAGCGAGCAGCTTTTGGTAAAAGTTTGTATTCCATATGACCTGTCAAGGATTTTTATCGGTCCCTGTGAACCCCGCCACCAATTTGAATTTCCCGCCAAGCCCGCTACTACAAAGTTGTTCTGGGTTCCATTCGAGATGGCGCAGCTAGGTTTGAAACACAGAACAATTAGGTTTGAAATTTGTCGCTTTTTTTTTCTATGGTGTCGGCATTCTTCTTGGGTATGTGTTCTGTGGTCGGAACAAGTTGCAATGACGGTTCCGCACGTGTACTGAACGACTATTTTTAATACAGTTGCGAAAAAATTAAGCAATTTAATAAAATAATAAAAACACAAAAACTCAACTAACTTAACATTTTTTACTTTTCCGGTAAAATGTTCTCCGAAGCATTTTGTGCAATTATACTGAGTTCCGGTGGTGTTAATTTAAAAAAACTAGGGTTGAAATTACTCATTTTGTGCAACAAACAACTAAAGCAAAGAAAATTTCTGAAAAATCAAAATGGCGCCAACCTTAGAATATAAGCAGAGTTTTTTTTTTCTTCACCCATTCTGGTAGGCAAAGGCAACTATGCCCATACAGCCAAGTCTTCAGTAGAAGTTTTTTATTGATATGAAATGAAAATGAAATTGAATGAAATGAAACCTAACCAAACTCATTCAATCAAATCATTAAATCTGATATTGAAACAAATTAGTAGCTTCTTTTTAGAAATATACGTATTTGCATGAATCATAAAAACTTTTTTAGTAAAAACTTCATGGTTGGTTTTTCTTTTTAATAGACATTATTTTGACAGTTGGGAAAGAGAACGCACGAGTGCGGGAAAGGTAAAAAAAAAGCACGAGTGTGTAATAGCCCACATCCCGAACGCTATACGTCCCTGCAATACGCCACTTTTTGAGCAACTGTATTAAAAAATATATTTTCGCAAGTGATGGCATGATCTTCCTATATCTTGTCCTAAATACATTGAATCGGAACGTTATTGGGCATGGGTATAAGCAAGAGTGGCGTCTAATTGATGGAATATGATTGATGGCGGCTACCGACTGGTTTCGGAAGGTTTACTTTTAAATAATTGGTTTGTGTAATGGACGTTATTAACTAGTCAAGGTGAATGTAAATAGGGAAACGATTCCTGTAATGCCCGGTGGCGCATAGTTCGTGCTGTGAATAGCTCCGCTTATAGGTGGTAACTGTGGTTTCACAAGCGAACAGCTCTGCTGCAAGGTCGTCGAGTGCAAAAAAACCCCAACTGAGACCCGTTTTGGTCTATTTTTATGCGAGGAGAAAAATAATATCAGTCCATTTATTTGGAAGCGTCGCCGCTGCGCCGAGCGATTGAGTCTGGTCGATGCAGGAAGTGAAGCCAATTGAACAACATAAAGATTTATGTGCCTTTTTCGCGGTCTTAAAAGTCTGAATTAAATTATGTTTGACCAAATTATACCTAACAGGCTTTAATTACTATTCAAAAATGAATAATTAAGTGTGTCGCAAACTTTATTTTGAGATGTGGATTCATGTGTGGGTATTGATTTTATCAGTGATCATGGTCTACTACATTATATTGATTGGATTTATTGTTACGGCTATTAATCTCTGGGCCGAGTGAGTGGCGACACGATTCATCGCGGATGCGCGGCGACCTGCGCCTGCGTCTGCGCGACTGCAGAGCGTGAACCCAATTTATTGTAGGCCACAGGGCATTGTGGCATACAAGCGTTATGCAAAGTACGGTGCGCCTCTCGATTCTGTACCATATCTATAAATCGATACGATCGATCGTGGGACCGCGCAAGTGAACGGGCGATTTGATGAGTTACTTTAGTTCGTGCCAAAGCGATCGTGTTTGAAAGAATTCAAACGAATTTGTTACTACTTTATCAAGTTACAACAATTTAAGCAGTACTTATCGTCTTTGTTCGCTTTTATCTCGATACGGCAAGCACCTATTTCGCCTTATAAACACGAATCTCTTAACACATTATTTATAATTAGATCCGACTAAAAGATAAACGGCAATGTATGGGGGTTCACGCTGCGTACACGTCGCATGCTGGAATGCCTGATACCTACTAAGGCTCTCCTGTTTTAGGAAAATCGCAAACTTCAAAGCTGGTAAAGCTGCTGGAGCCGATTTTGTAAATCACTTCATCGTAAAAGCGGTAATTGCTTAGATAACCGGTTCTTGAGTCACACTCCCAATGTTTCGCCAATGTCACATTGAGGAGTTTATTGCGATTTGCCCGAGCAGGGATTTAAAGTGTTGAGATAAACTTGCTAAAGGAAACATTAAAGCGACTGTTAATTGTTCATTAACGTGACGACCATTTAAAGATTTTGTGACGTAAATAGACTCTGGGAATGAATATTTATGCAAAACCGTCGCTGCCTCGTTAGAAGGTGACTTTAAAGCTCTGATACAAAGTTAAATTCTGCATTTTATGACGTGGATCCTAGATTGAATTTAAAACTCGTTGCAAATCATAGGCCGTTTCAAACGTTGCTGAAATATGAATTGATTTAACTTCACTATACGTTAGAGCGGAGACAATATTGTTCGCGGGTCGCAGCGGGGGCTCGCGATGTCATCTCGGGCCGCGGCGCGCTCGCTGCGCCCGCGCCGCCGCCGCGCCGTTACTTACAATAACACACTTTACGAGTGTTACATAAAACACAGATTCCTTTGTTGCTGCATCTAACTGTTGTGCAAAGATCTTAAACATGGGATATTAAAGCTTATTTTTAGCCGTTCCATTTATTGAAAATAAAAGCGTAGATAAAAAAGATAGATGTACGTAGCTACGAAATTAAGCAACCAAATGGCTTTCGGTATCGTAGTTCATTGTTTGATTCGCGTCGCGCCGCCCGCCCGTCGCGCCCACCGCGCTGGCTCGTGGCAGCGATGCAGGGTTATCGCGCCGCTCGTCACGGTTCCCACGGCAAACGGTATTTTAAATACCTATTTACGAGCGAGTACGCTGGCGACAGGACCGCGAGTGCATTCGGAATAGTCTCTTCAGGATGGGTCAAGGATTAGTCGCGGATCCACGCTCGTTCGACCTGGCCTTGCATCTGCATGCTCCATTATTCGATTGCAAATGTAACATTCACCGATGTAATGACAACCAACTAACTCAATTGATGGTCACACGCGCGTTTTTGTTTATTTATTTACCTAGGCAACAGACATGCCGTATAATTTGATACTCTAGCGATTTCTACATTCTGAGTCGATGATGTTTATTTATTGTATAGCCCAAAATAGACATTAGTTGTCACTGTATTGGGAAAACTTATGTATCACTCGATATTAAGAATAAAAACAGATTATATTAATGTAGTTTAGTTCTTTCAGACCATCTGCCTCATAATTCGAACAAATATGTATATTATTTAAGAACATAAAATTTATGAAACGACTGTGAATTACTGTCACCATTGAGGTTTACCTAATAATGTAGTTTTAATAATACTTCAAAGCCACATTATAAACGAAATTGGAGTAGATATGAAGTCGTGTCCTCATAATTAAATGTACAGTTTTTATGCTACGCGATGACTCACATACATATTTACCAGAGTTTAAACTTTCCACTCGTAGGTAATTGAAATACTTTACCAAAGACAAAAAGTGCGCAGGAGTTGAGTTGATCGCCCCACATTCACGCTGCGTGGATAAAAAAGCCGTCCAAGCTAGCGCACTGAGGGTTCCGTACCACCACACAATTTATGGGTGGCTTGAGCCCCTTAGCCAACCCCCCCCCCCCCTCCCCTAAATCCGCTAGTGGCTATAGGGTATAGGTGTCAATGCGTCCCGTTTTATATCTCTAGCGTACGGAACCTTAAAAAGCTCCTCACCTTCGCAGTTATAGTTTTATTCAACCGACAACTTAGGGCAATAAGGAGGTAACTGAATGCATTACCACCAGAGAGCTTCGCCGCTTTGTAAAACTTATATTTGGTGTTACATTGTCTTTAAACAGATCAACTTACTGGGATTAAAAAAAACTCGTGTAAAGTGTAACATGCTTGAAAATATTACCTACTTGAGGTCGAGTATTAGAACAACATTTTGCAGAAGGCCTAATAAGCAGGTATTATGAATGCAGGTCAACTACATCAAAATAAAATCATACAATAAGATGCATTGAGTTATGTTAATATCTTCATAGATTTGACCGTCCCACATTGTCTAAAATAATAAGTAGGTATCACAGCACCGACAGATCATATTTTCAATTTAAGAGCCTGGAGCCACTAGCGCCAATTTTCAGCAAAAAACGCGTCCAAAAAGAAGATTTTTTTTTTCATTGACAGCGCCAGTATGCCTTCTCCATAACTGTTAATATTTTATAACAAAAAAAACATACGATAAGCAAGCGGTGCAATACCGTAATGATAATTCATCTTCCATTCAATGTCTTATCTCATCGGGACGAGACGATGTAAGAAATAAGTAGTTAACATTCGTAACGTGGGAACGCCGGTGGCTGCTGCGGATTACGCCGATGCCTATCACTTTGAAAAATGAATTAATAATAACCGATAGAGAACGATACCTATCTCTGTAAGCTTCGGAGAGACCATCTCGATTCAATAGAGCAGATCAGTAGCCCGAAATGTGGCGTAAAAAATATAAATCAAAGTGCAATGGTAGTGCTAGTCAACTGTCATAAAATATATTCTTTATCTTTTCGCAGTCTACAATTAAGTGCCAATAAAACTTGAAACGGTCGTTTTGATGAATAGAGGCAAGGAATATACAAGTTACTTTTAATAATTATTTATGTCTTTTAAACAATAAGATCTTTGGGTAGCGAACTACATAATGTCTCGTGTACACTATAGTTTCAGACGCATCCATAGATAACAAGAAGGCGCCAATAACAGGAAGTTATTTGTAAGCTTGCATCTTAAAATTACAGTTTTACCGATATTCATAGGAAATTGCGAAACCTTCACAAATAAGGTCGTGCCGCCTATAACATACGTGTAATCGGAATCAGGTGATCGAAATTGATATCGCCAGAGAGCGGGCGATAAACATAGCGCTTTATGAACCGACAAAAATGTTGAATACAAAAAACTCTCTTCTTATAACGAGTCTGTCCGCGGAGGAGCATTGTCTCACATTAAACAGTGAGTTTACGACCTCTTGTCTAATAAAAAAAACGGTTATAGAGGGCCTCCTCAGAGTGCCGATGGGTTTGTCTCCCGCAAACTCTATTTATTGATATTAATACGATTACTACAAGGGCTTTTACGGAACAAGATCGTGCTATCATACTGATTCGATGAATTTAATGAAAATTGTAAATACCGACCCGTAAAGACAATTACCTTGTTTATTGGAGTGTGTCAGCTTGTCGTAACATTTATATATTATTTTGGAAAAGCTTGTAGCTATACAAGTTTCAAAACAAGGTAAGGCACTGTTAGCACCGAATACTAAATTGATTTGAAAAACTCTTCCAAGAAAACCAATATCAAAAAGATTTATATGCGGAAGTATTTAACACGTAAAAGCTCTTTAAATATAAATTTCATTGTTGTTGAAGTGCCGAGCAAGAGGCAATGGAACAAGCGATAATGCGGCACAAGATAGAGTGCGCGAGCTCCGCGCGGCCTCGCTGCTGAATAAATGCCGTAATTAAGTGAAATTATTATAATTTTGTCTCAGAATTAAATGCATATCACAACATCAAATCCTTAGCCCGTTTACATTCTTTATTAATTATTTAGTGCGACCATTGTGAGCGTAAATGGCTGTTAATTTTTCAGGTTTCCTTTAAAAGTGCAATGTTGTCACTACTCGACTAACTACCGCATTAACAAATAACAACAAAGTCTGATTTTTAAATCCTACAATGTCAGTTCGTTTAAAAACAATAATTCACAACAGTTTTCTCCGGCATAATTATTTTAAATCGCTTCAGTTTAAGCGTCGTTACGGCTCTCTCCTAAACATGATTTAGGAACGCACCTACTCGTAGTTCTTTGCAACAGTTTCACCGAACAAGTGATTTTTCATTTTACTGATTTAGTGAGTCGGGTAGTGGAGAAATTAAAAGCAAAAAAGTGCCAAATTGTGGTCGTTATCAGTCCATTATGGCCGCAAACAAATGACACGACTTAAAGCCTTTTAAGCGAGAGTCGTGAGTCCTCGCCGCCAGTAATTAACGGAAGAGTTTATTGTGGAGAGGACAGCTGCGTCCCCGATCTATCAGTGACCAAACAACTCATAGATGTCCACTTAGATTTCGTTCCGCTTCAGAATTCCTGTATACTTTTTTGGCAATTTTCTTTTAGTTTAAGAATAATAATTTAAGTGATTGCCATTCTTGTTTTAAAAATACTTAAGCTTACTTAAAGCTCATGCCGGAGTGTTAAACATACAAAAACAGTGTGTAAATGCGGTACTATACCTACTTATTATGGCTGTCTGTACTTCTTGCTCTTTGGCAAAATGTCCGAAAAGTGCGGCGTTGTTTCGTGACAAATTGTTCGATAAGTGCGTGTAAGTCAGTGCACGAATTTGTCCACTCCCTCTTGTCGCAGGACTCGTTTGCCTCCGGTTCGATCCAACGATAGCTTGCTTTACCAGTGCATTAAAGATTAACTCGTGATGTTTACTACTAAGTTGTCTCAAATTTTAAAATAGATGCCAAATGCATTTTAAATTATTGTGAAATAGACGTCGCATGTCTGTATTTAATTAAAAACTCACGAATAACAGGATTAGCTCAGCGTGATCACGAATAACAGGATTAGCTCGGCGACAAGCAAATGTGTTTTCCTGCCGTATGTTACCTAATCCTCGAGTAATAAGCTGCCTTATTTGTAAGGATAGGGCAGATGCATTTTACCAAGCGTATGCAAAAATCTGCCGACCATTTCATCATTATTTTATCTTTATATAGACGAATACATTAAAAACATAAATATGTTTGACTTCCAGAGCTTGATGTAGAGCAATTAAGTCTTTAAACAGCAAAGGCTTTCGTTGAAAGGTGCTACTACTTGTCAACCTTCCATTTGCAAGGTGATAAAACTCTTCATTAATTAACTATTCGCCAAACTGCCTAGAATTAAATGCTTTTAATAGCAAGTTTGAGACATATCCTAAGAAGGGCTGACTTTGTTGCATTATAATAATTTCCGCGGGCAGACTCCATCATCGCACCCGTCATCACCGATAATTACGTCGCCAGCAGAAATATTAAATGTATCAGAAAAAATGGCCGACAAGCAACTAACTAGCGATAGCATCTTGTATGCAACTCCTGCACCAACCGCGCGCTGCTCTTGCAAAAGCTACATAGAGTATTTCATGCCTACCTTAATTCGATGTTTTGAAACACCATGTCGATTTTCTCTATTAATGATCAACGCGCCAATACATAAAACGTTATAAAGAACAAGCCTTTGCTTTACCTACCTAAGCATATGCTTAAACACAAAGATTGTATCACAACAGCCCATATATAAGTGATGTGAATGGGCTTTGTTATTTACGAGAATCGTGTGTTAAGTGCGCGTACGCTAGCATCAATACAACAACATTCTCCATAATGATACACCGATGAACAATAAACGTTTACAGCCGCAACTGATTTGCGATAGCGAGCTTGATTAGCGTTTACAATCATTTACGTAAGTTGTTCGGCTAATTTTATAGCGGCTCGTCCTAAACGTGTCGCATTAAACAGATTCATAGGAGCTACATAACGAAGCTTATTTAGAGAATCTTTGAATCCTTTCGCCGAGGAATTAATTGCCTCCAGCAGTCAGGGATCGTTATTTAGTTGCCTATGGGGCAGTGGACGTATGAGTGCAGTTCCTATTTCAGGCTTCGCGGCGCGCGGACTCAGACGTGTGGCGATGAACGTGTGAGATACCATTCATTAGGCAACGCGCGGCCCCCTCACGTGTCACATTAGACCAGCCAGCTCCTAATTAACAGTGCGCAGAGCGACGGTATAGCGACGCTGCACTCATCTGCCCCCCTACTCTTGACGGCCCTTGAGTCAAGATCGACAAAGTTTATTAAATAAAATTATCTATGAATGCGCCAAAATCATGCTTCCTTTTCACATATTTTGTAATATTTATTTAAATATAATTTTATATTGTACAATAAAAACATACAAAATATTCCGAAGGCACCAACTAAATTATGGTAGAGTGGTTTTCATTCAAGGTTTCGAACTAAGAAAAGATCCCAGTATGACAAGACCTTTTTTGTGATATCTTATATTAGATATGCTATATTAGGTCAGTGAAAAGGGAGCGTGCATTCTTCACATGGCTGACATCGATGTAACGCTCGCCTAATGTAGAGTTCACAAATCCTTATTTAAAATTATCATCTGAGGCCAATCCGCATGTATTATTCTCTCTTTCTCTGAGAGAAGGCCTTTGGCATGCCCAAAGCTTCTCTCCAATGCCTTTAGACTTTACCACCAATGCTTTTAGTATTGTCAACAATATTATTTAAGGCTTTAAAAAAATATTCTCTCATCGTAGAGCTTTACGTAACTGGTTATTCTGTGTAGGTGGGTGCAATGTTTTCCCTGAAGGCGGGCGGTCGTGCGTCGGTAAACTAAGGCCTGCAGTGGGCACCTCAGTACATCTGCCGTTTAGTAAAACATAGACGACACGATGTTTTAGACGTCCTTAAATATGGACGTAGAGAAGGATAATTTTCATTCGTCACCCGGTTTTTACGAGGCATAATATTTATCTTTCAACTAAGCTACTTATTCAGTTGCAATTAATTTCGTTTGCTATTCCAGTGTAAAACTCATTACACTAATTATTTGCTTGTAATATAAAACGAGCTAGAATGGCTTGTAAAATGCGTTATTGTGTTTAATTAACGTACAATGGCTAGGATCAGCTGCTTGCCCCGTTATGCGCTCGCGCATTCGTGGCACGCGAGCCAGGACTGCTCTGTCTAGATCTATAGATGATCCTGCTGCCTTGTCATTACCAACCGATCACTTTTAATAAACCAAATGGCTATATCTACTTAATGGCTTAAAAGTTTTAAATTAATATTAATGCCATCGTTTCCTATGATACTTTAGCAAAACATTGTATCGTAGGAGAATGGCTGATTCGAGAAACTCTACACTCGTTTTAATCTCGGTGTTGGCGGCGAAAAACTATATTTTCTGAGTTTTTTTTTGTAACAATTCAATGTGAGTACAATTCAATGTGAGCACAATTCCTTGTAGATTATGCGTCAGAGCTAAGAGCTACATAAATCAGTACCGTGGCACACTGACTGACAAAGGCAAACCTTCATGGTTTAGTTAGAGGCTCCACGAAAATCATCCCCTTGGAGAGTGGAACGCTGTCCGCAAGTTTCTAAGAAATTATTATGGATACAAAATCGAGAAGAAAGATTAGTTTAAAATATACCTATAAATATGTTTATATATACAAGGTGTTACAAAAGATGCTAACTCTTTTTACAGGGTAATAGCACCCGGTGATAGGGATCACAACCTAAATTTTTTTTTTGCTCTACGATGTTCCGTTGATTTTTAAATTAATAAAATGTGAACGGTGTGGCGGGAGAAATGTATTTTTTAAATATTGTTTTCATTGACTTTCATAATGTTTTAACAACTCAAACCTTTGCAAATGCACCTACACCCACAAACATATATTTAAATTTGAGCTAATACCAAGAACAAAAAAGTTATGAAAAAATTTCAAAATTGTTTTTTTCATTTTTTTTTTACGGAATTGACATCCTGTTGACCAGTAGGTTACACCCTGTAAAAAGAGTTAGGATGTTTTGTAACACGTTGTATATTTTTTAATGTCTGTGCCTATAATTGTCCCTTGCAAAAAAGTTTCTTGAGGAGCATTTGCCCTACAATATAATAGGTAAGTATCTAAAAAGTTGTCACGCACGAGATTCTGTATAACTTTACATATTACTTTATGCAATAGAAAATAATTATACCTACCTAGAGAGGCAAACGGGAAGAAGCCCCGAGCGACGGGGCGGCTGACGGGGGCCTGCGCGCGCGCCGGCTCGGGAGCGCCTGCCAATTACCGACCAAGCCCGCCAAACTGACATATGATAATTGTCACGCTTCATCTGCAATTAGTTCCAGTAGCCAGCATCTTGCCCTATTAGCGAACCAGTTGCTCTAGTGCGCACGCGCCGCGCCAGCCTCCTATAACATTATTAGTCTAACCTGTAACGTAGAGACGATATTGAAGAACTTTTAATATTTTCTTCTTCTTTTAATAGTCTCGATCATCAATCAACTTCACGGACGATGCTAGAGAGGCTATTGAAAGCCGTAATTAATTGTTGATCGAATTTTCTTGTTGATTGATACCAATCGATAATGGGCTTCTTGGCGTATTAATAATGTTGAAAACCAACAACTAAAGCCACCTTGACCATCATTTTCAGAAAGAAAGAGTATAAGGATCATAGAGCTTAAAATGCACTCATCAGTCTTTTGCAGTTAAACGTTTTAATTAAGATAGTCGTTGCCTTCATAACTACTACGCCGAGCAAAAAGATGTTTGAAACAATTAGCGTAATTACAAGAACCGTTTCACACGCAGGTGCAGCATTGCCCGCGCGCGACACGCGTCATTTCTAGCGACCGCCGCGTCGGGGTGGCTTCAGGCATACGAGACATAACTGTAAGGAGGGGATTATAATTTACCTGTAGAGGCATACATACAATGCGGCAATGTGGCCGAGGAATTTTCCCATTTCCTGCTTAAGTTCTTGGTAATTTGGCTCTGGCGCAAAATAAAGAAACCTATGTGTGAAGCCGAGCTATAAAATTAAACGTGTGTCTGTGCGTCTTAACGTCAATCAAGCTTAGCGCAGAAAAGTACAATGCAAAATGCTTGGGATAAGCTTCGGTATCTACTCAAATATTCAGTCTGAATTCGGTACGCAAAGTTTTTTGTTCGAAAGTCCGTTATTGGCTTAAACTTATCTTTAGACAATATTGAGAAACTTATTTAAATATTTTTTATTTTGGTCCAGTAGTTTTGTTTTTATGCGCTAAAATGTTTTGTTCCTATGACCGCCAACAGTATGCAGACCGTCGCGTGACGTCATAAACTGAACCAAAATAAAAAATATTGAAATTAGTTTCTCAATATTGTCTAAAGTTAAGATTAAGCCAATAATGGACTTTCGAACAAAAAACTTTGCGCACCAAATTGTTCGAGAGCTTCAATAAATAGGTTGAACAAAAATCTAAAGGCGAATTTATTTTTATCAGTGACATAATATATAGTGTTTTAATCGGTCCGAACGAGGAAACAATCGACATTGTGCGCCGGCGCCGGCCCGCATCCTGATGGAGCTTTCAACACTTGGCCGTGTTGAATTGTGCTCGTGATGGCGATGGCGGCCCACAGTTGGCAAAATCTCGCGGCACATAAATTTGCTGGCTTCGTTGTGAAAGCCAATATTCTTTGTGGGCCCGAGCGAGGTCTGTTTCTAACATTAAATAAATTACAACGATATTACAAGAACGAATCGGTAAAACAAAACTCGTTTTTGTCGGACGTGTCTAACGTCTAGACGGTGCAAGGCAAACATCTATTTTGTTTCAGGTGGATTCGTCGGAAAACTTATTCAATATATCACCTATCTATTTATCATAATCTAGTATTTTAAAATAAATGGATATAAGTGACAGTTGTTTGAATAATGTCCACCGAATCGGTCTACCTTATTATACAGTGTTTAATAATACATTTATGTGTACGTCAATGTTCAGTCAATTTTCTTCTTCTTCCGTGGTGGTATACTTAGGAAGTTCCGCAACAGGGTGGATAAATATGGAGACGTAAATACTACGAGTATAACGAATAATTTACAACATCTATCGTTTTATCGCCGCGCCGCGTCGAATTACACCATTCCGAAACATCTTGACTAACAAATTTGCAACTGCAACTAACTTGCCAGGCTATTAGTTAGGTCAGGTATTCCGCGCTCAGCCCACGTCCCGTGGATCGAACTGCAATCCAAACAACTTTATGACTCAATTCACCAAGAAAAATGATGCGTTTACATCAGGATATTAGTAAACAGTGCGCTTTAAATTTATTTACGAGGGAACGCAAGCCCGCGGGCTTGGCTATTGCGCAATGGTTTATTGCTGAAGGAACAATAACCGCACTTGTATTGTTTACATCTCAGCGCAAGAAACAATTTGAATAATTGGCTTTCGAAAATTGCACGTAACATTTTTGTTGGAAAACTGTCATGCGGTTAGGTAAATAGGCACCTGTTATACAACTAACTGTACATGGAAGAGACTGTCTTATTAAACTTCAGCCCCCTACCTTTATCTTGCTAGGTGTGTAGGTGTATGCAAACTTCACCACATGCACTGTTCTCTGAACAGTTAAATAACACCATCTGCCCCGGGCTCTACCGACCAGCCCGCCCTAGTTTCCAGCGTAAATTCTACTTACTTACACTTGAAGCTTCGTTTGAGAACAAAAGCTCGTTTTACTCTGCAGTAGGAACGTTGCAAAGCTTTAATAGAATCACTTCAATTACGTGGACCATATTTGGTCGCTGAAAAGCGCTGAAAGCTCAAATGGTGATTTTAAGCTTTGGTCCTGAAACATTTAGGGAGACGCAAACATAAAAAAATAAAAATATTTGTTTCTCCCTCATACTAATTTGCGGCCTTGTCATTCGAAGAGTTGTGCTTTCTGGGCTCTGTTCTTTCAAATATCCAATAAATAGCCCTATAGTAGATTGATGTTATACAAGGTGTTACAAAAGTACCTAACTCTTTTTACAGGGTGTAACCTACTGGTCAACAGAAGGTCAAATCTGTAAAAAAAAGATGATTTTATAACCTCAAAATTGAAAAAATTTCATAACTTTTTTGTTTTTGTTATTAGCTCAAATTTAAAAATATGTTTGTGCGTGTAGGTGCATTAACATAGCTTTGAGTTGTTAAAACATTGTGAAATACAATAAAAAAAAAAATATTTTTCTCCCTCCACATCGTTCACATTTTATTAATTTAAAAATAAATGGAACGTCACAGAACAAAAAAAAATTTTAGGTTGTGATCCCTATCGCCGGGTGCTATTACCCTGTAAAAAAAGTTAGGTACTTTTGTAACACCTTGTAGAATAGATGCTAATGCTAACATGAGTACCTATAGCTGTTAATATTTTTTAGATAATGTTAGGACTCATTCCCATATTATTGATTGCAATCATTTACAGATATATTTTTTATTTAAATTGACCGGTTTATTTACCGAAATAAAAAAAAAAAAAAAAGTCAACAAATGATACAAAGAAAAAATTTAAAGTGATATAAGTCGTAAAAATTTAGAACGCACCCGAAAAAAATATTTTTTTTATTTGCATTTTGCACGTTTATACAGTGTGTGATGGATAAACTTCAGGAACTTATTCTATGATGAGTGCTGAAGAAGCTGAAGACTAGTTCGGCAGCCGTAACTACAAAATTAAATATAATAAAATTTTAAAAGTAACTTATTCTACTCGGTTTTGCCTGTAAGTACTTATACCTATTATTGTTATAGTTGTCTATTATTTTTCTTGCATCTATTAATTTTTTGCGAAGTGAAAAGTTGATGCGAGGTGAAAGTTGTGTGTTTCACACGTATGCAATATTATTTGCTTCTCGTGCCTATGAATCCCTCGCTACGCTTAAGTTTCTTTTTTTAACCACTTGACGCTCGTGGCTCAAATAATCCTTCGATTGCTCGGATTTCAATATCAGCACTTGATGCAGACAATAATTTTTCATCCTTATAATAACAAAATGACAACGTTATAAATTTTGGAGCATGTACTCGTATTTGATATATTTTATTCTAACGACGGGACTTTAAAGACAATAGCGATTCAAGTAATACCTAGCAGCTAAAGAACAATATTACGAGGATTTGCGAATGCTAATGAGTGCCGAGTCGTGTATCTCGTTAAATGGTTCTTGGGAATATGTTATAGCTACAACAGTGACATTATGACGCAGTGATTATATCTATAAACTTTACCTCTATGTGCTACTATTCAAGCTTTAAATTATCTTTTCTGCACTCAAACTCAAATATTTTTATTAACTTTTATGACCACATCACCAAAATTGTGAAAACCAAGATTCTAAAATAATTAAGTTATTTCTGATTATTATTATAGGCGTAAAAGTACAATGTGACGTTTTGTTTACTTACATACTTATATTATAAATATGAAAGCCATAGACACGGTTTATTTCGCTTTATACCTAGCTGCCTTTCTTTATGCAACAAGGCTGTGTGGATAGTTCACAATACATCAAGCAGATATTAATTTAGTACGAATAAAGTTTTACGACGCATTCATTGTCCAACACGTAGATCTGAGCGATTGCATAGAGTTGCAGGCTGGTATTGAGTAGGATTTGTTTACGCATATATTTGTACCGAACGAGAGTTGGACATTTTCCTATCCTGCTTCATATTTAACCGACTTCAAAAAAGGAGGAGGTACTTAATTCGACTTGTATTTTTATTTTTATGTTTGTTACCTCAGATCTTATTTCTAGGTAGAGACATTCATTCATTCACTGGGCACAAAATCATTATAGATATTGACATAACATCGTTAAATTTTATATACTGTGTCGCAAAAATTTTAAAGTTATCGTTATCGTAGTTTTGAGTAATCTAACTTTTATTCTTAAAATGAAGACTGTCTTTGTTTAGATGTTCTATATTTATTTTATACTTAGCTATCCAAAATTGTTTTTAATGCCAAATGGAAAAAATAAATAAAAGAAAAGCTCCTAAACTATACATTTTGGAAGAATATACCTAAGTTTCTTCTACATAATCAATCAGTTACTACGCACTCTAGCAAAAAATATATTTGGACAACTAAAAATGGGTCACCCTATGTACAGGGCGTCAAACGGCTATGCCACATGGAGGGAAAGTACCTTAAATATTGTAGATGGAATATTTTACTGAAAGAAGACATTATTTTAAATTTAAAAAAACAATTTAAACTGCATTCATAGATATTGAAATAATTACATGGTTGAACCGGGAATCGAACCCGTTACATAAGAAAAATAATTACCCTGTAGTTTTATCATACCGATCGAAAGGCTTCATAATAAGGATTATTTCTTGCTAAATAACATAGTGTCAGAAATAAAAGGAAGACCATGAATTTTAACATTTACCTGGTAGTATGCAACAAATCGAACCGTATCCTGAGCCGAAAGACGCGTAAAATTTTGTCCATCGCAATGCGGCTGGCTGATTATAAAGAAATAATTCAAAAATGTGTTTCATTTTTATACTTTTATTCTTTTGTTACTGTGATTTTCAGTGATAAGTTGACTAATGTTGTATTAAAAATGTTAAAATTCATGGTCTTCCTTTTTTTTCTGACACTATGTTATTCAGAAAAATAAAATCTTATGATGAAGCCTTTCGATCGGTATGATAAAACTACAGGGTAATTATTTTTCTCATGTAACGGGTTCGATTCCCGGTTCAACCATGTAATTATTTAGATATCTATGAATGCAGTTTAAATTGTTTTTTAAATCAAATAATGTCTTCTTTCAGTAAAATTTTCTACAATATTCAAGGTACTTTCCCTCCATGTGGCATAGCCGTGGGACGCCCTGTTTTTATAACATACTTCACAATCCTGCATAACATTCCTTTTGCACTGTATTTTTATAAGTGAGATTTCAGCTGAAAACTAAAATAAGAAGAAACCAAGCAAATACAAAGTCAGAGCTTAGGTTTCTTACCACTTTTTAACAGATTTAATCAACCCAAATAAAAGGTTTAAGTAATATCCAATTTGTTATCCTAATGACCATAATTAGTTGATAGTTGATATTTTCCCAAGAATCGCTGGCGCACCTGCTAGCTTTTCGTGATAAAGCTCAACCACAGAAATGAATGGCGATAATTTGTCCAAACACGAAATTGTAGTTGTATCGAATTGACTTTATCGGGGTAGCCGCGAGCTAAATATAGACACAAACAAAAGGTTCGCTGTGCCTATTGTCATATCGTATTTTTAGAGATTTCAGTGCGTGGTGTTCTCTCTCTCTAAGATAAGGTCCTTGCCAAGCTAGCGGGATATATACACATGTACAGACTACATGTTACTTAATTACCGGGCAAAAAGAACATAAACTTATCAAATACTTTCAGGAATAGGTACTCTTTGCTTTCCGCTCCATCACAATATCCATGCATGTATTTTTCATTCACTTCGTTTTCAGGCCAGCTCAACGCTCGCCAGTGGTCTTATTCAACCGTCCGTCCCTCTGTATGTTTCTGTGTTGTGCTTTGAGCCTCGGCTCACATGTGCTTACCACCATGAAATTGGGGGGGTTTTGCATACAATTAATTACAATAATGAAAGCTTGAAAGGCAAGGGGCGCAAACCACGAGTCGCGCCTCACTGACTCCGGTTAATTTGTGATGTCCTGCGAGTCCTGGACATTGTTTAAAATTAATTTGTGATTCCTGAAGAGAAAAAAACCGACCGGCATAGTCCGTCTGTAGAAAGTGAAAGGGGCAGCCTAATATGTCACACATATAAGACCACAGATGGGGCAAAAGAGGTACTAGAATAGATGCAGACAATACAGGGTAATATTTAAATAGCTTTATTCCTGAGACCGTCTTTAAAAGCTTGCATCTGTACCATTTCAGCGCCGCCGTTAGGTAAGTTAAGCTGTAAGCTAGGTAAGTTGTTTCAGATGGTACTGAGCAAAAGTATTTTATGTGATGCTATGTAACTACTTAGATATGTAAAATTTCAAAATATTACACGAATTTAAAATGCAGTGTCTAATTTGCAAGACATTATACGCAACCGTATCTCATACGTTTGTTCAAGCATTCCGGTAATATATCAAACTTACGGACGCGTGTTTCATCCGAAGCCGCGGATGAATTTAATTTGGATTTAATGGTGGCTGTATTAAAATTTATGTAATCAATCACTGGATTGTTATGAAAGTATACGATACGAGACGATTTCTCGGCCAAATTTGCATCATCATCGAGCCGAGGTTACAGTGACTTCGACACACAAGGCGTGTACACTTGAACTCTAGCGCTTACTTCGCATAAGGTATTACAAACATATTTTAGCGCTAGTACTAATGATATTTTTTTCCGAATATCTATCTGGTGTTAATAAAAAAACGTAGCACATATTTAACTTAAAAATAAATCAAATTAAGCAACTCGTAGCAAGCAAAAATCGTGATTAAAATTCAGATTTCGATACCATAGAGAAGGCGTTAGAACTGTTTTATCTTAATGACATGGTAGAAATAAATTAACAACGATGTCCATTTCCATTGCTCAACTTGCCATACTCGTAGATCACGTGAAGAAATCATGCGTATATGATTACACCTCATTGTAAGGTAATTTTGGTAGGAGAGCCACGAGTAGATATACAAAACATCACTTTGTAACTAATCACCTGACAGAGTGAATAGCGAGGAATTAGGCACACACAGCGATAATCGCGGCAACATAAAGCTTACACAGGTACGTAGTTGGACAAAGAGAATAATATGTAATAATATTTCACCTTCTCTTTGGGTAGTTTCACGAATGAAGGCATCTCTATTACATAATTGGCACTAAAAGCTTAGATCGGCTTTTGCACGAGTCGATATGTCTTCATATTTCATACTTATGTCCGATATTATTTTGAAATGGCTAATTACATAGGAGTAAGATATCTAAGCAAGATAAATCTGCTGATTTACACATAGATCGTTAGGAGTTTACTTTAATCTTCTCCGGATTTTTCAAAAAGGCACCTACCTAGAGTTTTCGCTAAAGCCTTAATAGTTTTTCCAGTAGTAAATATCTGTTCATCTGGATTTCCATCTACAGTAAATTGCGGCCTCTATTTTTTTTCCCATGGTGACAAGGACTGTTTCTCCGAAACGTAATGAAGTAATAACAGCGTGCCTTATCTCGATGGACTAAAGCTATTATTCGGGTGCGTATCTCAAGTGTTGGTAGTCGATCTATTACAGAATAATGTCCTACGCATCAGTCATTCGCAATCTTATCGCTGTATCGTGGGAGGAGCAGTGGCCGAAATTAGAGCATCGGCATCATATGTGACTTTGGTAAATTGTAGGTTTTTTTTAATATGTAGTAATTAATATCGATATAGCATTTATCCGGGTTGATATTTTATATTGAAGATTTTTTCGTTTCAGAATATGAAGTGTTCGACGCGCAGACTGATTTATTGCACCAGGCAGTGACAAGATAACTTCCGCGCTAGAATACAGTTAAATCAAGTTTTTTTAACCACTTTTTGTTTTTTCTAAAGCACTAACCCGTGCTAGGGAATAATTTAAACATTTATAATAAGTTGAAAAAATTCACTCGGGACAGGACTTGAACCCTGCACGGTATGCGGAAGGTTGCGGGTTCAAGTCCTGTCCCGAGTGAATTTTTTCAACTTATTATAAATGTTCAAGTTTTTTTATTTAATATTAATTATGGAGTCTATATTATTTAAGGATCATGATAATTCGGGTGGTTACTTTATAGGTGCTCATTGTTAGTTGCGCCATTGTTATTGTCACTGCGTGAGAGTCTCCGTGATTGATCTGGACCATCTCATTTGTAACTGGTCGTCTTAACTCGATTAAAAATTATCAAGATGCGTTTCGAAACGAATCTCCCAACAGAGTGTATAATGAATATTCATAGCTACGAGAGAGTAGGGTTATGGAATTGGCCCTCCGTGCAATTTTAACATTAACTCACTTCTTGTAAGTAGTAAACTAAACCGCATCGCATAGTGTTTAGTGCCGAGTGTTATACTAACTTTCATGCGCCTCTGGCGTCGAGTTAACGATGGCCGTAATCAGTACCATTTCATTGCATGCGATTATCTTTGAGAATCTCGTTATTCCCATCAGATCTAGCTGTGTTCAGCGTTGCTACCTAATTCCATAAGCCCATCAGATCCATCAGTTTATGGGTGCCTGACTAAATAGAATTTCATAAGTGAAGTGTGAGTCACCTCAGTTCATTGAAGGATTACGCGGCCGACGGCGGCAACTGATTGGCTTTTCTCACACGGTTGGTCGATAAATGCGGCCGATAACTTGCGGCCGATGACTAACACTGATCTAGATCGTGGTGTGGTGTGAGTGCCCGACTATGCGTCCATCTGAGAGTCGACGAGCCACAGCTCAGACTGTGAGAAACGTTATATTATTTGTTTCGGTGATTAGCGGACGCCGTTCACTTGCACCTAAACGACTTGAACTAATGTAAGTGCCTAGTCTGTAGTGTTGATACGCAAGCGCAACGTTGCACGGCGATTGATGTGTCCAGCCAGGGCAAGCTTAATGCTTTTTATAAATTGCGTGAAATAATAAGTATCCAAAATTAGGAAATTGGAGTGATTTTCGGTAACTTCCATATAATACCTCATTATGGTATACCGAATACAAGTGAGTTACGGAAATCATTAACCGCAGAACCAATGAATTTCTAAAGAACTGCGGTGCCGAGCCCGCACAGGACGTGGCAGCGCGACCGCACTGACCTTGTTGCCTTAATGCACCCTAATTTCACCACCGTGAGTGCACACAAAAAACTGACACGTCATTCTGTTTGCACGAGTTGACGATAAATTAATACTGCGCGAGCGCTTTTGCTGACAGCACATGCACGCCGCGGATGGATTCAGACCAAAGGGAAACCGGAGGCCTCAAACATAATCCCAGACTCTACGTCACCTTCCGATTCAGTAAAGATTGGACTCCAATATAATTTTGCCGACATAAACACCCAACCTTTACACTGTCACGAAGTTACCCAAAACGATTGTATCTAAAAACGAAATAGCGGTTTCTTATACGATAATTATCCATCATTTGCCCCAAATTGACCCCATTTATCGTTAATCCGTCGATGCGCTCATGTAAATCGTATTGAGAGCTGATTAGGCTAGGAGATGGCATCTCGGGCCGAAGGGCAGATCGGCGATAGTCGCTGACGCTGGAGCGCATGCGTAATTAGAGATAAACAGAAAATAATTGGCCACAATCACGCGGCTTGAGGCGCGGGCGTGCCGTCGCGATTTGCTCGCGATCGGCTCCTTAGCGGAAGCCTCCGCCTGTCTACCACTCGCGTTTGAATAATGATAGTCTTCCTTCACTCTCAATGCGTCGATGCACTTGCTAGTTGCCTGGCTCGTAATTAGCGTTATTTTCGTCTAGTTTGTCGGAAAAGCGGCGGAATTAGTGGTTAAAAACTTAGCCAATCTAATTGAAAAAAAAAACAATACTAACGTGAAATATTGCATTTCTTGCTCCTCGAAAAAGTAAGCAAAGATTGATTTAAACGAACCAAATTTTTCACTAACCTTTTACAGCATCAGTCTCAGCAATAAGCCGGATGAGAACATTGAAAACACACATTAGTAGGAGATAAGGCGACTCAATTTAGAGAAACTCCCAGCCCAACCCAGCTGAACTTTGCACTTGTTATAAAGCTCGGCACTCGAACACCGACAGTCTAATTAGGCTCTGAGATACAGATAGCACAGAAACGTAAACTCACGCGAACACCGCTAATAAGCAGCGGGAACCTACTTATTTGCTGTCCCTTTACTTTACTTGGCTCACAGTAAATTAACTACGTAAACACGGAATAGCGCAATCATTACATGTTTTAATCATGTTTTAGTGATTGCTTACTTGAATAGGACTCGAGTTAAACTTTATTCTATCAATTAATTCTAACAGCGCTCTAAGTGGGATTTTCCCAGGAATCGGTCAGCGTCGTCTCTACCAATTCTCAAAGCAGAGATGCCTATCCTAGAGCATGATTTACCGATAAGTCGCGCGTATAATAATAATAAGCTATTAGAAATCAATCTCATTCCGTTTAGGTCGGAGATCAAGACACTTGCGCTTGGGCAAGACTGACAACAAAGCGTCAATGTTGCGCCAGAGTTATTGGCGGCGACGGCGGCGGCGCCCCACCGATCGATCATACAAACAAGCATCACAAAATTGGCTCACGAAAAATAAAGGCTATTCCCACGATATAGAAATAGGACCATCCAAACAGAATCTTCTGATAAGTCGATTGGCTACGGCAAATCTCTAACTAGCATCTACGATAAGACTCACATTGCAGTGACACTTATTGATCAGATAATTAATTTTAATTAATGTTTTCAATGAGCTGGCCTGTCACTTCTGTTTATTAATTGCACTTCGTAAATTGGGCCCTAAAGCGATCAATTAATGCCAATGTTATCGTCAGCTTCGGAAAGGTTCAAAGACGCGATGTGTCATGATTATGTTTTAAAACTACCATTTTAAAATACATAATAGAGCCCTTGAGTCAATCAGCCCATTTCATAATTGTTTGGTGTCGTAATCCATACAACATTTAACTAATATTTAGGTTTTTATAGCCATTGAAGAGACTACTGTTGCTGCTCTACCGTTTTCTACTCTTGATCATGTTGACTCTACCATCGGTTTGGATATGCAAATACAATGTCGTAGAGGCGTGCAATTATGGACCATCTTCTCTGTTATTGGTCTGATTTGAGGGTATCATTGTGATTACACGTGATGATCATTAAAGCGCTACGTGCGCCGGCGCCGGGCAGCGCCAGTTAGCGCGCAGATACCGCAAGTCACATTAACGACGCGAAATCGATGTTTGTACACGTCCGACCTCCTCCGATAATAGGAGCTGATCGATCTCTGAGGTGGTAAATTGCCAACCACCATAGACATTTCTGTTGGGAAACTGCCTTACTATCTAAGTACCTATGTCTGGGCGGGTGATTGCCATACTTGATGTGCAAACACGCGCCCGCCGTGATTCATGTTCCAATAACTTGTGTGTAATTGTCACATCGCCGATTTATATTACATATTGTTCTCTCATACGCACAGTTTGTTCGAGGCCTTTGCAACTAGTAGAGCCTAACGTTTTAAGTATAAAGGGAAATAAATTTAACTGCTACTTAAATGATGATGGGAAACAAATTCAAAGCGGACGGCTAGCAATAAATCCAGTAGCTACAGCTACACAGTCGGCATTAGATGAAGTAATGAATCAGCCTCATCGCAGGTTTTCCACAAACATGTCGAAGCACTCAATCCGCGCCCAGCGCCGAGCGCGGCCCTTAATTGACATGTGTCAGAATGTGTACAGCTGACCTGCGGGTCATGCGTGAACACAACTCGTTACAATCCCTCGTAAAACAAACTTTCGCCGACGCGTCGTCCCATTGGCTAGAAGACGATTGTGCTTGCGGCACAAACGGATAAACAAGGGCGATCAACCTGAAAACGAATGTAATTAGAGTTTCCACTGCCACCTAGGGTTTTGCGGGCATTTTGTAATTGTGGGGAGTAAGTAAATGTTTATCTCGGAGCCGTCGATATAAATAGTAATCGTGAGGCTCCGAGTGCAGCAGGCAGCACCTCGCTCGCAAGGCTCACCCCGCGCGCCCCCGCATTCCTCGCGAGTCCTGAACCGCGCTGAACTTTGCTCTTATTGTCAGTTCGTGCCCGCCTCGCCGTCGTCGGGACTCGCTGTCGAGAGCTCCTAAACTTTTATAGCCGTTTAACCATTAACAGCTGACTAAACTATCGATTTCTCGGCATCCATAGAATTGAACCGAAGATCATCCAACGAAAACTCACCATCATTTGACGCAACACATGAAAGCAAGCGAAGCTTTACTGTGTTGCAATGTCTCGTAAATTACTGTTAATTTGTAATATTTCATTCCACGTTATGTGGATGTTACTGTCAACAGACCGAAGGTGTGTTAGTCCAACTAATTATAACCCAACAGATAAATTCAATTGTTGTAGGCAAACTAATGTCATAAATTGAACATTCCGATTCATTGCATCCCGAGGACGCTTGATGCAACAACACGAAACAATGAGGTCTTGGTTCAGCGACCTTTCGAGATCTGTGACAACGTCGCGAAAATATGAGCACGGTACAGTCGAGCGCTAAAGCGTCTCCATGCTCATGCTGAAATTATTTATGGCCATCATATGGAGGTAAGTATTTAGGTACGGCAGCCATAAAAGGCTGTCGGGCATTAAAAGATTCCGTGACAATTTCAGCGTAACCATTTAAGTACAAATAACCACATAATTCATGTTCTCCAAAGCACCTAAAAACATTGAATGGAAATGTATGGCGTCTAAGATACCCTACTTAGGTATAAAATGATATTGAAGTGCTTTAATTTACAGTTATAAGTACTTACCAACAAATCCCTCAGCGTATGGTCTTCGCATAGTTAACATAAAGTACAATTATACTTTATAACGAGGAAAGCAAAATATTTAACCGTACCAAATGATTTTTTTTAATTTATATATAATCGTCTGTGACGGATTTACGACTACACAATGACGACACGAGGCAGCGAGGCGGTCATAGCTCGCAGTGGAAACGCCCCCTCCGATTTATAGCGCAGCTGTTGAATTAGAATTAGACTGGTATATAACTGGGCTGATGATGTGGATGAGTGTAATGCACCTTCAACCTGCCGATACCACTTTAATCGTAGACTAAAAAGTCTAATTGGCATTTGAACCTAACAAGGCGATGTAAAGAGTGCACGTAACTGTTAGAAATCACTTGGCTGAAACAATCTCGTAAGTTACCTACTAGACTAGGGCATTTGAATGATAGGCGTAGTATTAGCGGGCGGTGCTGGGGCCGCTGCCACGCTCGCGAGTGCCGGAGCCTCTCGGCGAGCGGATAATGCAGCCCTCGGGCCTCAATGAGAGTAATGCAACCTCTTTACAGTTCTCGTGTAGCGACGTCTTATTTAGGCCCAAACGCGGCTCAATCGCCGCTCAAATTGATGCCTTTCAGTGCAATTACGACCGCGAGCAGTGCGCCGCGTTTAGTCGAACACCGCGTACCCTGTAAGTTGCCCACATTAGCATAGTTACGAGACCCTAACGCGCCGGCTCCGCTCGCCTCACTCCCTAGACGTATTATCATGTTCACGTTGCAAGATGCTGCGTCTTCTTGAATTTGGAAATGCCAGCCACCATATTAGGTTTCAACTGCTATAGTAATGATAATGGGTGTTGCACCAAACACCACGTAACGTACTATCGGTGACGGCTATCTGTTAACAGCGAATTCAATTTTATTGTCGTCGTAGCGGCGCGGGGTCGGCACAAAGCAACAAACGGCATTTCACAATAGTATTGTTTGGCGGAGAGTGGCGAGGCTCACAATCACAATTGAATACGGAGCGTCGAGGAGGGAAGTAGGACGCGCGAGGAGCGTCGGCGGCGGCGGCGCGGTGGTGAAATGCTCGGTGGGCGGCGCCGCGCACGCCGCCCCGCCCAGCCCTTTCACCGGCCGCCCGCCCGCGGCGCCTCGCCCCGCCCCGCGCCAGCCAACCACCCCCGCACACACCACCACCATGCACTCGCCGTTACGTCACACACCATGCTATTCCCCAGAATAGAAACACTTGCCCCGAGGCTTGCCCCATTGAGCTTGTAATATAAATGATGCTGGTTACAAAACATGTACCTATCGAACACTTCCACGGCGCCTTTCAACCCTTGTAGCACTCGGCTCTCCGACAACATGCATTAGCAAATATGCAAGTATTGTGGCACGATTCGCAATTTCCTGGTGGTGGAGATTTGTTTATCTATTAATTGAATGCTGCCTGTGCAATGATAATCTATTGTAATGATATGTCTAAGGTGAACTACGATTAGTTTAAATTATAAAACACAATTTCAATTTGCCGATGTCACATAAACATTCAGTGGGCTATCCCACAGAGGTGTAGACTGTAGACGTAAGACATTTCAAAAAGATCCTGAATATCTTTGCTATTTTGTATCCATCTAGGCTCTCTCACATCTCGGTTTTAGATAACAAGTTCCTGTAACTAATTTTCTTCAAACACGATCGTCTTTACTAAGAGGAACAATGAGCGCACTAAAGAATCCACATTATGTTTATTGCCCCTCAATGCTCAAACCCCGCGCAGATGAAAGGTTAAAAAGCTCAAATAAGCGTGCATTAGGAAAGAGGTGGCCCGCCGGGTCGCGGTTAGAATGCAAACTACCGCCCATACATTAAATCTACTGCATTGGAATTGCAAAGTCGTGATTTGTCAAAGCATAATCTAAGGGACCGCAATATTCGCACATCGTAATTATTATCGCTAGTAAAATGGCATCCAGCCAAATCTTTAACGGCATCTCACGGTTTTGTTCTCATAGGTAAACAGGACCTATTACAATTTGCATCAGGTGCAATTTGACAAAATCGCTTGTTCTGCATATCGAGTCGTGCGTCGCAGAGTCCTTATCGATATCATTAGGGCTCCAGCCGCGGAGCGCGCGATGGCACCGCTCCGTCGACCACGTTCTGATAAACTTTGATTTATCTCAGGGAATATTAAATGACAATAGACAATCGGACTTTATTTATAAGGTGCACAGTTTAACACGTCGCCGTTACACATAAATTTACAGTTGGCATCACGTTTTCCTTATTGTTGGGGGCTTACAATGATTCAGGTTCGCCCGAGGTCTTTTGTATTCCACGCGCGGGGAAATTTTATTGGGAGCTGTAAGGTGTTGGTTGGGATAAGGGCCTAATGTAAATATATGTGTCCGTGCATGTCCTTATTCGTTCGTTTAGGGAATTATTCAACACAAGTTGTACGTTTGCACTTGCTCCGTGTAAATATTTATAGAGCATTCTATAACTTTACTGAATCACTATTGTCAATTTAAAAGCCAGGTGTCTGAACAAAGGAACTCTGTTTGCACTGACATTCTATGTTGATGTACATTTACAGTAATGTTACAGATATTATAGATGTGGATCAAAGGTTGTACCTAGATAAAAACGTATTTTCCTGTAATTAAAAACATTTAAACCATGAGAAAACTTTAATGATCGCAGTTTGAAGCTGACTTTACCTAATTAATTACAACTAGCGTTAAGAGCTATAAACAAAAGATAAACTTTAACGCTTAAATTTAGAACGATAGCCGTGAGACCGAACTAAACATGGATAATCCTTTCAGTACCAAATTACAACAAGCACGAAGCGGCGCAAAGCGAAGTGTAATATCGCACCAAGAGACTTGTTACACGATTTATTGGCCGAACAAACCGACGCGCTCTTTCAATTATTAAGCATTTAATTATCGTCCAGGAGTGCAGATAAATCGCTGGCAATTATTTCTAAGTCTCTAACGACGCAGCGGGTTGTCCCGAGTCCGGCGGCCGCGGCCGTTCGCTCGGCGTCTCCAACGAGCTAATAATTGAATTTCCTAGAGAACAATTGCTTCGATTACAGCGTAGCGTTCGCGGCCGACGCCTAATGAATCTGAACCAAGCTGGTTACTTAGCAGGGGCTTGCACAGCTACATAGAAGCGCATGCAACTTGTCGGCCAACGGTTATTTATTAATGCACGTTTAATTGTCGGTTTTAATGTAGAGATAAGCTTTGAAACGCTTCTCGTTTCAGAAACACCTTTTGCTTGAGCCAAACCTTTTCAGCTCCTCATTGCGAAACACATTTATTCGGAAGACAAAATAAAGAGTTATTGTCTTCCCAATAATATTGCAGCTTAAGGCTGGAAGATTTTACAAGTTTTTTGGGCAGTGCCACTGCTTCGTAGACCAGAACACATAATTGGCTGAATTATTGTTGTTCTGATGTTTACAACAATGAAAAGAATACTGTTTTATTGCCGCGAACGAAAAATCGCTCAACAAAAATAGCTCAGTTTAGCTACAAAATGTGAAAATTTTGAATTTCCCGCCACGTTGCTATCGTCCACCCTTAAATAAGCATTTATGCATAATAATCGGTTGGTCCGTTTCGTAACACGAAACAAATCAATATCGGGGCGCATTATTACGTTGCGTCGGACGCGCGTGCTCCGACCTGCTCCAATCAATAGGATGCAGACCCCATTTCACGATTTCAATATATTTTAATGAAATGTCAGCACGCAGTGAAACCCGCATTGTGTAAGGTGGGCCGACTCTCGTCCTTCCCTCGGTGATCAGCGATCTGCACTCGACGAAAACAATAGCATCGGTACCGTTCATTGCCCAACTAATTTAATTATACCAAATTACATAAAAACAATCTATGATGTGCACAGAGCGGTGATCAGCTTCAAAGTGGGGCAATAGGTGGATAAGGACTTGAATAAGATGGTCAAGTCACCTGTGGGATATTCCTTTTGCGTATTTCTCTCTAAGATATACATGTATGTGTAGAGACGCCACCAATATAAACCCTATTATTATTTCCAAATTGTACTACGTTTATAAAGTTGCAAAATAATAATCGCAAAATAGCAAAACCTATCGCGTAAGTCAATCGTGTATTGCAGAAGCTCGCAAAGGCAATCATCTACATAAAAAGCGAATTGAAGAGGGTCCGATCCGAGCCGAGCGGCCGCGGCGGCGGCGGCTAGCGGCTGGTTCAATATCTATTAGCGGTAATATGTTAGTGGAGAGATGGTTCTGGCCCAGATCCTGAGCCGGTCTAACCAGTTCCGCGGCCATCCTTGCGTAACAGAACCGCACCACGCTCGGTCTGCTTGCAAAAATGCATTACCATCCTGCCGAAATGTAATGCGCCTTAAAAGCTTTTCATGATCATCGAACAACAACAGATACCCCGTGACGGGATCGACCGCGCGCCGCACGAATCACTTTGGCTCGCTCGCCTTGCACTAATTTCCGACAGGGAACACGCAAAAAGCAGCGATTAAAACCGGAGACGCAGTTAATATAAATCATCAAATTATACGTTACTGAAACGGCCGCGAGTGCCATGCAATTTTGTTTTGTAAATTACACGGCAATAGCTTATTTATTGCGCTTCTTTTAATATTTAGTTTAAAACGAGTAGGTGCTCATTTAGGAAAGTTAACGACCTTAAAATCTGTATAGTCAAGGTTGTAACAGCATGCGTTTTATTACTGTGTCGAATTTTAAATTAAGCGTTTTAGGAATAAAGTACATATTTGACTATATGGTCTTACAAGCTTTTTATTTAGTAATACTAGCTTTTGCTTGCAGCTTTGCCCGCGTCTGATAGGTAGGTGTTCTAAATTGATATACAAATTAATGTTCATTGATCGTCAGCCAATTTTGTTTTTAAATTTATACAGCTCTTCTAATAACGATTGCGATGAAACATGGTAAGGTTTTTGGATAAGTCAGCACATGGAAGTTAGCACATGGTAGCTAAGATCTAAAAGTAATAAATATGACAATAAAATACGACAAAGAAACGTACCAGTTTAGAAATTGCAAATATATTTTCAGTGAAGGACTTACAAACAAAACCCCTCAACATATTAATAGTAGTAGAGATTCTCTACACCTTTAATGTAAAGTGTAGGACTTGGAGAAAACCGGTACCTAACTACGTAGGTACCGTATATAGTACCTAGGAGTAACATGCAGACGGAACAGTAACGTGTGTTGCGGGGCGCATGCGCCGGGTTCCCATGCTACTAAGCAGCCAGCCCTACATCAGAACATGATCTTCGTGATAATTTATTGGTAAGTACAAAGAAAGCGTGCGCGCAGCCTGCCTCCATTAAATGATGCTTCGAGAACACTATAATGGCCGCAAAAAGTATTTTCGATTAAACCCAACAATAGACCGTTCACGTTTATAACTGAAAATCTATTCGGGTTTAAAGACAATTTTATTCATAGCTTTATTTTATGGCACAATTACTTATGCAGCCGGTAGTTGAAAACCATCAACAAGATATTGCAAAGAGACGAGCTAAGTGTATAGTTACAGGGTGTGTCAAAAATATTTGGTGATAACAGAAGCAGACCTAAGTAGAGCAATCTCAGGACTCCCCAAATCACCCCCATGTATGTTCGTAGAGGATAAAAATAATTAGATAAATATTATGTATAATGATATAAATATTTTTTTAACTTTTTTTTTTAAGAAATAATATGTTATAATGCGGTATATTGGGGTTTACAGCTCGATATCTACACCTATTTTTGTAGATATGTAGATCTCTGTGTAGAGGTAGAACAAAAGAGTGGGAGAGAAGTATCATAATCATAACTGTGAACATAATTTATTTCTGTACCATTTATTACTATTGTTTCTTCTATCTGTGAAAACTTTTAATTTTTATTAACTATGTATTTGTTACTCTGATATTATGTTAGCCGTAAGTTTTCCTCTGAAAATAAAATAAAATAAATAAATAATATAGCGGTCATGCTAGGCCTGCAGCTGGACAATTCTCGAAAAATAAACAAACAAGTCATTTATAACTCCTGAACTACAAAAATGCCTGGAGTTACATATTGTGGAGGTCTTCGGTTTATCAATACTTTTTGGATCATGCTGTATCTATTTACTACTTGCTACTTAGTTTATTCAGAGAGATGTAGGTAAATTGCGATTCTAGCATTGCTACTCAGCTTAAACTTGCCAAATATCCTGAGCAACTGCAAACTGGAAGACACCTTATGCGTACGAAAATAAAATAACTTTTTGCTAAGATAAGATATTTTTTAAATGCAGAATTACACCTAGAGTCGGCTCTAGGGGCGGACATAGGTCACTGCGTACCTTGATCCGACTCGTTACTTAACCCAAAACATAATTTAAAATTAAACACCTTTTTAAGTGGCGTACTGAGTTGCCGGAATTACATGCAATTTTGCATGTACCTACTTACTTACGTACTGCTGATTACTGATTGTGCAGTCCCGAGGCACGGCTGAGGCTCTCTAAAATGTTAATAAAATTGCAGCCGTGTGCAACTGCCATTATGTTTAATGCGCCTAGTTAAGTCGCCGAAGCCCTCAGTTTTATCTAATGCGCGTGTTGCATTTAATTTATTGCACACATTAATTGTTAATATTAAGACATCTAGAGAAGCCATGTGACATCTTTGGAAATATACATTACAATATTATTAAGGTCCTATGGCTTTATTCAGAAGCTTTGTGTAAGCACGACTTTGATGGCTTGTACAGTACTATCAGTTAGCTTCGCCCACTGTGAATGGCTGAAAACGTGTTACGCTTTGTGTTTGCTTCATTCAAGGCGAATGTAGAGTCTGTCTTGTCTAACTCATGTAGCACCACAAGCTTAGCCTCTAAAGCAGTTATTTTAGGCAACGTGGTGCGATAGGTTTAAGGAGTCGTTGTTTGTTGTGGATGTGCAGTGTTGGTTGGTTGTGATAAGAGGTGCAGGGTCAGCGGAGCGACTCGTGACCGTCGCAACGTCACGATCACCCTGCGCCCGCGCCGGCAATAGCGCGATATTACCCACTTCGCTAACTGGACATTTCACGCGAGCGTCATCGTAAACCAAAACCTATCATATTACCGTTATTTGAACAACCATCCCGATCATGAACGATAGAACTTAGTAGTATTACGCCTCTTCGTGGAATAACGTCTGTAGAGTCTCCAAGCTCGTGGTATCCATCCATTCTGAGAGTCAAAAGATCAGGTAATAAACGCCTGATGCGTCGTTAGTTTCCATCACAGACGTGTAGTGTGCCGGCTATCGATTTGAATTTACGAGCCGCGGCCGGCCAGCTCTAAGTCCCTGAGTGCTTTCGCGGGGCCTCGTATTTTCACAGATTGTGGCAGCGCCGCCGTCCATCATCTCTTGTATTGGCCGACGCTATGTTTGGTCACGGTGCTATCTCGATAATATTAACAAGGTGTCTCTTTAGCCTTACAACGGCGGTTACATGCAAAACAGCGTGTGAATTGTTGCTTGCGTTGACGTTTCAGGTTGTAGCAAGAGCTAGACGAGCCCTTCTTTGTTGACTGTCTACGATTGAATATAACCTGTACTGACACGACGCTCGTATACAATCGTAGAAAGATTTAAGTGCATATATTTGTCAAAAGTCGATTATCAGAGTGTAGCGAGAGTTATGTATTTTTAAGTGCCTTCCAAATTAAGTATGTACAGTCACGTTCAGTTGATTTAATCGACGCGAAATTCTTAACGGCGCATTTTTTCCCGTGCACAGGACATTAATCGATGGATTGACCCGCGGCCGCATAAATAATGTTAATGAGGTGAAAATCATGGCGCAATTGGCTAAATATCAACCCACATATCACCCATTTGTGACAACACGTATTTCTTAATTAAATATCACCGCAGAGATTTCAGACGTTTAAATAGTATTGCAAGGAGCCATAAATCTTTTTAATACGGAAGACCCTAAGGTTAACTGAACTTCACTAGCAGTACATAGGCTTGGCATGAGAGGCCACTTTATTACACCATTTTATGTCCGTATCATTCTACATAAATAAAAAAATCGGGAGACAGGATTGCATCGAGAACTAAGTTTGTATTATAAAGCTCGATGAACGGTCTTGCTAGGCATTTGTAATTAAGTAAAGTAGGTTTCATAAATAAGTAACTTGCAACTTTGGAGCTCAATATTAAATTAAGGCTTTCACGATCATTCATCGCCTCCGCCTTGAATCGGATGATTAGTTTTTTTACCTTAAAAAAACTGGGCACCGTTTCGCGGATCTAATTAGATTCCATTTTGTGGTGATTGAAGATAGCACTTGCCATTGTTTAGTGACAGTGTCGGCGCGGTGGCGGTCGGAAGCCGCGAGCCGATCGCTCACCGCTGTCAGGTGTAATGGCCGGACCCTGGCGGTTGCTTCACCCACTCCATCACCCGCCCGCCATTTTATTAAATGTTCGCTGATAACGCGCGTACGCAGTTGGCCCACCGTTACGACACTTTGTTAGCTGTCGATGGACACGCGCTGCTGTCCTAGCCCCTTCACGGCTTGGATTGATCGCCGCCGCCTAAGCAGCGTCTAATCACAATCGGTAACACCATCGGAACATAATGGAGCGTAACGCTGCTGTAGGTAAAGGGTAGAGTTGTTGGTAGAGTTGCATATCAGTCGATACTAAATATTTACATTTTGTTACTGAAAATTAAGTGCACCGCGCCGTTGACTAAACAACGATGTAGCCAAGTTTAGAACTTGAATTTGCGACCTCTAAGCTTCCGTAGGGCACGGTGTGTATTTATAAATTGTACGTTTACTTTTATTAGTTATAAAACCATTTAGCCTACCTAGTTTCAGTGCGTCAAGTGTAATGGTCAATTATGTCTACAAAGTAGCTTGAGATGTCACATAAATTTCCCAATTTGTAGATA
The DNA here is from genome assembly GCA_949319315.1 of Zelleria hepariella. NCBI lineage: Eukaryota > Metazoa > Arthropoda > Insecta > Lepidoptera > Yponomeutidae > Zelleria > Zelleria hepariella. Next base: position 9,374,050 of record OX439383.1, on the reverse strand, counting down.
AAGCACCTTCTCGTAGGCCTAGCTTCGTATTGAGCAAGTAGCATTAGGTTACCTACCTACTTAAGGCGCCGTGCATATACTGCAATAGCCCGCGCGCCAAGAAAAATAAACAAAATCGAGTCCTGTATCAAATACACTAAACAAATCGAAAATTTTAACATATCAAACCCTAGAATTAGGCTAGACCTATCTAACACAGCAAGTTTTGTGTTGAGATTCATAAACGTTTTGAAGATATTTTGGGTGAAAAAAAATAGGCGGCGCACTTTTTTTCAGACAAAATATCTTGCAATCTGTTATGGATATCAACACAAAACTGGCTGTTTTAGATAGCTCTCACCTAATTTTAGGGTTTGATATGTGAACATTTTCGATTTTTTTAGTGTATTTGATACAGAAATCGATTTTTTGCATTTATCTTTGCGCGCGGGCTAATTCACTATGGCCCGGTTTCTGAGTTGAGAATTTTACTAAGAAAATACTTACGTATCGCTCTGTCGCGCTCTTTTGTGAGAAATCTGCAGAGACAAGACGATACTTACCCATTTGCTTAGCGAATTTCTCAATTCAGAAACCGGCAGAAAGCCTAGCGCCTTAAATACGAAACCTAAACGATACATTGTAAAATGTAAAATTAGCTAGCTTAGAAGAGTTTGGATACTGGCAAGTTGTAGCAAACCTTGGACCAACAGCTTTTACAATTCATAGAGTAAGCAAACACGGTGCGAGCTATCTGAGATGAGATTTAAAATTCATAGTCTTTTCTTAGGTCAGAATTTGTAGACAACATGTACGTAGACGTACACAAGACAGCACGTCGGGGCTTACACGCTTAGCGCTCTACTCGGTTACGTTACGGACGACTTTACAACAAAAGTGTACACTCTGACGTGCTGTCGTGTGTACCTATCCATTTAGGTAGCAACTATACCTATACTATTTTGTTTTTAATATTTCACCTAAAGTTATACCTAAGCCTAAGGTCGTGATAGAGTTTTAACAGTTTTTTTGTCATGATTTGATGGACCATTCCATTGTGCCCCACCAGAGTTGCCGCACTGGTAGTGAAAAATGAAATCACACATACAATAATTCCATTTTACCCTACCAGTGGGGCAACTTTGGTGGGGCAAAATGGAATGGTCCGATTTGATAAGTATATACCTACCTACTGACTGGCTCTTTCTCTTACGTCTCGTACAGTCGGCCACAGTCTCAGATACCCCTTTTTGTTCGATTGGCGCCCTTGTGCCGCGCGCGCTAAGAGCTGCTAAGGGGTATCTGAGATTGTGGCCGACCGTACATATGGTAGAGCCACTAGTAAATTGATTAATTCCTGATCCCATAGTATGAAGAAATTATTTTTATCGAATTAACACGTTGTATTATGTTGTTCTGTTGCACTACTTTAAAGCACAATGGAAATAATTGCTAATAAAATTGTGCATAACAACTTATTCGTTCGGTATGGATTCGAAACAAATTGTCTCTAGACACAGATCTTCGTAACAGGGGTTGGCTGAATAAAAAGTCTATGAATCTGGCCAATAAACTTAAATAATACCTATATCTGCATACTTAATACTTATTAAATCGGTACTAAAGATATACCTACTTGCTTTAATATTTATATTGCATAAGGTGCCGCACCCGCACAGATCTCTTGCAATAAATATTTGCATTATTTTAAAATCAAATCGCCTTCTTTTGGTGGAAGACTCTACATTGTAGGTAGAGCATAGATTAGGTGTGTGGGGCAAGATTGTAAGTAAATGGCAAGTTAGCAACCATCATGCAGGCAGCAAGCGTAGCATAAGGGTGGGTTAGGCAATAAATAAGGGGGATAAAACTGTAGCCATCCCTCTCTTTTGTTTGACGTAGTGGTGGGATAGATAGAGTCATAAACCCATAGATACGCTCTAACCCATTCTGGTGGTTCGCTTGCTGGTTGCTGAAATACAACAAAGAGTGAAGTAGGTAAGAGACGTCTCTATATTTCCTCTTTGTATTAAGTATCTACTTGGTATAAGTTAATTTAAAAACGGCACAATTTGCATGGCATTCAGTTGGATTGTCCGTGATTAATGGTTTTTCATTGCGCGACCCCGTGGAAAATTCTGTCCTCCGTGATTAAGTTTTTATAAATATTTATTATCAATTTTATACTGCCTGTAATATCCCGTCAGAACTGGTCTGTTTTCTCTTTCGACGAAATCGTGCGAATGCTGGATAATAAATCAAAGTGTAAAGTTGGCTCAATTTACGCTCATTACTGCGGACGCACGTACAATTTGCTGTAGGCTAATTGTATTAATTAATGTCCATTATATTTGAGATCACTTGCCGATTGTTATATTTCCCTCTTTATGAATAAAGCAACGTATTATTATTTTGTTAAACATTTGCATAAAGAAGGGTAATGGTAAAAAGCTCAAAACAATAGTTAGGTGCAGCGAGCGAACGGAAGCAGCCTTTCTCGGGGTCCACAAAATAAAAACTGATTTATTTCAGTCAGAAATCAGCGTATTTATTACTGAAAAGAATACGTACAAAACTTTTCAAACGATCCCGGTGTTTTCATGCTTGCCTACAAATACCAAACGGGAGTATCACATTGTGTTTGTGGACAAATATCAGAATACACACCCTTAAAAAGGATCTTTTTAATTTTATTCTGAAAGTTTAGGCATCTCTCGAGGCCCGAGGGTAAACTTGTGGTGTACCTACAGTCAACAGCACGTAAACAAACGTTTACATTTTCGTTGCTAAGTCGCCCGTAACGTAACTGAAAGAGCTAAGAGTGCACGTATGTAAAGGTCGAAGTGCTGTCGACTGTACACCAGAAGTTCACCTACGGGCCTCGGGACTCACGGACTCTACATCCGAACCTGTAAATTGTATTGCACTTCATCGGAAATTATTGGGAAAGTCCAACACACTGTTACTTTTTTAAACCCCTGACATAAAAAGTGGGGTGTTATAAGTTTGACCGCTATGTGAGTCTATCTGTATGTGCGTGTGTTTGTCTGTGGCACCGTAGGCATACGTAGCTCTTAAACGGGTGAACTGATTTGGATTTTTTTTTATTTGAAAGCAGGTTTTCTAGCGAGTGTTCTTAGATATGTTTTATCAAAATAGGATCAGCCGTTTATGAGATATGCTAATTTGAAGCTTCAATGTCAAGGGTATTTTTTTTTTTATCTAGTAATTATTCAAGATATCCTTTTGCAGTGCCGTGTTTTACCTACGTGCCTGACATGTACCCTTGGTACGTTTGTAACTACGGACTTTGTCTTCGCCAAAGTCGTCATAATATCACGTCAGCCAAACCGTCATCGCGTCAGCTTGGCTTGCGGCATCGCAGACTCCAATACAGCGTGAAGAAAGGCCGTGATTGAATGTAATTAACGATTCTGCACAGTGCTGTCGGCGCAGCGGGTCCGCGCGGGCGCAGCGCCCGCGTGACCTCGGCCCGGGTCACTCCGGAACACGAGCCCTGCCCGCTACCCACAGCATACGTAATTTATTCATCTACATTTATCTCCTATCTATCTATCTACATCACACACAACTTTACTACCTTCCTAATTTAAAAAAAAAACTTATTCTATGTTAGATACAGCGTCCGGTGTGGCACCCACCTCCGCACCTACACTCACCTCTAAATGGGTGAAGTGACGATTCGGACACGTTATTGCAGTCTGCAGTGCCTGAGTGATGTTTTTTTAAAAAGACTAGTCTTAATTACCCAGTACCTATAGAAACCATCCTCTCTAGAAAAGAGAAGGTCTATACGAGTAGAGTCAACTAAGATGCCGGTTAACTCCTTCCTACTTACAGGATTTGCAAATGCGAGTAAGTAGGTACGGTCGGCCACAGGCTCGGATACCCCAAGGTAGCTTAGCTCTTACCCCGCGCGGCGTAAGGGCGCCAATCGAACAAAAAGGGGTATTCTAGCGTGTGGCTGACTGTACGTACCTACATCGAGAATCAAACATGGGACCTCCACCGTCAACCACCGATTTTGTTGCGCTCCTAATCGTAAAGATACATTATGATACACAAACAACACATAATTGCTACTTTATGTCCGCATCCAGTCCTGGGCCCTTAGCCTGTAATGCAATGGCGGGTCAATGGCGTCCCGGCAGAAAGACAAAACCGGGCTCTCCTCGTTTTTCTCCTAAAACCAGAGAACTAATCCTCTAGAATTAGAATCAAAATATTCTTTGCTGTACTACAAAAATATTAAAAGGACAGACAGCGTTAGCAAATCGTAATTGAAGTCGTCACCTGACAGCCCATTTTGGTACCATTGTGTTACAGGCTAAGGGCCCTGTACGGGCAGCATGGTAAGCCCGAGATAGGCCCTTCTCTATGCAAAACTGTCAACTTGTCGGTCGGGCTCGAGTTGGCTCTACGCCAACATGGCGATGGAGACAAAAATACAACATTTTTTTAAAATGTAAATAACTACTTTTTGCTCGAGATCACCCTAATCTATTGCCATCTCGAGTCCCGCTTGCCATGCTCGCACAATAGACATGAAACGTCTGTCACTCGAGTTCGAGAGAGTGTCAAAACGTCTGGAAGAGGTCGCTTTTAGCGATAAGGCCGCCATTTGTACTATATTTTGTTGTAAGGAGTTATTCGAGTCTACTGGAACAATCCGGCGTTTGTATGTTTGTATTTATGAATGTTCGTTCGACGATAACTTGAGTAAATTTAATCAGATCGTTATGAAATTTGGTAGGCGGGTAAACGAAATTAAAATATTTTTTACGTCCGAACATTAGCCAAATCGGTCGAGGGGTTGCCGAGATATGGGGTTGTATAGTTTATATGCAAAGTGCGCGCGCGCCTGCGCGAATGGCGTAAGCAAAGTTACACATCTGTAACTGGGGTCGCGAGTTCATAGTTCGGAGCGAAGCACTAGTCTTTAATATTCTTTCTATTGTGCAATAAAGAGTTCTCTATCTACATTGCAAGCTTGGAGGGTAATGTTGCAACGACACATCGCGGGAGTACCTAGCGTCGTGCTCCGGACGGTGTTATCTGCGTCTTGGGGTTGGTTGGGGCCTCTTGGTCGCAGCATTGTTGTGGTGAGGCCGCGGCGGCAGTGCACGCCTATCCTGCGAGGCGGGGCGGCAGCCATGCCGATTGGTTACCGGCAAAGCGTGACAACAGCTCCATTGGACAATACCATCAGTGAAAGTGACGAAACATTCCATATTAAAGCACTTTGTGCAAACATTTTCTCATGCTTCTGCCGTGTAAACTTGTAGATGTCTAGATCCTTGACTTAGAAGGGTATTTGAATAGGTAGGTACCGTACAAGAAGTTAAAAGTAGTTTTCTCTGGATAGTTAGTTAGATCCCACTTCATCCCAAAGCCCTGTTTAATTCGTAAAAAGTGTAGTTGACAGCACGTCGACGCTTAAACGCGTGCACTCTATTCAGTTACGTTACGGGCGACTATGCAACGAAAATTTAAATATTTACCTGCGGATGACTATACCTACCTAAAGCAGTCGGTTAGGTAGGTAGCTCTACCAATCTATAAAATAGTAGTTTTCCGAACTGTGAACTCGCGACCCTATATCTCTGCAAACCCTCTGCCGATTTGACTCATGTTCGAAATTAAAAATTATTTTGTCCTGATTAACCCACCTGCCAAATTTCATGACGATACAATACAATACAGTTTATTTACCAAAAAGAAAATACAATACAAAGTGATCAACGTCGAACAAACATTCATACATACAAACGCCGGATTGTTCAAGTGGACTCGGAGAACTTCTCTCGCTTCGCTCGCTCGTTCAAAAGTACAGAATGCTTTACCCTGTAACACAATGGCGAATCAATGGCGTCCCACTTAGAAGGACGAAACCGGGGTTTTTTCGTTGCTCTCCTACAACCAGCGAACTAATCCTCTAGAATTAGACTCATAATATTCTTTGCTGTACTACAAAAACATTAAAAGGACTGACAGCATTAATAAATCGTAATTGAAACCGTCAACCGGGAGCCCATTTTGGTACCTTTGCGTTACAGGCTAAGGCCCCTGCTTCCTTAGCACGCTACCATTTTGCCTACTCTCAACTGTCACCTTAGCCACTGTTAACTGTCGCCTCAGTAGTGTTAAGTGGCTAAGGTGACAGCTGTTGAGAGTAGGCAAAATGGTAGCGTGCTAAGGGGGCAGGTATAAATACTTGTTGTAGGTATACTCACTCAACAACAATGGGTGGGCGGGTAGGTAGTAGTCACCTCCACAGACTTGTCACCTCTATATTTTTGTTGCTGATTTATTTTGATTAGGTACTTACCGATTTTTCAATGGACAGCCCCCACATTAACACTTTTGTTTACAATTTAGTAAGTATTTTGCTAGTTTTTTGGAAATAATTATTTAAAAATTTGGTTAGCGCATTATAGGTAGTTATTTTTTTTTTATTTACCTACCGCAGATACGTTTTTACTATCTACCTACCCTTTCCTGTCTAATGTTGGGCTTCATTTAGGTTTTTACCAGTATACCTTCCTAGTAGACGTAAACTAACCTATCCTATGATGGTAGGTGCCAGGTCCCGAAGTAGACCGTTCTGAGCGAAACTAGATACCTACCTAAAGTACCAATCAGGACAGTACAAATAATAAGCTCCGAATCTCTGTCTATTAAAGGCATTAAGATGCAAATTGCTACAAGCATAACGAGAAAATTAGCATTACGAGCGACAACATTGATGGGTGACTCAGCAAGTCCGTCCATCCAGCTCCGGTTACAATAAATGTGACGCAAGCGCAGACAAGTCGCCTAGCGAGCCCGCCCAAACCCTCGATCAATAGCCGTGAAATTCAATTATAAAAATCTGGGTCACAGACAGTCATACAAATCATAACGTGTCCATTCAACTTGCAGACACAAAACAACCGGAAAAACATTAGGTCCTATTACAGTGATTGTCGCTCGACTCTTCCGTCAGAGCTAACTTCTTCAAAGTCATTGAGATAAATGAATCTGCACGTCTAGCATGATGGACAATAACGAGCTTTTTGAACTTAAAAACTTTTGTAAGCCCTGCACATTTTGTATTTGGTAAACAGTTTACTTACTTTTATTTCTGTCGGTGTAGCCGACTTAATGATGGAGCAGAGACGGCCCTCGCGACGCCGTGGCCCCGTGGCCAGCCTCTGAATGCGCGAATGCGCGCCAGCAGCAGCTACCGAAACTAGTCGGCAACACCGACCTAGATAAAAGTAAGTACCCAAGTGAAATCGTTTACTGCTACGAAATAACGAGCTTTGACGATACGTTATCTAGCTCTACAGGGCTCTAGTAGAGTACTTACCTAAGAGAGAACAATGTTGGTAACGCACCCTATCGAGTTCGTTTGGTCTTTCATGCTTGACGTGCCGTTTGCCAGAATCTAAGCATGGCAGAAGACAGGTCTCAAAGGTTTTCAGCTCAATACGCACAAGTCTGTATCGTCTGTACCCATAGATAAAAAAAAGGAGAGACTATTGTATCGCTTCAAGCTCCATATTGTTGGCATACGACCTCATTAGAAAAAAGTTGACTGGCTGATATGCGGAAAAATCTCGGCTAAAATGCCTTTAGATAAAAATAGTCATATTTTTTTCTTTTAAAACATAATGGCGTTCAAAAGTTATCGGCCAACTGTACCTAATTTTTTTTACTGCAATAAAAATCTAAAATCGTTTGAAATTAGATGAGGTCTCATTGTAACAGCTGAGAAATGGCTTGCGAGCTCGATTAGTAATCTAGGAGCTCGATAGAGTGCTCTCATTAATTTCACTAAATAGAGCGAGACTCTACCATGGGACCGAGAATTTATTTTATTCTGAACGCAGCCATTTCAGTGACGTTTGAGTTCAGGGTTAATCTGTGCCTGAGCTTTATTGTCTGTGGCCTGAGCATTTTTTGACGTTTGACAAAATAATTGTTGTTTATCTTTTCAAGTTGTGGTTTTTTGTATTTTCCGATCGTTTTTCCGGAAAATTTGTGAAAATAGCGTTCTAAAATGTTGGCTAATTACGAGAAGCTACTTGTCGAGTTGGAAAAACAAGAATTAGAGGTACCTATAATATCATCTTTGAAATGATTACGATATTTACTTTTGTAGGTTGTTTTCATAGTATCTTACCAGTTTATTCTGCGTTACAGTCTCCCAATGGAATAGCCACACCTTCTACCTACGCTCAACTGTTGGCCATATATCTGTACACCAATGATTTGTGAGTATCTTCAATCTTCATATACAAAACAATGTCTTTTCCAAAAACACTTATCTACCTACCTACTGTTTACATGAACCATTATAATATCTACTTTCACAGATACAACGCAAAGTTCCTGTGGAAAAGGATCCCACAAAGCATCACCAGCAGCAACCCGGAAATTGTCGCCATATGGGCGGTGGGACAGAAATTGTGGTTGAAGAATCTGGCGGCCACATACCAGGCTATAGCTGCGTATAGCTGGACTGAACCGGTTGCTAGTATCATCCAGGCTCTTGAAGGTGAGTACCAACTTGACTCACCTGGTAGGGTGGAGGTACATTGCAATAATTTTATTGTTAGAGAGAAGGTGTATTTTATTACTGCTACTCGACTTTCAGTGACATTAATGTGGAGTGTATTCACTCAACCACTTTGAATGAGAATTGGACATATCTATACAACACAGTCCTGCATCAGAAAAACTCAATACCCTTTATTATTGGTACAAAGCTAACCTTCCCGCTCGAGAAACGTACACATGTGTACGTTGGCGCTAGGGTCATCACGCGCTTTCGCGCGCTTTTACTTTCTGCCGGTTACTGAAAAAGGCATAAACCGTAGAGCGTGATCGTCTATAGACGAAATACAGAGCATAAAATTATCTCTTTATTGATACCAAACACTGGTCACACTGTAAGAAAAAAACAAAAGGTTTTTTTTATTCTAAAACATTCAGAAATCATAAAAAGCCGTCGCGCGGAGCTGACACACAAAGTGTATTGTTTTGAAAATTCTACGAGAGGTAAGTAAATTTACGTTGATTTACGTTATTCTTTGGTTCTTTAGGTCCTTACTTCATAAGAAAAACTTGCATTTTACAGTATAAATTCATCATGCTATAGAAGTCTGTAACGATTTCTGAATGTTCGCCCGCTCTATGGTTTCTACCGGATATTGCGTCACGTCGTGAACTGAATGTCTGATCGTGTATAGATGAATCACAGAGTATAAATTTGTCTGTGATTTGATACCAAATATCGAAGAAAAAAACAAAAGATTTTGACACTGACAGTCACTCGTCAACTTCGTTCGGCCGCTGGAATTTGCATCGATTGTTGTGTGATGTTTTCTAAGGATTTGGATGTTGTAGGATGAAAGAAACCACTTATGTGTACTAGGCATTTATTCAACATTGGCTTAGAAACAATTTCAGTTCCTAAAGGTTTGTATTTTTACCTCAATAGACAATTTATTCCACAAATCTGGAATGTATGCCTACATTTTCATTTTGCACAGAGAATTAAGACTTTTTTAACGTAGAACCATATATTTCCGTACCTACCTCAAATGATGTCGTTTCTAAAGAAAAGATTACTCCTTATTTCACAACATTTGGTTGAGTAGGTGCGGAGATATAAGAGATTTTGTCAACGGTGGAAACTCCATTTTCCGCGTTTTCCGCGTCGCGTTAAAGCCTCCCCGAGCGGGAGGGCTAACTGAAGTGAAAACCAAATATCAATGAATATTTTCTCTCTATTTTAATTTACTTTCAGAGAGGGTCCGAGAAAGAGCATTCACCTTGATTGGCCGCTCCTACAGTACTATCTCCCTTGAGACAGTAGCCGAGATGACAGGCCTGAGCAGTGACGGTGTACTTCATGCCTGCCGTGACAGGAAGTGGGAATTGGACACGGACGGTGTGACGGTCGCTCCCAAGCCACCGATACAGCCCGCTCCGCTGCACACGTCGAGTGAAGACCAGCTGTTCAAGCTCACAGAATTTGTCTCCTTCTTAGAAAATTAAGTAAGTTCTTTTTATATTATTCTTGTAGAACGGCGCAACTTTAGAGGTTTGCAACAGATGTGTTCTCTACATCTTTGTCATTATTACATACAAAACTTAATTTGCGATAGGTTCATAATAAATATGTAAAACAAAACTTTGATGTGATTCTTTAATAATTTTCCTAATACTAGTTGTATCATAAAGACAGAACTTAAATTAAAACTCCGTCAGTTTTCGGAAAATACTGTCATAGAATATACACGAAAATTGCTTCTCAATTCAATAAATACGAGAGACTAATTTACAATTTTAGAAATAGATTTAAGTAATTGGCAGTGTAAAAAGTTAATTATATAAGTACATAATAGTATTTTACATTAAATTACTAAAGAGGAATAACGGTCTTATCGTGTAAAAATAAATTCGCCGACATTACATTCTGTAAAGCTTCAAAATATGGAATTTCAAATTGAACAAGGTAACAATATCACATAGCATTGTCAACTGTCGATCCTTAAAAACAAGTATCAAAATGAGTATCTAGAGTTTCGTAACCTATGCTTAAATTCTAACTATAGTTTTGGCAACTCAAGGTCTCGGGGGCAGTCTCATTGGTATCTCCCCTGGAACGAGACCTGGTTTGTTCGCGGCTGCAGTCGGATCGAGTTGCTGTCCTCGTCGTCAATGGAGGTCTCGAAGGCTCTGTTGACTTGCCCCCCATTGGGCTCCGCGAATACGTCTTTGACTGAGATATTCGCGGTCGACGTCCGGTGCCGCGGCATCACGTTGTGGTTGTTGTTTATCTGGAAAAGGTTTTTTTAATAGAGTAAAAAAGTTACCTTTCCACTTTCTGGCTACAAAAATGCTGCAACAAGCAACCATGACAAGACCGTCGAACGGTTTGCTGTTTAAAATTAAATTCTACGGAAATTCAAAGGACAATCACGTCGAACTCAACAAAGAATAAAATTCCAAAAAATACCCTGCTGTCTATAGGCTGTATTCTAAAGGCTGTACGTTATATTACTTGCGAAAAATATATCTATTTCATTCGAATAGTCAGTCCTCCTGTAATACCTAACAGGACCTTGCCTCTAAGAAGAATCCACCACCGATAGGAAAGGTTAAAACGTTTACTTTATTTACCAGACCGGCCACCCCATACTCGTTGTTGGCGCCAAGCGTTTGCATCTGAGACTTTCGTCGCTCAGCCATCACAGAGTTTCGTCTCGTCTCCAATGCCTTTAGGGTCTCTCTTCGTAGGGTCATTTTGCGGTTCAGAACGGGTGTTCCTGTGAAAAGACTTTATAGTTTTAAATGTACCTAGGTAGCGAGCAAACGTGCTGGTTTTAGTTATTACGTGAGATTTTTTTTGTCGCTGTAAAAGTAGAAAAGACAAAGGGTCATTTTGCGGTTCAGAAGGGGTATTTCTGTGAAAAGACGTCGTTATAGTTTTAAATGTACCTAGGTAGCGAGCAAACGTGTGGGTTTTAGTTATTACGTGAGATTTTTTTAGTCGCTGTAAAAGTAGAAAAGACAACTGTTGTCTCTTTAGACGACGAAAGTATGTGTGTACTTGTACTTCTGTACTGACTTTTTTTTCTTGCTAGGCCTAGGATGGCAGCCGCCGATTCAGCCTTGGTCTACGTCCGAGATGCCATCTTAGCCCGGCAAAATTTCTAGTCTAGCATTATTCGTTCAACGCGAAAAAAAACAGTTCTTCATATATGTTTTCATACCTGGTCCATCATTAGCGTTCATGTTGAAGAATCGTTTCTTGAAGGCGACGTCCAGCGTGCCGATGTTCCTCTTCTTCTGTCGTGCCTTCTCCAAGTTGTGGATGGTCTTCCTTCGGCCGACGTTGTGCGGACCCGAGCCCGAGTCGTTGTCATAGTCGTCGTCCAGACCGTTCAGCTTTTGCAGATCCTTCACTATTGCTATTGCATTCTTATCTAGCAGCGCATCCTGAGATAAGTCTTCCGCCTAAGTGGACGATAAGTGACATTTTTGAAAGAAATCTTTTTTAAAGTTAACCTTAGTTTTAATCTTACTTGATAGAATAAAGATGCGTGTTTGTTATACACAAATCATTCATCTTTTAGGGGTTCGTTTTTAGGAAATCCTTTCACGTCTTTCTTTACACCATAAGAAACATAATATTATACAGACCAAGCTTCTTGTTTCTATATTCAATGCAATTTCTGTCAGTCAGTCACTATAGATATAAATCAATAGGAAAGATAGAAGAATAAGGCAGCAGAAGGAAGGAGCTGATATAGGGGTTTACCTTCTTTGTGCAGAACCAGTTCAGTTCTGTGGATGACAAAATGTGCGATAGTGTTCCGAAGCGATGGAACAACATGGCCGTGAACTGAATGACCAGAATCAGTGCGAAGAAAAACACGAACACCAAACCTATGGGCTCCAGTTGCAGGTATTCCTTGGCGATCAGAACCTAAAATATAATCATGTGTTAAAAGGGTGTAATGGGTCATAAACAAAGTATTACATGTGTTAGATACCAGTGCATGATTACATTATTATTGATTGGAACATGTTGGTGATGACTCGCACCAGAATAGATAGTGGTTGACAGGACAGTGCTTTACAAAAATACAGTAGTTTCGCGAGCGGCTATGAAATTATTCGTTCATACTGCATTTTTGCATGGTTCGAAATAGATCAGATACACATTGAAAACATTAAAGTGTTACACAAATCACCACGTAGTGTAGTACAACCGACGTGTAGAGTATGTACAGAGGGAGCCAGTGGCCAGTTACCAAGTTTAATTTAGAAGAAGTTCCTCCACCTTAGGAAAGAAGTATGATTAACTCCTGTAGTGATTCTGAGGGATGTGCGAGTGTGAAAGGATCTGATTGTTGATTCAGCATTTCAGATGTTTTTGTATCAACTGTGATTTGGTGATTTCTTTTGCTTTTTGACAGTCGTGAATGACAATTACGATTTGCCTCTTTTCTAGGGAATCAAGGGTTGAAATTGATTAGAGAAATACAAAAACCATTAGGGGTCCTTATATCCTAAGTGTAATGTCTCAGGGTCTCATGCTGGTGCCAAACCAGGACAGCCGGTTAGAGAGAGGTCGTTAGACTTGTGAAATGACACAGATTCTTTGGTAACATTTGGCTATACCTCGCCGGTCTCCTCGATGTACGTAATGTTTGTCTTTATTCCCAAAGGCCAATCCACGTGGAGTTGATCTTTGTTCAGTTGTAACAAAAACACTATCAATATAAATAAAGCATTGAACATTACAAATGCGAAAACTGACTTATTGCGAAGCTCTATCAAATCAGCTGCAATTCGAGCCTGTAAAAGTACACAAAAAGAAACTTTATAGAAATTGCATCAACATTCAAGGGTGACTGGGATCCTGATCGCTTCTCTGATTGAAATGGATGAATGATAGTAAAAGTGGAGCGCCGATTCCCGAATCATCGTTGAAGGTCAATCGCTTTGTAGTGGATTTCCACGTTACCTCTTGGGTGACCTCATTGTAAGTTATGTTAGTCTTAACTCCGAAGGGCCATTTAAAGTGAAGGTTGTCCTTGTTCAGTTGTAGCAAGAACACAATCAGGACAAAGAGGGCATTGATCATAAAGAACGAGAAGACAGATGTGTCTCTCAAGTCTTTCAAATCTCGGGAGATACGGGCCTAAAATTGGGGGAAGATTCACATGAAATAAACAACATGGTGTCGGAAAAAAAACCTGAAAAAGAACTTGTTATACATGATTATAAACAGTTGACTGTTATTTTAATCTTATCTTTTTTTCGAAACTGTAAAAGATATCGATATTCTTCTTTACTTTAATTTCTTTTAGAAAAGCCAAGTTAATTATTATCATATTTATGACTCGGTGAAAAGCCAAGCCTCAGGTATAAGGTATTTTAGGCGGTATCATAAAATTTGGCTCCACCTGAAAATAAAGAAACAATTAATATTTTAAACTCATCTCCATCGTCTCTCCAATTTACCTGTTCTTCTTTGTTAGCATCGATTGGATACAAATACTTGTCGATAAGATCTCTCCAGAATTGGAGTTCGGATTGGCCCAGAAAGTCTACTTCGCCCTTTTTCAGTTCGGGGTCCTCAATCCAATATGGGTTTATAAGTTCGTCTCTTGCTTCCTGAAATAAAAAGTATGATGATTGATTGACGTAGAGCTCAATATCGCGCGATACTGTTACTATGTTGTGACTTTTTGTTAGCAAAAAGGAAACAGTTTTAAAATTATAAAAAAAATATACACTGAAATTCCTGGAGATGAAAAAGTACAATTTTTTTATGTGTCTAGTGGTATTCATAAAAGTTGTGTTGGCCTACTCTATATTTTTAACACCAAACGACTAATAAATATATCTGCGCAAAAAAGGAATCGGTGAAACTGAAGAAATAAAGTTTTTTAAGTTGTGTGAAAGTTTTCATTCATTATTATAAATGTTTAAATTATTCCCTAGCACGGGTTAGTGCTTTAGAAAAAACAAAAAGTGGTTAAATGTAGTGGCAATATCAAAAATTCCAATGAGCATTTCATCTGCAAAGATGAACGCATTGGGTGGTGTAGATTAGTGCAAACAAATCACACCAGGTGGCGCCCCCCGTCCAGTTGACGGAGACTAGTTGAAGAAATTCGCATCGACAGTTACTTGACTCGGTAGCTCAATTGGTAGAGCGCCTGCACGGTATGCGGAAGGTTGCGGGTTCAAGTCCTGTCCCGAGTGAATTTTTTCAACTTATTATAAATGTTTAAATTATTCCCTAGCACGGGTTAGTGCTTTAGAAAAAACAAAAAGTTTTCATTCAATCTTGGCCAACGGAAATGTATTTTTTATGCAGCCACTTTTGTGTCCCACTGCTGAGCAAAGGCCTCCCCTTGTGTCTTCCACTCTTTTCTATCTGGGGTCACTTCTTTAAATGATGACTTACTCTCGGTACTGTCGATAAGGTATCAGTGTCGGAATCGGGATCCTCGGCGTCTTCAGCCAATGCGTCTAGTTGATGGTCCCCATTCGTGCTGCCTCGGTGCCCCACAGACAACTTGCGGCTTCTGTGCAGACCGTGCGGGTCCAATGTCCTGCGAAAAATATACGGTACTACGTTTTTAATCATGTTCAGATATTTAGATAAGCGTCAAATTCTTAAGTCTGTTTATTGACGGATATTTATTAATGAATTAAAATAAACCTTTCAAATAAGTAAACAGATCTCGAGGTTGCAGTAGACTGTCAGAGATCTCGACCCTGTAAGCTGAAGCGGTATTCGATAGAATGACACTGCACGAAAAAGGCAGACTAAAAATTGCACTTTACGCCCTCTCGACCACATGACACGGTTACGTTACAAACTGTCGTTTCTCTTGAAAAATTGAAATGCTTCGCGATTGCGTGCAGCATAGAAAACCTTTTTTACAACTTTCATCCTAGAATTATCTATCTTTAGTTACGTACGAAAATGTGTGTTAAATACCTCTCAACAGTGTCCAACTTCTTCTCTAGTTTCTCTAGTGTTGAAGCGATGTGCAAGAGCTGCACTTTCTCCTCGTTACCCTTCGGGTGTGTGCAGAGCAAACACTTGAACAGGCCGGCGAATGAGAACTCAATGGAACCCTCCTCTTCGTTGTTGTTCACGCCTTGCAGGAAACCGAGGAGAGACTTCTGTTTGGCGTTCTTCTTTGCCGTCTCGGCCTCCTGCTTTTCTGCTTGGATTTCCTGAAAACAAAGTATGAATAAGTGGAAAAGGTTTCTTTAATAACATCGCTTTAAATAAACGTGATGGATGACAATACAAGTATCGATAGACCTCTGTGAAGGTGGCTACAGACGGATGTAGGTATTAAGATAATATTAAAAATCCGTGTTTTATAACATGAATGATTGCATTTAGACTATATTGCTAAATCAAATAACCACCACTCTGATGCGATGTAAAATGTACCAACCTTTTTAGTCTTCTTCACTTGCACTTCTCGAGTACCCCATGTGACGACGTTCAAGTTTATGATCGAGTACAAAATCAACAGCAAGTACATGGACGGTATCGAGAGCAGATAAATTATGCCTGGTACGATGCACCAGAACTCTTGCGGATGTAGACAGGCTGCTATGAAGAATGAGCCCGAGAGTGCTATCAAGAAAATGGCTGATGGTGAGCCGATCCCATCCTCGCCTAACTGGAGCGCGGTACCCACGATGACAGCCATCATTATCATTGCGTAAGCCGTTGATAATATTTGTGCCACCAGCAACTGGAATGAAAGAGCGCATGTTGGAATTACCTAGACCGTTTTTTGTCCAAGTTGATGATTTGTTGAGGAAATTATTAGGTGCCAACAAAAGTGCACAAACAGTAAACATTTTCGAAAGTATCCGCTGAAAACCAGCGTCGTGGCAGGTAGCTTGCTACCGACTACGACATAATGCTGAGCGGAGGCCATTTTGGTGCCTTCTGAATTTATAGATTTTAATTAATATTTGTACCTAGTTAGTTTGTACGAATAAGATGGTGCCAAATAAACAATTTACTTACTTACTCGAAAACAAATCTAGGCACAGCAGACTTAAACCACATAATTCACATAGAACATGTATAGCACTTATGTGGTTTAGTCCCCTAACCCTAGATTTGTTTTCGAAAATAAATCGTTCAGAGTCTGACATTAGCCACTTTTTAGCTACTAAAAAAATATTTACTTTGCCAGGTTCTCTTTTCTCTTTTAAAGTAGTTGCGAAGGTTCATTTTTATTCTTCTGGTCGCTTCTTACCTGTATTTCGGATTTCATCGTGAAGCAGACGAACATGAAGAGCACTATCGGGTAGAGGTTGTATTCGAACGAGGTCCAGTTGTCGATCCTGAAGGCCGCCACGAAGGCTCCCACCAACATGAGGAATATCGTGCCGGGGCCCAGGATCGTGCCGCCCATCAACATCATCTGTAATAGAAAATGACAATCAGTGGTTGTTTTTGCGGGTTTATTTGGCTTTGGTGGGTAACTTTGTCTTTTACTTTGTCTCTCCTTTCGCTCGCTCGTTCAAAAACGTTTGAATTCGGAAGGCAAAGTTTTTTGTTCGAAAGTCCGTTATTGGCTTAATCTTATCTTTAGACAATATTGAGAAACTAATTTCAATATTTTTTATTTTGGTTCAGTAGTTTGGATTTTACAACTTTTCAAAGATACGGTTTTATGACGTCACGCGACGGTCTGCATACTGTTGGCGGGCATAGGAACAAAACATTTTAGCGCATAAAAACAAAACTACTGGACCAAAATAAAAAAAAATTAAATTAGTTTCTCAATATTGTCTAAAGATAAGATTAAGCCAATAACGGACTATCGAACAAAAAACTTTGCCTTCCGATACCAAAATTAGACTAATTTCAAAACATGAAAATATTGGTCTGACCTTTTTGGCTTTTATGCACCATTTCGGCTGAAACTATGATAGAACATTATGCATTAGTTAGAGCTTCTGCTAACCCTTGCCGGCACGTAAGCCTCGTAAGGTTTAGGTAAAGCTCCAAATGTTTCCACTGCTGGGTAATGGCACTGCTAGGCCACCGTTAACCACTTTGGCAGATATGTACAGTCGGCCACACGCTAGGATACCCCTTATCGTTCAATTGGCGCCCTTATGTTGCGCGTGGCAAGAGCTGCCATGGGGTATCTCTGGCTGTGGCCGACCGTACTATGTAGCCATCGTCATGTTGTGTAGTCTCAGCTGCGGTGACTGCATTGAATGGTACCCGGTGGCCAGTTTCGCCCACTCCGGGTGCGTGCGGCTAAGTTGGCATAAAGTTTACCTGATAAGCAATATACGGCGTCGAGATGTTGTCGTTGATCTTGATCGTGTGCTTGTAGTCGACGAGCAGGTCCATGATGTTGGCGATGGTGGAGGGCACCCAGCGGCGGCGCTGGTTGTAGAACTCGCTGAAGCCCTCGGGACAATGCGTGTACGCATCCGATGCGGCCGAGTACTCGACCCGGTAGCCGCGCTGGAGCAGCAGCGTGCAGAGCCAACGATCCTCACCTGGGGATACGTCAAGTCAAGAATTAAAAACATGGTTAAATTAGGATATTTATTTCTTAGGCCGGCATTCGTATTTGTGACGGTAAAAGATTTCTGCAACTCGATTACTGGTTATGAGTAAACTTTTCGTCTCATCTTTTTTTTGTATCATCATCACCATCCGTTTGTATTGTTTTCTTTGTGATGTTCAAATCCACGCCTAACGCATTGGTGCTTGAGCAGTTTGTAGGGACAGCTTTGCTCTAGTGATTCTGCGATTAACAGGTTCACTGTTTACTATAGTTTTGGCTTTGTTAATAGGCCTCATTTGACTAAACCATGTCCCAGGCACTGCAGCGGCCGAGTTCTCGGAGATGCCACTAGGTAGACGCTTCCTGATTTAACCATGAAGTTACCTAACATAGGGCCTAAGAGTTTTAATTTATTTGGTTATACACCTTGATCGTACTGCACTTAATGGCAAGTCTCGTTTGGACGCAATGTGTACTTCTTCATGATGATATCGGACCTTCCTTTGGAACAGCGAGAAGCACCCCGGACTACAGGGTGCGCAACCGACCAAGTACTCCGTCGCCTTCTGCAGCCAAGAGGCCTCCTCTAAAAAACATGGCCCAGACAGGCACTGCAGCGTCCGAGTGGTCGAAGGTGCCACTAGACGCTTGCTGTATAAATTTAGTACCTTGATCGTACTGCACGTAATGGCGGGCCTCGTCCGATCGCAGCGTGTATTTCTTCATGACGTTATCGTCCATGAGCGCCTTCCCTCGGAACAGCGAGAAGCACCCCGGACTACAGAGCACGCAGCCGATCATGTGCTCTGTCGCCTTCTGCAGCCAATGGCCGATCGCGTACTCGAACATTTGATACCACACCATCGGGCCTGGAAATAGCAAATATACGTTTTTAAAACTATAATTCCAGGGTTAATGAGATGGCGCCACAAATGAAAAAAAATCTACCTATGTTTGGATAGTAAGTAGGTACCTAAGTTTGGTGCCTAAACCGAACGTGCTCATTTAAATCCTTTTTGGTAGTACTCGTAGGTAGCAATTTTTAGGACATAGACCGTAGGGCCAAAATAAATACCTATGACAAAAAAATGTTACCATCAATTACAGCCAAGAAAGTTTATCTTGGTAACTCTGAACAAAGTTTTCATCTGGTTTTCGCGCTATGAAAATTTCGGGTTGTTTGAGTTGTAAGCAATCAACAAGTTCAACTCACCAGAGCCAACAGGATGAATACGGCCGCAAGCAGCGCCCAGATTCTTGTTCTTTTTCATCAAATCAATAAGCAGACGGACAGCTGGCGGCTGGAAGTCGATGTCTCCATCCAACGTCAGTAGGTATGTGTTCTCAGCCATCACTTCCTTGCGGTCCACAGAGATCGGCAGCTCCATCAGTCGGTGTCCCAGCAGGTAGTACATGTACATAACCTGCGACCAACGCTTCCTGTGACGAATCTTCGCCTTATCCTTCAAGTGACAGATCATCTTGGTCTTCCCCGGTAGCACCCAGGCCAACCTTCCACCGTAAGGCGCTGGGTACTTCTTCGGCGGGCGGATCCGGATGTTAGTCTGATGAACTTCGGAGGCGGCCTCGTCGATCGTATCCACCAGCAGTTTCACGAAACGATTCACCTGGGAATCGTCGTCACTGTGGTCCGATATTTCGAAAGCGTCGTCCAAGAATATGTGCGCTGCGAAAGAAGCAATCATGTAGTACCAGTTTGTATGCATAATGGATGGGTTATTGTATAAATTATATTCGTGCGTTTACTTTCAAACTCGTAGTAGTCCGGATCGACGACTCGCAAGTATTTCTGTGCGACACGGCGCGCGCACTGATCCTCGTCCAGTCGAAGAATTGACTTCAAGAACTCTATCATTTCATCTTTAGTTTCGTGCCACATAGTAGCGCAAGCGTATATTCTGTAAGCAAAAACATTTACATGTAATCCTTGTTCAGTGATGTATGCATGAACAAACAATATTTAATTATCGATGCTTGCCTTGTTATATGGTCGGATGATTTCACAGTCTTAGGCGAAGTACCTGTGTTGTCCGTGTGCACAGATATGGTTTCGTAGTACTCGTCACCTTTCTCCTTTTCGATCTCGGCTAGATCCTAAAAACAATACTCAATAAACTCTCAACACTTATTACGCAACATTTTCAAAGCTGACTATAGAAATTTTTACCTCAGTCTTAACATCCTTCTGATCGTTTCTCTTCCGATTAAGTGCCATGCTTTGGTCAATCAGCAGTCCATTATACATTGGCAACACAAATAACTTCTCCGTAGACGCTAGACGCTCAGCCTTAGGCGTCCAGATATGTATCGTGATCCACGTCTGTGAAAGCAGCCACAACAGCCAAACCCATGCCATTTGCCGCGACACAAAATCACTGAGAGTATAAACAGGTGGACTTTCGAAGAAGAGATAATCAGGAATCGTTCCATGGAAGAAACATGTGTCCCCATTTCTAATGCCACAAGCGGCAATCAAAAGGTTGACCACCAGTGGGATGACGAGGTTTATAGGGAAAGCGTAACTGAAGCCTTGAATAAGGATTTTGCAAGCGAATTTGCCAAACACATAGCAGAAGTATGCGGCGAACACTTGAATGAGAAGTACGTAGAAGGCTGATTTGTAGACCGCCGCCACTTCTACCGAGTCACCAGTCAACGTGGCGTTTGCTAAGTCGGGAATAGTAGTTCCGCCCAGTTGCGTTTGAACCTGGAATTAAAAAAATAATAATGTTTTAGGTACAATTTAGGTGGTATCACATCGTTCATCAGATCAGGGTTGTCTCCTCGGTAACTTACCTCTTCAACAATAATGTTATGTGGACCAAACCCTTCGCTAAATAGTTGGAAAAACATAGCGGGCTGGTCCCCATCCATCCAAATGCTAAACAGAATGCACATGAGGAAAAGCATGATTTTCCAAATAGTTATGAACTGGTATGTGTAGTAGCGCGTATGGTTCAACTCTTCTTTTAGTCTTCCCAGGCTTTTTATCAAACCTGCAATATGAAAAGTGCATTGTTTAATTAACTGTTATTGCATTGTTTCTTAGCGCTCGAAGATAATTGGTGTGTTGGTTACCTATTGGGCTTTGTCGGCTCACGAAGTTTTCCCACCACCCAAGCGATATGCAGAGTGAGGCGATTGGTATCAGCCACAATACAGGCTTGTTCTCGAGCAGTGGCCAGACGATGAAGCCAGTCACTTGAGCCACTATCGCCACCATGTCGACTAGAACCTTCATGAAGCGCTTCGACTCGCGCGAGTTGCGCGACAGTAAGCCGAGGATGGCTGGGATGATGCACAGGCAGTTCGTGATCATAGCTCCCTTGACCACGTCGAGCTCCGGCAGGACTTTGAACATCAAAATCGCCACTCCGATCGTGTGAAGAGATTCCGATACGAATATCTGAAAAGCGAACGCGAGAAACATGAGACACAATGTTGAAATAATTTTACTTCCCGGCCGAGTGACTGCGCAACTGCGCAGCTACATAACTATGTAGCGACACAACAACGTATATTATTTACGTGATGGACGATCATCTGATAGCGCATTTGTAATTGTTTGTATCTTGCGTTCCGTAGATACCCGCAATGAAATTGGCTGGCATTTTTAAATACCGGAATATTTTTTACTAGCCGTATCTTTCAGCGATTCTAAACTCTTGATTCTCTTGACATTTAAAATGCGAGAAAAAAGACTGTTCCCCATCCTAAGCCATGGAAGCTGACCGCCGTCCCGATCAAAAACTAGAAAATCACGAATGTTAGAGCTACAATGTGCCCAGACAGGTGGGCGAAAGTTGCCACTGACAGGATTCCGCCTGATCGCCCGCCGTTGCGCGAGATGGCTGGACGATATTGCAACCTTTTCGCTAGAGAAGAGAATAAGAGTGGCGAATAAAAGGCAAGGCCTTTGCCGAGCAGTTGGAAATCCTACAGGCTACGTAAAAAAAAATGCTTACCACAATAAACTGTGCGCTGGTGGGCTTCCTTGAGGACTTGAAGAAGCAGATCCTCATGGCGCGGATGAGCGTGCCCACCTCGGGGATCACGAACGCGGCCAGCAGCGCCCACATCCACGCCACGCGCTCCTCGTCCGGGAGCGTCACCACGAATTGCTTGTCTCTACCTGGAAGTGGGTCGAGAGGGAACGGTTAGATTTGGTACTAAAAAAGACTAATAAGACCAAGTACACCTTGTACCTGTCCCACTAGCGGGACAAAGACAAAGAGAAGGCTCTTAGAGAGAGTTCGGGCTTAATCACCACGCGTCCTCACTGCGGATTGGCGATTTTTGCGTTGAGGTTATTATGCCTCGACGTCCAGGTTTCCTCACGATTTTTTCCTTCATACGTTAGCGAGAAAGACTGTTCTGGTCGAAAACTACGTTCTGCATGTTTCAATGGTTGGAGGTTGGCAGTCGGCTATTTGCATCGTTCTTTATAGTAGGTATACTTAGAAGAAAAGAAAACAATTATCAAAGTTCTTTAAGTAGATACGTCATGTACGTAGCTCGTAACTGAATTGCCTAGGGTCAGTTAGAATACTTTTAATTCGAGTTGTTGTGTCTCTTATTAATTTGATTGTAGAGTTTTCTATCGCATACTATAAAGGATGGCTTTTAGTCGCTCAAAAGTGGGAAATGGCAGACTCTATGTACAGATTATTCTGAACAATTTTTATTTCTGATACTTCTTAAAATGGGCAAAAAACACTTTACATGTATAAATTGGATCGATCGTTCAGGCTACATGGTTTTGTGTGGAAAAGCAACTTTCTTTTTACATACTCCGTGCAATTTTAGTGGTTTTAAAGCCGAAGGTATTTTGTTGCACTGGTGATTCTGAGACAAATTACAAAATTTCATTCCAAAACGCCGAAAAAAAAATTCACTTCTCCATACAAATGGTGTCTATTGGCGATATCCGTTTGTATTGGGAAGTGTTTTTTTTTTCGCTCGTTTTGTAGTAAAATTTTGGAATTTGGCTCAGAATCACGAGTGCAACAAAATACCTTCGGCTTTAAAACCACTAAAATTGCACGGAGTATGTAAAAAGAAAGTTGCTTTTCCACACAAAACCATGTAGCCTGAACGATCGATCCAATTTATACATGTAAAGTGTTTTTTGCCCATTTTAAGAAGTATCAGAAATAAAAATTGTTCAGAATAATCTTTATTCAGAATAAGTTCAGCAACTAAATACCTTCGGCTTTAAAACCACTAAAATTCCACGGTGTATTTAGAAAAGTATAAAGCACAATTTTACCAGAATCATCAGTATAGTGCCACTTTCCGCTTAAAACATTGATATTTAGATATTTATTTATTTTCCAAGTAGTGTAATATTATAACATCATCCGATCTAAAGGTAATAAAAAGATCGCTCACCTAAATTCCTATTACAATACGCTAGTCTCCTATCCTTCTTGAGCTGTGAGGTCATAAAGAGCACAGAGCCTTTCGCCACGACCCCGGAGCCCAGCACCATGATGAAGGTCACGAGGTAGGCGAGGATCTTCATCAGCCTCACGGTCACCTCCAGGCAGTACTGGCTCTCCATCGAGCCACTGTCCTGCTTCTGCGGCAGCTCTCTGAACACGTCCCATCCTTTCGTCTCTTGTACTGTGCGCTGGCTGGAAATTAAGAAAAATACATTGCGTTAAAAAACCATAACGTTCCTGGCAAACCTTGGACCTAAATGGCAAACATACAAAGATGTTTTGAGGGACTTAAAGTTTCGCTCGAGTCTGAACCTGGCCTGCGCGCTTGTGAATCGCAATAATAGTCCAAGTGTATCCACAGGAATGAGGGATTGAAATACTCGTAGTTAGGTAAACTTTCTTTTCGCTTAACGCATAATGTTTGCTAAATGGCCAGCACCAATTCAATTTCACTTTTTAAGTATCTAATGATTAGAGATTCCAAAGAATTTGCCGATAGCTAAACCCGTCCGCAATCAATAGGCATTCAGTCGAATGTCGAATGGTCCCGCGCCGAGATCGACAACTTTCACACGAGATCGCGTCGCGCCGACTCGGAACAGAGAGAAATCTCTCACGTACCGCGCGCAGCTACAATGAGAATCAGACTCACTTCCTTCCGACTGTTACATTACATGTCATGGCAAACAGTATTATCAGTAATGTAATAGCTTTCGAATAATATTTATTTGATGTGGAGATAATGAGTCTTTTTCGCTTTAATGGTTTTGTATACGACGACTAATTCAAGTTTCATGCAGAGTTTTGAAACGCTTTTCAATGCACGCTGAACGGATGACAAAGCTACATGTTTACGTAAACATTTTGTCCAAAATGTTTGAATAGTAACGCTATTTAAGCATCTGAAAATCTTGCAGCTTAACCTTCACGGGACGGCATTTTCGCTCTGGATAATGGTTGGAAAATCATAACTCGTTGTTAAATGGTTTCAAAACAAGCAGCGGCTAGTGGTAGGTAGCTACTTTGTTACAACAGTGCGACACGACGGAGGGCTTTACGTAACGAGAACTACGACAGTGGATCGGTGTAACCCAATTACACGTTGCGAGTTTGCGACCACTTCGGCGACTTGGCGCGTGCCTTAGTTCCACCGATCCTTTGGTACTTTCTATATTTTATGTAAACTCACGCCTCTAATGCAGGGGTTCTCTTACCTGACTGCGGCAAAGCCCAAAAAAGGGATTACAATAACGGAGTTTTTCTATTAAATCACGGTTTTACTCACTAGTAATTTGTTGGTGTAGCCGACTAGTATCGGTTCTCATTCGGATTTAATAGAATGAACCGTGATTTAATAGAAAAATGTGCAGTGCTCACGAAAGTTTAAGTTTAAAAATAACGGAGTTTAGTTAGTTAAATGACGCTGTAAATTCTGTTGATATTACATATTCTAGTGAAGGGAAATAACATATTATTTATTAACTTACAGATACAGTTAATCATTCATAACGACAAGTCTGTAAAGAAGCATAATTATATATGCAACTCTTGACTTGTAATAAAAATGTCATATTTGATATGCCACGGATAGCGATGCAAATGTCGTTAGAATTATGCATTTTAAAGTGTCGCCGACAAAATTATCATATTTGTAAACCACAATTCATGAGACATTCCGTCAGCCACAACAATATAATGAATGACACTAGAGACATAAAAAAAGAAGGTATATAGATCCAGCAATGCATTGTAAGAAAGTTTTAAAGGAAGGAAAGCGTTACCTGTAGATGCTACAGTAATGCAAGGTCCCATTACTATAGAGCGAATTGTTATTATTCGGCCCATAAGTCTGATCGTCCTCCTCCTTATCGTAATAACTTTTTCGATCGTGCTCACTCATTTTCAATATCCACCACACCCCACTTGTACGTCACTAGGAATTTTCTAGGAAACACTGACAGTCAAGTTAGTTTCACTTTCGAACATTTTGCGGAAATATTCGTGGAAAAAGGGGGAACTTGCAGGAGCAAGCGCAGCGCGTGTGGCCACGTTGCCAAATGTGTCCTGCCTGACGGTGTGGATATCACTCAATAACTCATTGTTTTGATTCAGGACAGCAAACGGTGGTAACGCAATAGCGACTGGGGCTTCGCCGCACGTCCGTGGTGGTCACACACAGTGGTCTGCCAGGATGTCTTGCTGGACACAATTTTCATTTTCTTTTCTTCACACTAGAGTGCCGATTTCGGTCGGTTGTAATATTGTGACTGGCTGAGTTGGTATTTGGTCTGAGATATATTAATACTTGTTTGATATAGCTCTTTTGCTTGCAGGATTATTTCAAAAGATTATTGTAAGTATTTACAAAAAAACATATCACATAACTTTTTTAAAATGTTTTTCTCCACATTTTGTCCCATTACCAGTAATATAGAGACCACTGTGCAGTAATTTCTTCGTTCTGCCGCAGTGGGCACGTGAAATTACATCGGTGGTGGTGGTGGCCCGCTAATTGCTAGTGTGATCGCGTATCACATAGTAGGTACTACCCGAAAGAAAGTCTAATTAGGTTTCCATAACCATCATCGTTCATTTAAATTTGCATGAAATGTAAACCCGTTACAGCGCTATCGCCACATACCTAATCAAGATTTGCACGTCAACCCATAAGCTAAGATTAAAGTTCTTGCTGTCGTCTCAACACTTCCGATGTCGTCATATTGTGAATTCCCAAAAAAACCTTGCCAGATTTTCTTTTGATTTGAAAGCGAAAAGAAAGAAGATTTACCCACTTTCGACTCTTATAAAAAAATCCTTTATACTAACAAGTATCCATTTTGAGGCTGTGGGCTAAAGTCTTGATCGAAATTCTTTCATCTTATATGTTTTTTCCATAAGTCTAATAGCACGGATTAGCTTATTAAAAAACAAAACTCTATTTTGTAAAGTTTTAGAGCCAAGAGCAAATCACCAGTAAATTCTGCCACCGTCCTCTTTTCAGCGACTAAAATAACATTCGGTGTAAATAAGGTCATTGTTTCCTATTCAGCTATTTCCTTCTCCAGATCGGAATCTCGAAACCATGATGCATTACGTTTTTAGACAACGTGACCTTCCTTCCAGCACGAATTGTAGAGACAGCGTCACGTATGCATTTACCGCATTACTTCTTACCGATTCATAATAAGAACTAATTTGGTACGGCTGTCGGGTAAGACGCCTTTAGCATCGTAAAACCGAACAATAGATCGCTCAATGTCGCTGGGGCTCACGAAAACTTGCGAAAGCTTCGCCTCTCAATCAACTATCCTTGTGTTAGATGCATTAGGAATAATTGAACCGTTTGTGACTCGAGGGGTTATGTATAATGACGGATGCAGGTCTCGCTGCAAACGCGGCTTTTGGCAGGTGGTTAGTTTGCACAACAAATTATTTGTTCCGTTCGAGAGTACTTAGGTACCTAAGAACAATATTTTTTTATTAAAGGTTTCTTTTGGAACCAACTGGGATGTTTATGTGTGCGTTACATGTCTGTAACACCCAAAACAAACTGTTTAAATGATGTTGCCACACAAAATATGCCAGATATAATTTTTTGAAGTTTCGGCGACATTAATAAATTGTGACAAATAATTACTTGCAGCAGCCCACACACACACTAAACTTAATTAAAAAATACATCCATGGCAATCCTTAGCTTGTTAGTGAGGTATAATTGAACAAAAACCCAAGAAATATCCGATGAGTAAGAGACGCTCCGAGTCGCGTTAGTATGCAAACCGCCCGCCCCCAGATGCAAGCGCCCGGAGGGTCGATGACCGTGACTCTTTCGGGAGGCACGCACGCATGGTCATTTCGCCACTTGCACCGGATTCGCTTATCCGTAATGTCATCGCCTTCAGTGCTTTGTACTATTCTAGTAGAGAGCTCTATGAATCCGATGAATCGTAATTTAAAGCGGTGTCACATTTTTTGTGATGAATTATTGATATAAAATGTGTGTTCTGTTGAATATGGTTTGTACTTTACGCTTAACTTTATGAGTTAAAAGCCTCTACATTTGTATTTATATTTATTGCACTCATATTGTCACTAGCTGAGGATAATAGCAGTTACTTAGCTGCAGTAACGTTTGTGAAATGAAACATGCCATTACGTTGTCAAACGTGAAAGTGTGGAGCGTTGGTCAAATACCAGCCATGCATACGGCCATATATCATCATCGATAGTAATACCGGGGTGGTAGAGACGACAAACCGTTGCTATCATCAGCATGCAGCGCACGCGTGACCCGGCCCTAGCCCCGACTTAAATACTTGGTTGGTTTGGTTTGACGAAGTTACTCTGGGACGTCACAGTAAATAATTAAGTAGGTAGGTAATATGTGGTGTTCCCTAGGGAACTCCTTCACGATCGTTACACATCGCATCGTTTCAAGGGTTGGCACAACGATTTTCGAAGATAATGTGGGGCTGAGTTAGTGATGATTATAAAGAGATCAATGTTAAATAGTACCTATGTAGCTTCCAAACTTTCAAATTTGTTATCGGCAATTTTTCAGCAAAAGAAATTTAAGATGATTAAGAATGTCGGTCAATACATTCACAAATAAGAGGTAGCCTGGTAATTGAATAACTGAAAGAACAAACTTGTTAATTACAGAAATAGGTTTCGCATAAATGCGCGAACTGTGATTAAAATTTATGACCCAGCGATTTATCGGGAAGTGATAAAACTTGACTCTATACCTATCTTGGGTGAGGTCGACGTTGAATTAAGTGGGGCGTAAAAATAAAGCGGCTGTATCGAAAGTTTCTGTCGTCAAGAGTTGTCAACCTTGGCATTTGAGCTGGTTCCGGGCACCGGCCACCACCGCACAATGAATAACAACCGATTGGTCGAACATTTGTGTTAAATGACAACTTGTATTTGCGTCCATGTAGCCTGCTTAAAATATATGCATGATACCTAAATCGGACAGGCTATCTATATCTGTCTCAGCGTTATTACAGTGTTTGGTGTACAGGACAATTTTTAAATACTTAGCAGCTTTTTTCCTACACTACAACCTCTAATGTGATTTCCAACAACTTTTGTTCTACGATTTTGTTGAAAGCGCATTTATTAAAAAAAAAAAAGTTAACCATTTTTTTTTGTAGCAGAGTATCAATTAGGAGCAAGAGTGCTTGAAAAGGTGGTGGAGTGTGGTGTGACACGAAAGCGCGCCGCGCAGGCAGCGCTGGAATGGTAGAAATGCACTATTTTAAAGAATATAAATTTTAAATAAATAAAAAGTATCGAGCTTTTTGAAAAGTCGTGGAACAAAAGCTGTTGGAAATCAAATTTAGAAGTAGATGTGTTGCAGGAAAAAAGCTATTTAAAAATTGGCCTGTATACCTTAAATGTGGTGGTTAAAATTAACATACACACAAACACATGCCAAAACAGATGTTGGATAGCGTTATCGTGTACCTCACTTTTTAATAGTATAATAATTATTTTACCCATCACTCTCTAAATGATTTAATTCAATTAACAACACTTCTTTATTTTTTTATCAGAGCACAAATATTTGTGATCATCATTTGAACCGTTGAGCACACAAACCGCGTCCCCATTGCCTAAGATTTCTCGTTTTAAAAACAAACAACTGTTCAATGAGTAAAAGTGAGCCAACAATAGCACATAGAAAGTAACAAGTCATTGAAAACTACGAAAGTACCTAGGTGTTTTATGGAAACTTAACGGGTCTAAGCGTATTATGAGAGTAACTTCTTGCAAAGTGCATTGTTACGTGGTGATCGTCGTCAAGTAATGAATAAATCACTTAATTGACTGCATTCTACTTAAATTGCTCTCATTACCACAAGTATAGTCTTACCCAGTCTAGATACCGTACGCACTGAGCAACGTTGTTGTAACTTGTGAAAAATGCGACCTTGGACATGAGCCAACATTCACTCGGGATTAGTTCTAAATAATTGACATTTGCTACGAGCACTTGTGAGCAAATACAACTCATAAATGGCAAAATGTTATGAATGTTTCAAAACGTTTGCTTTTCGTTTGCTAATGATATGTGGCTGCTACCGAATTACGAATGGACCTTGCAGAAAGCTATATCTCTTTTTTCCATTCTATAAATGATACAAAAAAGTAAAGCCTTTAATGACTCAATCTGCATGATGCATTTATAATCCGAACGGCATTTTAAAACCCTCTTGAATGTCGAAATTTGATGGCTTATTTTTCCACCATTATAATAAACCCGGCAAACTAATGCACTTCTCAATCCTATACACATTCAACTTTATTATAATAAAACTTGGGTATGTTTCAAAAAACGCAGGTTCAATTGATGACCTCAGGAGGCCGGTGGCCGTAGCGCGGCCGATGACGCTCCCAAACTTGCGCGACGGCGGCGGCGGCGGCGGCTGGGTGATGTCATAAGTATAAGACAGACATCCTCCACATAATCGCTGAGCCTCCCGCCGCTAATCGCACTGAGCTTACTAAAAGTACCGCTTCTTTACGGACAATGAGATAATACCACATGTCAGTACAGTTAACTTTGAACAGCTCGCGAGTGAAGATGTCGCAATGAAGCAATGATTTTCCTTGTCAGGTTGCGTGTGAAATATCTCTGACGGATGACTCTTTGATGGCTATCGATTTGCGCTTACGCATGCTGTAACTATTTTCCTGTCGTGTTAAACTTACATGAATAATCACAAACGACCTTTTAAAGATAAATCCGTGCAAAAGAAGGAATATCAATACGCGATACGTAAGACACAGAGAAAGTTCTTGTTGACTTATTGAAGCATCATCTCCTCGGTAATCACTAATAGGCGTATAGATTCGCATCGAAGCGCTTGTATTACTCGGTGAATTTAATGGTGCGAGTGTTTCTATTGGAAAAAACAAACATAGAGACGTAAATAGACTTACTCACTCAGTTCAAGGTGTCGTGTGGTTTAGAATATCTACACTACATATTACCGCAACCGCAGTAGCAGGTGGCTAATTGATGATGAATAAATGTACTGGGATACCTAACCGACTAACGATAAGTATAAAACTAACATAAAAATATCATAGATGTAAAGGTCTCGAACGTCACAGATATCATGAATATTGCATTTATTAGTTCACTCTGAAACATAATCTCGACATAAAAAAAATAAATATGTATTGTAACTTATACTAGTGTTTATGTCCCACTAGCTGGGCAAAGCCCTACTATCAGATAGAGAGAGAGTTTGGGCTTAGTCACCACGGGTGCCCACTGCGACTAGGCGATTTTTGCTCTTAATTTATGCCTCAGAGGTTCAGGTTTCCTCACGGTGTTGTTCATCATGGTAAGCAAGTAGTATTCCTACTACAAATTCACAAATATACCTACTTTTGAAAATAAATATAGTCATGGGTACACCTAGGTTCTACCCACTAGACCAGGGGTCGGCAATCTTTTGAAACGTAAGAGCCAAAAATTTAAATTTTCAGAATTTTCAATTGTTTTTTTATTAGCTAGAATTATCTTTTTTTACTTGAAATTGACTTGAAATTCACCGATTCTGCCCTTACTTTTCATGATGGAGATTCCCTTCGATACGAATAGAGCAAACGCGGGCAGCGTGCTAGAATTATGGCCGATTTTATTCTTATTTTGGAGGGAACATGACCCCCAAATGATAATTTACGGCTTTCCAAACTCTCCATGTATTACACCTATTTTTGCTTATGGAGAGCCGCAACTTATATCGAAAGAGCCGCATGTGGCTCGCGAGCCGCACGTTGTCGACCCCTGCACTAGACTACAACTGTTTCAACGTTGACGAATACACAGGTAGTTTAACAGGTAGTTTAGTACTTCAACTCTAAAAATTAAAAGGTCTAATGGTAGGTAGGTAATCGAATGAGGTAGTGGCCACCCCTGGTGTCAGAGTTTTTAGCTGACATGGCTTAACGATCTAATGGTGAATTTACACGCTTGGCAAACAAGACACAAACACGCTGCGAAGAGGCTGTTTTGCCAGCACCTAACAGCAAAATAGGCTCTTTTTCTATGAAGTCGCTATACTGACCTTCCGCCGTAGATCTCGTTGGCAAGCGGGGTGAGCTCGTCGTCAGACAAATCGCTCCCCTCCTCGCGCCGCCGCCCTCCCGACGTCGCCATGGCGACCGCCTTACACTCTGCAGACACACATACATTAAACAAATTAGGAAAAGCTTTGCAACAACGAAAAATCGGCTGGAGAATAAAGTCTTGGTTGAGAATGACTGACTAGGGTAGAAGTCTGGAAAGAATAGAACTGACGGCCAGCCTCTAATAGTGGAGTAAAGAAGATCCAAAACAGAGACTAATGTATTCTTTTCTCAGTCTCTTACTAAGGCTCTTAGGTTCGTGTGCATAAAAACATTCACTGCGTGAATGGAGTGCCACATTGCAATCCTATGGAACATGAGTTGGTACATCCGTTTGCACTTGACGTCAGTACACTGGTCAAGATTTCGAACCAACGGCCGAGCGATACCAGTGAAATTACTTTTTTAATAAGATAGAAGTCATACAATTTTTCACCCCTTAGTATCTCAAGTTGAGTTGCAAATCTTATCTTATTAAATTTCAATTCTTTTTTTAATGTTAATGTTAAGAAGA
Source organism: Zelleria hepariella (assembly GCA_949319315.1). Lineage (NCBI taxonomy): Eukaryota > Metazoa > Arthropoda > Insecta > Lepidoptera > Yponomeutidae > Zelleria > Zelleria hepariella. The sequence continues at coordinate 9,341,834 of OX439383.1, read as the reverse complement.
AACTCCACATTTTCTCCTAGTACCATAATGTAAAGGAAAGGCAGTGAAACGTGATTATTACAGACCGAGTGCGGTAGAAACTTTACGGCTCATATAAAAGACATCAACGGGTCCACGGCGAAGTTCTAATGCACGAGTTTACGAATAATTACTGCCATTTGAGGGATTTATAAACAAGAGGTAATGTTTTACATGATAATCATTAATCATATAATGGTTCAATAAAATATGCTTAATTTATGCGATAAATCTTATTTTCTCTGAAGGAAATTCATAGACTTTATAGACTCGTTTACGTTTACGACCGTATCAATCGAGAAATTGAGTTGAGTTAGCTTTTCTAGGTATCATACGTATTACGTCGGTATTACGTTATACTTTAAAATGAAGTTTTGTGTTAAGTGATGAATACATCAAATAAAACAAAGACGGAGAACGTTTTTTAAGTAAACTGTCTCAAAACCATCAGAAATGAGCATGAACACGACTTTCCATTTTAAGAAGGATCCGCTGACTGTCACGCTCTGACTTCGTTAGGGTCGAATTAAGACTAGCTACCTCTTACTTAACTGATTCAGTTGAACAGTTCTTGTCGCCCTTGATATAAAGGTCAAAATCATACTGAAACTTAAGCTTTCTATGTAGCTCAGAGTACAGGCTCGTGACTTTGTTACTTACGGTTCAGAAAAACGTGAGCTAAATGTCTCGCACATACAATGCTTGTTTGTCTGTCTGCATTCGTTACAAAATGATGCTAAATAGGTCACGTGTTTAAATACCTATTATTATATGTCTAACATTCCGGTTTGCGTTTTTAAGCGAATGCGTCCGCGCGCGACTGCGATCGGTTTTGTCGATTGCGTGAATCTGACTGAATCCGCTCGTTCTTTGGCCCGGTTGCGCTTGCGCATTCCTCGCCTTCCTGCACATGATCCGGCCTTGTAGGTCGTTCATCCCTTCGTATAAAAACCTTTAAGTTACAACTTTGTTGTGTTACGAAAATATGCTTGATTTATTTGCATTTATTTGTAAATGCATCGCGAACATCGAAGATTTTATTTATGGAGCTCTATAAAACGAGCATTAGTGGCACTTTGCTTCTTCTGATAAATTACTTTTTGTAGATATGATACGTAGTTTGTCTCAGAAAAAATGGCGTCTCCTAATGTTATTGTGATAAGATTTATTCAATTGTATGTCCATTATATTAATGAATATTCTTGTTGTTTGTTGCTTCGTAGGTTCGGCTAGTTTGGAAACCCATCGTTATAATTATTTTCTGGTACCGTTTTATTTTTTATTTGTTATTTATTGAAAAGGGTTATAGAAAAGTAGTATATCGATATTAGTTACTGCGTCTGTGTGCGACTCGAGGCACGAGCGCAAGGTCAGCGACTCGGTAACTCTCGCGCCGCCGGACCGGACAATACTCTGTAATGCAGTTTACTCCCGTATTCTCACATGATGGTTGAAAACTATTCCTTCATTAGAAAAAATACTTGTGTCTAAGGAAACTTTTAGCTACCCAAGAGTGCATTATTAGTAAGTAGTGTCGAAGGTTCTCGATCGAAACAATCTTAACTAGTGGTTCGCCCCATATCTCAGCAACCCCTCGACCGATTTGACTCATGTTAGAACTTAAAAATTCTCTTTACGTCATTTACCCGCTAACCAAATTTCATGACGATCCGACTAAATTTACTCAAGTTATCGTCGAACGAACATTCATACATATATCCATACATACAAACATACATACATACAAACATACAAACGCCGGATGGTTCAAGTAGACTCGGAGAACTTCGCTCGCTTCGCTCGCTCGTTCAATAAATAACAATGCATAATGTTATAGAGAGAGTAGAGACATACTGGGTCAACTCCATGGCACACTTTTTTGCAGCCCAATAACATAACAATACATAATCCCTTGTACTAAAATATAAATAGTAAGTAAGTAGTAGGAAATCGGAGAGCATGGGAACAATCTGCGCCCTCGCCTCACCGTCGGACCCATTGTGCGCAAAGATAGGCTCTACTCAATGCAAAGAGGACTAACGCCAGGCGTATTATCTTAAGCACACAAAGGCCAAATTACATCGCAACAAAGCATTTCCTTATGGCATGTGATTGTTTGTTGGATTCGTGTCCCAAAGTTGTTGCTGTTATGCAATTTGGTGGCTGCAAATTCCGACATAGGAAGATGAATGCCACGCATCGTCTTGTTTTAACGAAGGTTTTGGTTAGAAACAAGAAGTCAAAAACTAAAGATATTGATTTGTCGGTATATCCGACTGTGGGCGGTGCAGGTAAAGAATCGTGAGTACCTAAATTATTTAAATGACATCATTTGAGGTCGATTCCTAAAGTTACCGAGATGAATAATTAATTGTTATCAGGCCTAAAGTATAGGTAGCGAATAGGTTAAATTCATTGTTAAATTCAGATTGCCTTCAATGTCCTTGAAGCATTACGCCATAGGTAACTAAAATAAGTAAGAAGTGAGACGAATTTGTTATATGAAATTTGAGAATGATACCCTACAGGTAGTGGTCGATCAATGCTCTGACGGATATACATGAATTTATAGGCGGTGTCGTGGAGGCTGGCTGCAGTAAGGTTGGCCGGTGCACTTTCACTCTTGGCGGCCGCCAGCTGGCCGCCTCGCCCCCTGCGAGCGCGCCGCCACTCCCCGCCGACGCCCGTGCTACCGCCGCCGTCACTGCGCAACACTGCCTTACATTCACAAATGGAGGCACATTCTTCGTGGCACTACTCTTTGTGCATAAAACTGGTATGACCGCCCGCCTCGGTACGGACGGACACTGGATATTTTTTTGTCCTCTCTCAAACTACGTACCTACATCGGCAAGAATAGATTTGCATTACAATGATTCTACACATAACATTATAGCGAACAATGTATGTTTGTATGGAAAGCCATAGGTGTTACCTAATGGCAGTCTCGACTACTTTCGGTGTTGTTTTTCGGGAAAAGTAAAATTTCTTATCTACTCATCCATTTCAAACAACGTGGAATAATATTCCACTAACTTCAACTAATTAACTCAAGCAGTTCATCAACCCGACCCAGTAAAACAGTCTTTGGAGCTATTTGAAAGCAACTATAATGTGAGACAATTCTGGAATATTAGGGATCCAAGACAATTCTAGGTTTCTGTCGAGGCCATCTCATTCGTTCGCTACGTTCATTTTGAAATCACAAAAATAGGTACTACGCGACGTAACTCTAAGAACCTAGGAAGGGCCTACCCATCTCATGTGTGTGCCAGAAAATCGCTGGAGCGTGGTTGCGGCTGCGCCGGCGACGACCTCGCGTCACGACGCTCCATGTATGAATAGTTGAATATCTTGAGGTGTGAAATATTTAACATCTCAGCATTGTGATAGACAAAGCTGATTTTTGACACTCGTTTATCTATTTTTCATGTTGAGCCAAAGTTTCCTTTAGTTAGATAGCCAAGTATTTACGAGGATACGATTTAGGGTACGAAATGTTTCTATAGCGCTCGGCAAAGTCCCCTTATTATTGTAAAGATAAAGATAAAACATTATTTAAAAGATAAGATAAAACATTATTTATTGCCAAAACCAAAACATTTCATTAAAAAAAAATACACTTAAAACAGAGGTTATCGTTTTAGAATTATATCTAACAATTTTGGCAAATGGGGAGAGCTCAGCTTTCTGCTATTTACCATGATTGGTTCCCAGCGCTGGTTTTCAGCAACCCCCAGCTCTTGAGGTGTTTATGGTTTAATTTTGTTTTAAAAGAAATTGACCCAATGCGTGATCGTAACGGCGGTGGAAGATTATTCCAAATTTTTTAAGCAGTATATTTGAAACATCCCTCATAGCCTTTGTTATTACGTTTTTTGGTGTAGAGTAGATTCTTAGTCTTAGATCGCGTGTTAAGTTTATTTATATCTTTAAGCCATATAAATGTATCAAAGAGATATTGTCATTTCTTTATAGTGGCTGTGTCGCGACATGTTTTGACTATCGACCGTGTAGACACAGATACAGATATTTTAAGAGATGGGCGCAGACATAATATCATGTCTGCAAAAGTAAACAGAAATCTAAAATCGGACTCCACAACGAAGTAAATGTATAATCAAGAGCTTAACTTAGAAAAGTGGCTATTATAACTCTGCACAGTTGCAAGAGTCCAATCTACTCCGAACCGTGCCGCACGATAAGTGACGTTATAGTTATAGCCATATTGTTGTTACGATATATCTCCCTGGCACGTTACGTAGTATTGATAGACCATGAGCTATGCGCACGATTGCTAACAAAAAAATAGAAAGTGGACATAAGTGGCGCAACACCTAGTCGCGGTTCCAATCTATAAACTTGTACCATAACTGCAATTCAGCACTACTTAACCTTTGTAACACTTTGTTTGACCTTTTTGATGAATGCAGTACTACAAGATTATAATATTAATGGTCGTTTATAATAAAGCTAATACCATTTCCCCTTGTGAAGGCTTCTAATTGGCTCTCTGTTTCTAAACTTCGTATCTACAATGTGTTTCTAAAGCTGTTAGCCTTCCAAAAATAAATAAATAAATAAATAATTATCTGTACATCACAACGACCAGTTTCTTAATTATCATTTGTTAATTTAATCATAACTAGTCAAGAAATACTCGTAAGTAGGTATGTACTTACTTAAGGCCTGTTTCTCAACAATTGTTATTCATAGTGTATGTTACAATAATGGAGTGTAACGACAAAATGTCAATTCAAAGTTAAGATATCAGGATCGAGCGCCATTTTATTGCATCAGTTGCGTAGGCGAGGCGCACGGGCGCGCGTTGATGTCTTTTATATAGCGCAATATTCGACCGAACTAGAGCAACATTATTGTCGGTAACAAAGGCTTTCTGAGAGATTTGAGCTAAAAGTAAGTATTATTTAAGGTTCTTACTTACATATTAGTATTATATTAGTAGGTATTATTGTCCTAGTCAGTGCAATTGTGACCTCAAATATTTTAGCGAGAATTTTATCGGACGATAGAAGACTACGTCCTATCCGATTTTAAAACGAACTTATAAGTATTCGTGTTGAAGCAAAAACATAACAATGAAACAAGACAACGTTTATCATTTAATATAAGTGATAGGTACGCTACTATCATTTCACATGTAAAAGAAGGGGTCTTCTTCGTCTTGGGCAGTTCATGGGTAACTCGTAGTATGTCTTTTGTCTTATGTATCATTTATTATATACTCTAAAGGTTGATTGTATTCGCAACGCAGTGTTAACGAAATGGAACCATAAGCTTCTGGTGGAACGAATTAGACTGACCGTGGCCCGAATTACTTCAATACTTACAAACAATTCATGCAAATGAGCTTCAAACTAATAGATGTAAAAATTATACTTTAATGTAACAGAGTAATTTATCAGTTAGGTATACTGGGTGGCTCGTTAAGATGGGCCAGTATGGGGAAGACCGAAATGATGACATGGTTTCCTTAGAATATATTTGCCTATCTTTTGTAGTTTCCCCCCAATGATTTATCAACGCGCTACTCTGACTTATACAAATAAGATGGTTACTATTACTACTACTAGATAGAATACACGTAGACGCATGATTGTTACGGTGGACATAGATAGTAAAAATAGTAAATGTCTTTAGTAATAAATAAATGCTTTATCTATGTATCTAAAAGGGTTTTGTTAGTCATCGGTTAATATTTGTGAAGTGCTCGATAAACTGTAACTGTAACGTGGTAAGCTGAAACCGCCTTTATCAACCTCAATAGAATATCTTTATTTATTTTGATATCTAGTGGGTCATTTTGCAGCCACCACTTACGCATTAATTCGCTCTAGCGAGGCGTGCGTGCGGGGCTAACTTTCTTCTGTCCGAGCGAAGTCAAGGTTTGTGGTCCAACCTTATTTAATTTTAGAGGCCTACCTACTTACACACACGTACGGTAGCGGTAGCCGCAATGGTTTCACGTTGCGAATTTTGATTATCTCTTCCAATCTTAAGGGTCCGTATAAGGCTAACTAGCGCCACCAATGTTGAAAAAATCATATCTTCCTTTAGAAGAAGTTTCTGGAAAAATCCTAAGATGAGCCTATGCGCCATGCTTTTCTAGATTTTTAAGTGTAGATACCCTCTTCGAAATTTACTTTTAAGCTAAAAAATTTTCGATAACCGCCAAAAACGGCCGTTTTTGGCGGTTATCGAAATTTTTTTAGCTTAAGACTAGAAATTGAGTTGGGTACCCACACTTAAAAATCTAGAAAAGCATGGCGCATGAGCTCATCTTAGGATTTTGTCAGAAACTTCTTCTGAAGCGAGATATGATTTTTTCAACATTGGTGGCGCTAGTTAGCCTTATACGGACCCTTTTCTTATAATTGTGTTTAGCTAACTATTGCACGCTATTAATTAAAATGATAATTGATTTTAGGTATTGATTTTAGATAATTTAACTAGGACTTATTACTCATAGAATTCCTACTTTACAATCCTTTTGAAAAAATATAGGTAGGTACTTTTTATGATCGGATAGATAGAAGGTAAAGCAAAAAGGGTTATTCTTCATAGTACGTGGGCAGATTTTTACATCGTCGCACGATGTTTTACACCATATTAACATACTCCCTCGTACGTATTGTTATCTATTTTTAAAACAAGTTCTTCAGATTTCTGAATATTTCTTGGAGTTGCATGATCGCAAGTTGAGGTAGTTTGTATCGGTTAGAAGAGCTTTTTTCATCTAATGCCTTTAAACTTTATTTGCTTCATTGATAGTTTTCTAATCTTTTTTTTTTTACATTTAAAAACGGTTATTTTTACGGTGTATATTTTAGAGAATACAGGGGCTTAGTGAAACTCCCAAAAGTTGTTGAATCTAATTACGCATTGTATACGGGCGTGGCAACGCAACAGGGTGATACAAAGAAAATATGCTAATTTCTGAACTGCATTTGGATACAGTCTTAGCAACTATATGTAAAATAATTGCTTCACCAACTTGTGAGCTCCTTGGTTGATTGATAGATGGGTTCCTGTGGTCAGTTTTACGCATGATATGAACGTGCCCTCAGCGGATTGCGTCCGCGCAGTGAGAACGCTGCCGGAACCGGATGCTGCCGAGGCCTCGGTGCATTCTTCGCACTCGCTACCAGCAATTATTTCAATTCGAAACTACTACAATACTGCCAAATGTGTGAAAGATATTGAGCGTCGACGGAGTGTTTGAAAGTTGCTTTACCTAAAGAGTTTATAATTCTGTTCTGGAACACATTCCATGTTCGCTCATCTCTACTCCAGATGAAAGTTGCAACAATGTGTTTTTTATGAAGTTCAAGCTTTTATAAGCGCACTGCATCGAATCGCAAATTACTATTTCAAAATTCATTCACTAAGGCAGTATAGGCAACTCAACTGAGTCAGTTCAAGGCTGAATAAAAATAATAATATCAAGTTATAAGAGCCTTTGTTACCACCGCACACGCCTGAGATATTACAGGCAGATACAGAGGAAATTAGGCCTGTCCTTGTTTCCAATCTTACACCTATACAGCGCCTATCACCGCCTACATTCACTTTTGTTTACGTACGCGAGTGTAGGCAAGTACGCTAACTAATCAAATAGGTACGTAAATGAAGTTTATGACTAAGAAAGTTATATCTAAACAAAATGTAAAATTATAGTTGTTTAACCAACTTAATGCATGTTAATTCAGTATTCTTTGATCTACTTTATTTCGAGAAACTTTCGAAAGTGAACCTACTATACCAAGTGGCATTCGAGTTCTGAATGAAATCTTGAATTTTAAACGGTTGCCTGGTGACAAGCTTATATGTTGAGCAATTTAATTCACCAGAGACTTTCCCAGCTGATGGTGTGTACAATAGCTTGAGAACTTAAAAGGTCAACTCTCGCTAAAGTCTCTTTACTTAACCACTTGATATTTACACTGAATATTTAAATAATAACTTACCTTATAATTCCTTTTTGAATCCTATGTTAAAGTGTAGAAATCCTGTATGTTATGGGGTCACTTCACGTGTTGCTGGTATACACTCCCGAGCACTGTCTATGGGCATGGTAGGGCGCGGAGAACACGCTCGCTCGGCGCGTGAGTCGCGCGATCACTGGAGGCCTAACAGTCCGAAGCGCCGCTCTCTCGCAAGCCTGTTGTGCCTCAGACTTGACTCATAAGCTTAGCTTCGGACCTTTGGGTTGATTTTACGCTCGGGTTTCCCGTAACTAATCAAACTGCGATGATGTTTGATCGAGTTGAGTCAGGACGAATTTTACTGAATTTATAATGAGGTTTTTGTAAATAAATCTCCGCATCCCATCCCATTGCATCGCAACATCCTAATAGCAAAGGCTGGCTGGAAGATATATTTATAGAAATAAGTTCGCCTTTTTACAGGCTGTTCTCATAATTAACTTTAGATTTTTTTTTGTGAGAAATAAAGTGTATCAAAAGAGGAAAATATAAAAAAAAACGAATATAAAGAGTTTCTACTCGCCCATTTAAATAATGAAGTTATCTATTTATCAGATGGCGCAATAACTATGACTTGACCGAAAGGCAGTCGTAAAAATAACATTAAGAAACTAGTCATTAATTAATTACAAAATCATTTTAGCAAATTGGTTACTGCCAAACTCTACGCACACAGTATTGGTAATCAAGTCCTAAGTAATCAGGTGAAATTCAAATAGCAGAAATGAATTCAATTAGTTTGGTATGACTGTGGGTTAAAATTCTACAGCAGCAACTCGTCTCTACTTTGCATCAATCAAGGTACACTTATACAGTAAGTAATTCAATGCAGATTGTATTTACTTGCATATTTTGAATATTTAGCTACGTCAGACTAAAGAGTTTTCAATAAAAAACAAATTGTTTAATATTATGTTATCTAATTGATGAGGATGTCCTCCTCATCGTGATCCGATGATGTCCTCAAGAATCTTATCACCTTATCCAACTACTCTTTTTATACACAGGGCAATTATTAAAGAGCTTTATTCCTGAGACGCGGTAACTCATAAAATTATTTCCAACAACTTTTATTTTACGACTTTTTGAAACGCTTCCGATACTTTTTATTTATTGATAATTTCTTATTCTTTAAAAGTTTACATTTTGTACGTTTCAGGGCTACCTAAGCGGCGCACTTTCTTGCCCCTCCACTCTCTACTAACTTTCCAGCCTCTTCTGCTCCTATTTGTTTCTCAAAGCCGAAAATTGGTATGGAAAAAAATTGCGCTTTCACCAAAGTCGTAGAACAAAAGTTGCTGGAAATGACATTTAGTGGTTGACGTGTTTCAGGAACAAATATGAATATATAAAATTGCCCTGTATAGAGGGAAATTCACCAAGAAAAAAAGCCAAGTGGTCAATAAAAAAACTCGCCTCTATTCACTTTTTTATAAAGCACAAAATTCAACTATAGGTCTCGCGGAATCGCACGGTGCTTCTCCGCGGGGGCGGCGACGCCATGATGTCGTCGTCTTCTTCATCCAGAGCTGGTTCGTAACCCTTGTTTATAAACGCGCCGGTGGACGGGCGACCTGATAGGTCGATCAGCTGTCGAACAAATGTGAAATTGATTAACAAAGTCAATACGCACCACACGACACATCTTAACGAGACGAGACGGAACATGCGTTAACACATTCGAAACCTCACTCGTCCTCCATCGACGCAGTCTGACGTGTGAAAAATATCTTTTCTCGTCTCGATTTTATGAAATTCACTCTCATTTGCCGTACGAAATTCGGCTTATGATGTCATCGGCATCAAATAAGAAATATCCGTTTAGGTCTAGGTCAGCCGTGAATCCGTGATTCATGTGTTGTTTCTTTAAATATACGGTTCTTTTAGATATCAGAATGTTTAATATCGAGTCGACTGGAGTCCTTGAGCATGACTTTCTAAAAGAACTTTCTGTAATTCCCTGTCCTTTAGGGCCCATAATCTACCAAAGTTTCGTCTCCGAAACAAGAAGAAGTGTGTTTCATACGGTTGACAACTCGCTAGACTCAGTTCGGCGTATCAAATGTATGAATTGAAAACACATCTCTCATCTAGTTTCCGTTTTGGTGTTTCAGTGTCCTCCAAAACGTAAAAATTGTGGTTCAGGGTGACCATATTGTGTTAACCATGGGTTCTAATAATGGCGTTTGCGCCAGCGAGTCGCGGCGGTTCTGCAGAGCGCACCGTCAATCGCGAGATCGCAGCTGACAAATGATGGTAACTACCCTGGCTTGAGTCGCTATTACTCGCTAACTGTTCTCGTGACCTTGGGGACAGCCCACTGACTTTCAGGTTGATGCGGGTTGGACTTTAGAAACAGTACTGCTCCTATCTCCACATTTGAGGCATCCGTAGTCACTTTAATTTTTTTTTGAAGAGCCTATGGGCTAACGTTGTTTCACTCACCGAGTCGTCTCCGTAGATCATGGTGGAGCGGCGTCGTTCTTGCGCCAGCGAGTCGCGGCGGTTTTGCAGAGCGCGCAGCGTCGCCCGCCGCGTCGCCTCCGTACCACGCAGTGACGACAGGCGCGAGATCGCAGCTGCCAAACAAAGAGATGGGTAAAAAAAACGAAACATTATAGAACCACTTTTTTCTAAAGCAAAAAGTGCTAGGGAAGATTTTATCGATTTATTTTCGATAGCTCAATTAGTAGTACGCCTGCACGGTATGCAAGAGGTTGCGGGTTCAAGTCCTGTCCCTTAAAACCTAAAACTTTTTTTAAACTTAAAACCTAAAAACCTTATAAATCTTTAAAATAGTATAAAACTTACGTTTGTTTTTTAAGAATTTCGCGTCGACCGACTGGTGCTTGACTGAGCCCGGTAGTGGTATGCAATTTTATCCAAATCGGTTCAGCCATTTATCAGATATGCTAATTTGAAGCTAAAAAGAGGGAGGGGGAGGTATTTCAACATTTTAATTTATAAGTTATGCCGCAAATAGAACTTACATGATTGATCGGCGTTTTGTAATATCGTCAGCCTCCTCTTGAAGTTGGCGTCTAAGTTGCCAATGTTGGTCTTGCTCTCCCGTCCCTTCACCAAGTTTTGCACGGTCTTCCTTCTGCCCACGTCCGTAGAGTTCTTGTCACCTCTCAAATCGTCGTCGTTGAGTTTCTGTAGGTCTTTCACGATCTCGATCGCGTTCTTCTCTATAAGGGCGTGTTGGCTCATTTCGTCGGACTGTGGAAAAGGGTTTTGATGTAAGGTCGTGTGTGGCAGTTGAAATATTGTCATAGTATGATGACTTTTATTGATATTAAGGGCTCGACCAAGACCTGTTAGGTTAATTATCGCTCTAGTTAGTTACAGGACTAACTGCCGATTTCTGAATTGAGAAATTCGCTAAGCAAATGGGTAAGTATCGTCCAGTCTCTTCAGATTTCTCACAAAAGAGCGTGACAGAACGATAGTTAAGTATTTGCTTAGCAAAATTCTCAATTCAGAAACCGGGCCTAAGAAAGTTGACTTTGGTTCGAATCAAGTTGAATCGCGGTTATCTTTGTAGGATTTTTTTCCGCGCAATTCGACCAGTTTCCAACGAAGTTTGCTAATCATAGAGTTAATTTTGTTGCGCTTTGGGGTAAGCTTTTCCATATGAAAACATTGACGTGCGCTCACCTTCTTAGTAAAGTACCAGTTGAGTTGAACAGTGGAGAGCAGATGCGTGAGCGTGCCGAGCCGATGCGCCATCATGCCGATGAACTGTACGACAATCACGGACCCAAAGAACACGATAAAGAGAGTGCCGATAGGTTCCAGCTGCAGGTATTCGCGCGATATCGTCACCTGCGAGGAAATATTGGAAGATTATATAGGTACTGTATGTAGGTTAAGCTGGGTCCACATTAGTTTTTTTGTCAGTTTCGTTCCTCAGTAGGTACTGTTAGCAATATTAATAGTAGTTACGGTTTGTTTCAGTAGTTTATTATTTAACTAATCATTAATTAATTGCTTATCTTACTTTATAAAAGTAATAATTTGTACTTTAAGTAAAAACTCATATCATGTCGTTGAAGGAAAACCGACAATTTATGAGATGATTTATACAGCGTCCAGAGGCACCTTCACTCACACGAGATGTGTGAAGAGACCACTCGGCGCTGCAGTGCCTGGGACATTGTTTTAGATGGAGTAGGCTTGCCCAGCACCTATAGACAGAATAATCGACCTAGCCCACAGGAAAGACAAGTCGATACGTGTGGAGACAACTAAGCCACGGGTAGCAAAACCACTCGCTAACGGTGAAGGAAACATCGTGAGGAACGGAGGAACGTTACGGGTAAAAGAACATTGTGGGTGCAGCTTTATGTATTGACTTGATATGATTATATGATGTCCTTCTCATCGTGATCCGATGACTTCTACGGCGATGTGCACGAATGTGGCTCGAGAAGCCCAACTTATTTGTGAAAGTCCGTTTACAACGATCGCAGTGGAGTTCACCGCGAGCGTTGTACGTGTATGTGTAGGTGGGCTTCGGGCGTGTCTTGCGCAGTGATCGGTCGGAGTCGAGGGTCTCGAGTCGGGCTTCGAACTCTGCCTCTTTTTTGTGTATAGTAGAGGCGCACTCGCTGCGTTTATGTGCTGATTTTTCCCCACCGTCAGGTGAAATGGCACTGGCGGTAAGATGCCTTTTGAGTACATCTTTATAGCGAAGATGCTGTCCGCCGACTTTGCGCGCACCGTCAGACAGCTGGGAGCAGAAATCAGCTTTAGGAAGGCGGTGTTGACTTACCATGTTGGTATCACTGTCGTAGTCGATCGACACCTCCTGCCCGAGCGGCCACTGGAAGTGTAGTTGGTCCTGGTTGAGCTGAAGCATGAACACTACTAGCACGAAGAGTGTGTTCAACATCATGAAGGCGAATACCATCATGTTGCGTAGGTTCTTGAGGTCGGTCGTGATGCGATCCTGTTGGGCGAAGGGAATGAGGTTGAGTTTCGGTTTGGAAAATCACTTGTAGTTCTAAAATATGTGTTTTTATTTAATTTGGCACGGCCCTTTTTGATCGAGCGCACGTTCGGGCCTCAAGTCTGTTATGGTATGTTATTTAACATAAGTAAAAAAATTTTTTGAAATATGTTATGGAATGTTAAGTTTTAAAATGGTATGTTATGTTATGGTATGTTGTTGCTAAATAATTATGAAAGTAAAAACTGTCATTGCCCGTGACCGTGACCAATAAAATGTGTCTATTTTCAAGTGCGTTTACAAAACCCACATTTTTTCTGTAACTTTGATCATATTGAAAACAAGTTTATTAAAAAAACAGCATCCAAAGATACTTTTCCTTCAACGGCCTTTGGTTGCATTGGTCAAAAGTGTTTATCGGATTCGAAATCAGAACACTACAGGAAGCCCAAAAGAAACAAACAATATTCAGGAAAGAAGCCCAAAACAAACAAACAATATTCAAGAAAAAGGTTAAACATTTTTTTTGTTGGCTTTTGTTTTCACCCTGTATATCAAGGTGGGGATAAACGAAATATGAACCAACTCAAGACAAACAAAACAATTTTCAGGAAAACGTTAAAACCTATTATTTTGTTGGCTAGTGTTTTTACCCTGTATATCAAGGTAGGGGTATAATTAAATACGAACCAGCTCCTCCTTGTTTTCCTCGATCGGCCGCAGGTAGGTGTCGATCAAGTCCTTCCAGAACTCTGTCTCGGCGGTCGTCAGGAAATCAACTTCGCCCTTCATCAGATTCGGGTCTTCGATCCAGTACGGGTTTATTAGGTCGTCTCTTTCCTCCTGTTAACACGAAAGAGACTGTTTAGTACCGAGCTTTAATTTCCCGCGAGTGTGATTTCTTTCCTTTCTTTTCCACTCTGTCACGTTAGAATACTGAAGCCCGGTTTCTGAATTGAGAAATTCACTAAGCAAATACGTAAGTATCGTCCTGTCTCTGCAGATTTCTCGCTAAAGAGCGTGACAGAACGATACTTAAGTATTTGCTTAGTAAAATTCTCAATTCAGAAACCGGGCCTGAGACAGGGGAAAAGGATAGACTTTGTCACTCGGGCTTAAACGATCTGTTTTTTTTTTGTAACTGGACTGATGTGTTTGATGTTTTTCGGACATGACTGAGTCGGCTTCACATGTAGTAGCTTTTTCGTCCTATTTCGAGTAGCGCCACCTTGCTGTATTTCATTCGCAAAAAATAAGGCACTACTCGAAACGGGATAAAAGCCCGTTGCGCTATCGGTACTGAATCACGATGTTTGCGCAAATTCAAATTTTTTGTTAGGTTATAAAGGTGAAAATGGGGGTGAATTGATTACAGCATCAAAGCCAAAACTATTCTACGAGACCACAAACAAACAAGACTAACCATGTAATAATATCCCAGGCACCTACTGTGTGTGAAAGTGTCTCTGGACGCTGTATAAAACATCTCATTATATAGATGTTTGCGAAAAGGCCATTGGTTTGATGTTATAGTGTTAAGGTGATGGTCAAAACACACTAGCGCCAATGAAAAAAATAACATATTTTCTTTTTGGATGTTATTTTTGCTAAACACGAGCCGTCAAATGAGAATCCCTAGGCTTAACTATTTTTGGGACCGAAGGCCTACATTCCAGATCCTAGAACCTACGAATTAATTCCGCACAAGTCAGAAGTGGCAGTTTTTTTCTTGTGCGGGATTTATTCGTAGGTTCTAGGATCTGAAATCGAGGCCTTATAGGCCTACATTTTTTTAAATAATGTAATCATGAATGAACCCTTACCCTAGGTATGTCAGCGGATTCGTCGCTCTCCGCGTACTCTGGCAACACGCCCAAGGTTTCTCCTCGCAGACCCAGCGACGAGCGTCGCCCGAACGACGAGCGACGCGCCGACTGCGCCTGCGACTGATCCGCCGGCTCGTTCGGTGCTCCCCTGAGAACAATGGGCATTGATCAGTGAGGCATCGATTGTCGTAAATTGAAAACCATTTCGAGGACTAGGGACATGATTACTATTAGGGGTTGAAATAAGTAAAATTAAAACGGATTATTAATATTTATCGCCAAAAATATTTACTTTATTTTTCTTTCGATGACGTCATCATAGCCTCTAATGCAACTGTTCCATTGCCTACAAATATTTAAAAAAAATACATTCGTCAACAACAACGTCAACATATTTTTATTTTTTAAAAGCGTGAATGAATGAAATGAACTTAGTACATAATGCCAGTGGTGCGTCATACACAAAACTTTTAGAAATTTTAAATAATTAATAAGAAAATATTCAAATTAGTTTCTTATATTTGTCTATATTTTCGATTTATAGAATAAAAAATAGGATTTGACGATGCCCCATTTGGGGGTACCTTTATTCGATGCGGGAGTGATTTTCTTTTTATCACCGGTAACTAAATATGATTACCCTACAAGTTAATCTAGCCGAACATCTTTTATTTTTATTTAATAAACCTCAATTTCCCATACAAAGCGAGCGACACTCTTTTTTCGTATTTTCAAAAGTACTCACCACAGAGTACGTTATTAGGAATCACCAAGAGTCTGCCATTGAAATGGGTAAATGTGTATGACTGCCTAACGTAAAAAGTATCATGTAGTCAGCTCGCGTAGCGTGAGGCGGTGTTAGAGTGTTAGGACTCTATCCATCCCGTTCTACTTCAAACAAAAGAGTGAGATGGACAGAGTCTTAACACTCTAACACCTCTCTATCACCTCCTCATGCTACGCGAGCTGTACGTACAAGTGTAGGCACATGCGCAAAGGCCACTAGCTGGGCAAAGGCCTTCCCTCAGAGAGAGAGTTCGGGCGTGCGATAAACTTGTTCAAGGCTGGAAGATAGTAGTGTGGCGGGAAATTAAAAAAATTCAGTTTTTGACATTTTGTAGCTAAACTGAGCTATTTTTTTTCAGCGATTTTTCGTTCGCGAGAATAAAACCGTATTCTTTTCATTATTGTAAACAACAGAACAACAATAATTCAGCCGATTAAGTGTTCTGGTCTACGACAAGTTTTTTGGGCAGTACCACTGCTTCGTAGACCAGAACACATAATCGGCTGAATTATTGTTGTTCTGTTGTTTACAATAATGAAAAGAATACGGTTTTATTCTCGCGAATGAAAAATCGCTGAACAAAAATAGTTCAGTTTAGCTACAAAATGTAAAAGTCTGTAAAAATTTTGAATTTCCCGCCACCTTGCTATCGTCTACCCTTAAACTTTTTATTTTCAGAAATGTGATCCTGTTCATTGACCTGTAGGTTACACATTTACTCACAAGCTATCCAGTCGTTTCTCCATCTTCTCCAACGTATGCGAAATCTGCATCAGATGCAAATCCTCCTTATGGTCTTTGGGGTTCGGGCACCAAAGGCACCGGAAGAGACCGGCGATACCGAACTCTATGGACCCTGAGGTCTCATCGGTCTTGCCGAGCCACTTGAGCATGGATTGACTGTCCATTTTCTTTTTGGCCTCCTCGGCGTCTTTGCGGTCTTGTTCCATTTCCTAAGATATAAATAGAGATAAATTTCTATCCTCTCTTCTAAAACATAGGATATCACTTCTGTGCCGATTTCGTTACTATTGCTTTGAACATAAAAAGGACTTAATATAGCAGGCGGGAAGAAGCACATACTGAGTGCAGCGAGAAAAAATATATCGCTCTCGATGGAACGAAATACAGCAATCTCCCGCCGTGCTCCATGTCTCACAGCTGCTATATTAAGTCCCTTACAATAGTTATTTTTTTCTTAATCTGAGGAGATAATAAAAA
Organism: Zelleria hepariella; assembly: GCA_949319315.1. Lineage (NCBI taxonomy): Eukaryota > Metazoa > Arthropoda > Insecta > Lepidoptera > Yponomeutidae > Zelleria > Zelleria hepariella. The sequence continues at coordinate 9,325,022 of OX439383.1, read as the reverse complement.
CCAAGTTGCCAACCTTCAAACTCTTCTTCTGCGCTACTTCTCGCGTCCCCCACGTGACGTTGTTTAGATTGCAGAGCGAGTAGATAATGAGCAACATATACATGCTCGGGATCGTTATGTAATACACGACCAAGTAGAAGAGGCAATTGAACTCTTGCGGGTGCATCGCGGCCGTCACGAAGAATGTTCCAAATGTTACTACTGTGAATATACTCGAAGGCGCCAGCCATCCGTCCTCTGTGATTTGGAGAACGATACCCATTATCACCATCATCATCAACAACGCATAGAGGCAGGTGATTATATTCGCCAATATTAGCTGAAACAATGAATGGGATGACTAAAATATTTCAGCAGTTGGAAAACAGAACTTTGAGTAGAGGTCATTTCTATAGCAAGTTTACTGTTCCGTGCCATACTTATGTACTTTTAAACAAGTACGTCCTTAGCTCCTTGGCTAGTCATACGAAACTTTTCGTGCCTACCGTCCTTAATGTTATTGAAACAGCAGCAAGTCCTAATTATTAAAATACCAAGATTAACCCTGTCACCAGGTAAGTATAGGATTTTTTTAAATATTGTTTTTGGACCTTATCATAGAGTAGTAATTCGGCCACTATAGGTCGCGTCATGTAAATAGAACGCTACCGGTCAAGCTGCGCATTAGAAGTTTTATCGGTCTATACAGCTAATATAGGGACTATAGCGAGTAGCTATAGCTAGTATACGAGCTAGTAGCTATATAGCTAGTTAAACAATAAAACAATAGGCCATGTGCTTTCGCGCGCGAGTGTACCCATGCGCAAACACACCCCCTGCGCTTTTTTTTAGCGTTCTTTTTACATGACGCGACCTGTACCAAAGAAAGGGTTCTAGTGATTTCCTTACCTGAGTTTGTGATTTACAAGTCATGCAGACGATGGTAAAGGAGGCGACCGGTATCAGGTTGTAGAGGAGGGCGGTAGTATTGCTTATGCCTGTGATCGCGTTCATAGCTCCCACCAACATGAGAAATATCGTGCCGGGACCGAGGACCGTGCCCACCATTAGAAGCAACTGAAGCGAGAAATGTTTATAACAATCCAATACATATTATTACTTGCAAAAAAAAATCATTTCATTAATAATAACTTGACATCGGATTATATGCATTTGCATGTTTGAAAATTGCAAATTCATAAAGCGCATTTTACAGCGTTGCATATAACGCTTGTTCGTACTTCTTCAGTGACAGGTGTCATTGCATATTTGAAAAAAGATTATGGAAAAAAAAATACAAATTTCCGCAAATATTTTGCAAAGTTGAGGCTACACAAAAGTTTTGGAAACTATTTCGACTCTTGCGAAGGGTACAGGGGAAGAACATGCATTGTCACAGAAATATTGAACTGAGATATTGCTCTTTATAGTTTTGGACCTCAATGAACAATGTACGGAGCACGAATTTTCATCTTGATTATTTGCGCTATGGTTATACACTCACCACTGTAAATCTTCAATGTTTGAATAAATTATTTTATATATTATTTCAAAATAAATAAAAATGTGACAAAGCATGTTCTTTCCTTGTACCCTTCTATTCTTTTCTCATAATAAATAGCATGGTAAATTCTCATCTATCTATATATATAAAAATGAATCGCCGTGCATTAGTCTCGCTAAAACTAAGAAACGGCTTAACCGATTTGCATATTTACTGTTTTGTTTAGTTCACCATAGTTCAGGGTAGGTTTAAAAGCAAAGAAATATGGGAGAAGTTAATAGATTGGCTGAAAAACGGAAGAAATAAAAATTGGTTATTTTGTATTGGAATCGCCATTTTTGACGCGGAGAGTCAAACTATTTCAGGTGACACGAAGTTCACCGGGTCAGCTAGTATATAATAAATAGCAGTTTGATAGTGGATATTTTGTGCATTATTTCGGCCCTTTTTTAATGCACATTGCATACATATTTTGGCATTTTGATAGTGCATATAGGTAATCTGATGTCTAATAATAACATACGGTAGAACCCAAACATTTTCGCCTAGTGATAGAAGCGAGAATATGGAGAACCGTATGGACCCCAAGCGTAATATTTTGCCGGCTAACTGAAAGCTTGTCACCTTCGCGAGAAAAGTATCGACGTAACTATAAAAATACGGACACATTATTACATAAGGAGGTCATGAAAATCATCGAAACGCTTAGGGTAGTTGCGCGTCAAAGTAAAAACGCCTTCCTGATCAGAAGGTCTAAGTAGCTAACTGTCCAACAGCGCGAAACGTCTAATGAGCAGTAAGTCTAAAAACGTACGTGATACATAATGTAGATCATAGAAATGTTGTCATTGAGGGCTATTGTGCGCTTGGCGTCGGACAACAGATCAAAGATATTCGCCATAGTGGAGGGGACCCAGCGGCGGCGCTGATTGAAGAACTCGTCGAAACCCTCGGGACAGTGAGTGTATGCGTCTGAAGCGGCGGAGTACTCCACTCGGTAGCCGCGCTGGAGAAGCAGCGTGCAGAGCCAGCGGTCTTCACCTGGAGAAGAAGATACCAGCGTGGCGAATTCAAAATTTTCACAGTTTTTTAAATTTGGAAGCTAAACTGAGCAATTTTTCCTCAGCGATTTTTCGTTTCACAGCAATAATATAGTAGCTCAGTTTAGCTTCAAAATAAAAATAAAACTGTGAAAAAATTTAATTTTTCGCCACGGTGCTATCCTTGGACCTTAAAGATACTCTTTTAAACTTTCCTGGTTATTGTAAGACATGGTGAGAATCCCGCATTCATAAAAAAAATTTGCTGCTCAAGATCGCGGAAGGAAGGGGGTTACAGTTTACGATTATAGTAATATGGATATTGGAATGACACGTCGGGTCTTATCGATCTTAGGATTATGTCGAGAAAGAAGCGGTTATAAGTTTGACCCCTGTGCATTATATTGTCTTTGTCTAGCTCCCAGAAGGAATTGAAAGTCGGAGGGAATAACAATCGCCGTATGTTCTGACTTAGGATTACTGAAACTTGTTAAACTTAATAACAAATAACTTAAGGAAACTTATAAGTCCACGGAACTATTTCAATAAACTTATAATCAGAGATCATTGGATGGTAGCCATAGATTCAGCTGTTGTCAATTTTTTATTAACTTTATCTCTTCAGCTACTACATCGTAGACATAAGCGGAGTCTACATCGCCATGCTAGGAACTGCGTTTCTTTTTAGGGTTCCGTACCTCAAAAGGGAAAACGTACCATTATTATATGATAACTTAGTTGTCTGTCCGTCTGTCTGTCAAGACCTTTTTTCTCAGGAACGCGAGGTATCAAGTTGAAATTAGGACTGACCTTGATCGTACTGAACGTAGTGCCTAGCCTCGTGGCACGTTAGGGTGTATTTTCGCATGACATTGTCGTCCATGAGCGCCTTCCCTCGGAACAGCGAGAAGCACCCCGGACTGCAGAGCACGCAGCCGATCATGTGCTCTGTCGCCTTCTGCAGCCAATGGCCGATTGCGTACTCGAACATTTGGTACCAGGCCATGAAACCTGGAAACAATATAATTATTCATCAGCCTCGTTGATCGCGTAGTCAATACCATCATTAGGCCTTGACCGAAGGTCGAATCTCAAGTCTCATGTGGAAAAATAGCGAGTGGACTAGGGTAGTAACGCAGTAGCAGCCGAGAAATAGACGGCGGTTGGTGGGAAGGTCAGCAGACGAGAAACATGATTGTGTCAGCGGAGGGTCCATGATGGATCCGGAAGGCTAAAGACCGTAAGAAGTGGTGCGAGGGGAAAAAGGCCTATACCCATTCCATTTATCCCCTTGGGTGGCAGAGCGACCAAATTACATTGTATTTGATTAGGTTCGACAATTCGCCGAAGTTCAGTTTGTCTACCTACTTTCCGCATACCGAGTTAAGGGCTGGTTAATTGTCTAACTTTTGAATCTATCGCGATCCCTTTCAATGGTATCGGGATCATGATCGTGATTGACTTTAGAATGGAATCGCTAACAGAACGAATGACTCAAAACGCCATACAAATTGAATAATATTGAGGGATCGCGTATAACTCTAATCCGAGTCAGGGTAGGAGTCAAAATTGTTGTGCTGTTTAGTATGGTTAATAAAAAAACTCACCAGAGCCAACGGGGTGAATGCGGCCGCAAGCGGCGCCCAAGTTCTTATCCTTCTTCATTAAATCGACGAGCAGCGTGACGGCGGTGGGTTTGAAGTCGATGTCTCCATCTAGGGCAAGGAGGTAGGTATTCTCTGCGATAACCTCCTTGCGCTCCACAGAGATCGGCAGGTCCATCAGCCGGTGTCCGAGGAAATAGTACATGTACATCACCTGGAAAGAGGCATTGAGAGACTAAACATTCCATACGCAAAGTAAAGACTTTGATTAGCAAAGGCTGTTTTTGCCAAACTACCCAAAGCAAAATGAGTGTTATGATTTTAGCAGCATTATGTATGTAGGTCTTATTGTATGTTCATTTGTTCAATCGAAGAGCCTAAACTACAAGACCGATTATAACAAATGAGATATTGTTGGATTTATCAAACTTATCGGGAGACAGGCGAAATCCAAGATGGCGGCCACGGTGCGCCCTAAAGTCGCCATTCCTGTTACGCAATGGCGCCGCTTGCTTAAGAGCCACGTGATTAAAAGCACCGAAGCATCCTCAGTTTTCTATTCCATCGCATTGTTAATAAAATTTACTTCATACCTGAGACCACCGTTTCCTGTGCCGGATCTTGGACTTATCCTTCAAGTGGCATATCATTTTGGTCTTCCCGGGCAGCGTCCAGACCATCCTGCCTCCATACGGGGTCGGGTACTTCTTAGGCGGTCGCAGTCTGACGTTCGTGAGATGAACTTCTGAGGCCGCCTCGTTGATTGTGTCGACGAGGCATTTGACGAAGCGATTCACTTGCGAGTCTTCCGCGCTGTGGTCGGAGATCTCGAAGGCGTCGTCCATGAATATGTGTGCTTTGTGGAAATACAGACAAAATATATAAAGCGTTTTTACTGAGAGGATTGTAACCTCTACAGCGTTATTGGAAATTCGAACTACTCCCGTTAGAAGGTGATAGAGGGCACAGTTTCCAACCAATTTCACTCCATAATGCCGGGTCCCAAAATTTACCGTTTACGAGATAATTGGCATGTAACACTAGTAGGGTGAAGTGACCACTTTATTGTATTGATCAGAACTTAAGTCTTATGGAGTCTGCGTGAAATCGAGAGTTACGCCTGATTTTTGCAAGAGCGATCAAAGTACATGAGTACATGTAACAGCATGTTAATCTCGTGACAAACTCATTTCAGCCAATCACGTGCCGCTATTTTGAATTAGTCTTCTAAACATTTTATAGCTCTTGCAGAAATCGGGCGAGTCTTTGATGAAATGTTGGTTGGAGTCTTACTTTCAAGCTCATAGTAGTCGGGGTCCACGAAGCCCAAGTATTTCTGCGCAACGCGCCGCGCGCACTGGTCCTCGTCCAAGCGCAGGATCGACTTCAAGAACTCGATCATCTCCTCTCTTATCTCGTGCCACATCGTCGCGCATACGTAGATCCTAGCAGAGGAAAATTATCGCCAAAAAAAATCTGATCAAATCGGATGCCTCTTGCTAGAAAACGCGTAAGTCTTCGGGATTGCATGGTTAGACTAGAAGAATTCCGTGACATTTCGTCTTCAATTTTATAAGCTCGGTCTTGTACGTTCTGTGATGGAACGGATGGGGGATGGGGAGACTAAAAATATCTCACTGGGTCAAAGAACCCCCAACAAACTCATAAGATAAGATACGATATCCGTTGGATATTTTCATACATACAGTGCTAAGTATTTCATACAATGAGACTAGGTTTTTAACTTAGGTTGCAAAGTTTTCTTCAAAGAAGACGATCTCTACCTTGTTACACTGTCCGCAGGTTTAACATCCTTGTACAATTTGCTGTCGGCACTGGACATTGATCCACCATCATCGGGGTCTCTCAGATCCTGCGAATACGATAAAATGTATTTCTAATAATGCCATCGGGTCTTATCAACGGATTATTTATAGTCTGTAACCTAAAGTTATAAGAGCAAGAGTTGCGGTGCAGTTTCAAACTGATGCGCCGCAGATTTACTTGTCCTTTTAGTAAGTACGCACAGGGATATACTAGCGAGTCGGTAGTCCCGAGTCGAGTCGGTGGTTGGTACAGTCGTATCAACCATATTTTCTACTAACGATATCTATTATTTTGCCCAAAAAGGGTGAAATATCGAAGCTCCGGCAACGCATTCGATAACCCCTATCGCGCGCGGTGCAGTATGAGGTATCCAAGAGTGTCGCTCACCATATTTTGAGAATTGCGTCACAAATCAATAAACAAATACCTATTAGGATACTTACGTCGACAAAAATCTCGTTCTCATCATCCATGGTCCGGTTGAGCAGCATTGACTGCGGCAGCAAGACGCCGCTGTACCAAGGCTTGCGGAAGAGCTTGTCGGAAGCGGCGAGTCGCTCGCAGCGCGGCTGCCACGCGTGGACCGTCACCCACGCCTGCGACGCCAGCCATAGGAGCCACACCCACGCCATCTCGCGACCGACGTACTCCCACAGGAAGTACACTGGAGAGAAGTTAGGGCTGGTATTAATAACTAAAGCGCAAATAGTTCAGGGCAGTTTGCGTGTAAAGAAAGAAAGAAAGAGGCTTATACCCAGCAGTGAGCTCTACTAATTTGCTATGAGAGAAATAGTTCAGTGGCTTAGTGGAAAGATTGGAGTAGCGAAGATCAGATTTTTATTCTTAACTCTCGTAAAATTATACCCGGAGGGTGCCAAGTGAGACCCTGTTACTCTGCCTACACTGTCGGTCTGTATGTCCTAACTTTAAAGGGCTATATCTTTGCAACTGTAATAGGTAGCCAGTTGAAATTTTCAGATTATGTGTTATTATGGCGGATTACCTAACAAAACAATAAAAAATAAATAAAGGGGTCCCCCATACAACAAACGTGTTTTTATACTTTTTTTCTCTATCGCAAAAACGGTAAAACATACAAGCATCGAACTTGTTATTATGATTATAGGGCTTACTTTATAGTAGGTATGGCAACAAATAATAAAAAAACGGTCAAGCGCGAGTCGGATTAACGCAGCGTGGGTCTGTACAACCAGTTTTTTTTATTGTAGGTATCACAACAAATAATAAAAAACGGTCAAGCGTGAGTCTGATTCACGCACCGTGGGTCTGTACAACCAGATTTTTTTTTTATTTTGTGGCGGTACGGGATACAGAGGTGTAGGATACATGCGTATATGTAACTTACCTGGAGGTATCTCAAAGAACAGGTACGGCGGAATCGTGTTTGAGAAATAGCAAGGATCCGAATTCCTGAGCCCGCTGAAGGCTATAAGCAGGTTGACGGCTGTTGGTCCGGCGAAACTCAATGCGAATGTGAAACTGAAGTTTTGGATCAGGATCTTGCATGCAAACTTCGAGCTAGCAAAGCAGACATATCCAGCCACTACTTGAATGAGGGCGACCCAAAGAGCACTGCTCCACGTGATTGGTAGCACGAACGTACCGCCTGTAGGGATGGTTTCCATTATACCGTTGTATGCTTCGCCTACTACTACTTGGACCTGAAAGAGAGAAATTTTGTGGCCGTTAGTTGGGTGAGAAGTTGTTTAATATACAAGATATAATTAAATTAAAGCAATCGCACACGCCAACAGATGTTGTTAAATAATTTAAGAATTTCAGAAACCTATTATAATAGGTATCTGAAATTCTTAAATTATATTTTCTCGTAATTCATTGGAAAAGATATGACAAACAAAAACAAAAAGTACATGGGAATTATGGTAAAGCATCATAAAACGTATAATTTTAGTTTTATTGGAATCGATCCTACTCACGATTCTGATTCTTCTACTCTTAGCTGGTATTAGCTGGATCCGGACCGGCCGATCTAGCGCGCTCCGATCGCACGCGGCAAGACCAATATACAAACATTTGGTCCAGCGCTGGATCGGAGGGTGTGACCCGGCTAACCAACCTAATACGCAATGCTGTCTATATGGATGGCCCGTAAATTCAATAACACTTTGTACGTAGGTAACCACTGAGCATGTTTTGGGCCGCAGCTGTACCAACCTCTTGAACAATATAAGTGCGATCGTCGAAAGCTTCCGAGAATTTGGTGAAGAAAGTAAAAGGGTCGTCTTCCTGGAGGTGCAGCGAGATCATTATACATGCCATGAACAGGACGACCTTCCATATCGTGAGCATTCGCTGAGTGTAGTAGCGAGTCTTCTTGAGGCCGTCCCTTAGCTCACACAAATGCATTGTTACTGTAACAAAAATTTAGAAACAAAGACTTTCTTGATCACAGAGTTTAAGATGAAATACGACGCACAACTAACGCCGCCAATGAAAAAAAAAAACATATCTTCTTTTTGGATGCGTTTTTAGCAAAAAAAACGCTCCTGCGATCCCTCAACGCGAGGCTTAACTATTTTTAGGACCTATGGTTTGGATTCCAGATCGTTCCAGATCCGAATGCAATCGATTCACGCCAAAAGTGGCCACTTTTGAAGTAAAAAAAAATAGTTTTTGAAAAATAGTTAATCCTCGCGTTGAGGGATCGCAGGAGCGTTTTTTGCTAAAACCGCATCCAAAAAGAAAAAATGTTTTTTTTTTTTCATTGGCGGCGCTAATCGTGAGACCTATTGCGTCTTAAGCTAAAAATGTTTATTATTCAATAATTGAACGAGCGAGCGAAGCGAGCGAAGTTCTCCGAGTCTACTGGAACAATCCGGCGTTTGTATGTATGTATGTATGTTTGTATGTATGTATGTATGTTTGTATGTATGTTTGTATGTATCAATGTTCGTTCGACAATAACTTGAGTAAATTTCGTCGGATCGTCATGCAATGGTAGGCAGGTAAATGAAGTAAAGAGAATTTTTAAGTTCGAACATGAGCCAAATCGGTCGAGGGGTTGCTGAGATAGGCGAACCACTAGTATTTATATCATCTAACCTTGATTCTTTTCTGCGTTGTTTATGAAATTCTCCCACCAATTGAGCGAAATACAAATGCAAGCAACTGGTATGCACCACAAGACCGCGTCTCCATCCAATAGCGGCCAAACTATAAACGCTGTCGCTTGAGCTGATATTGCTAAAACGTCCAGAACTAATTTCGTGCTATATTTGGCATCAGTAGGATCACGACATAAAAGGTTTAGGATGGCGGGAACTATGCACATCGCATTCATCAGCATTGCCCCTTTTACTACGTCGATTTCTGGTAGAATTAACAGCACAAGCATCGCCATTCCAATGGTATACAATGAATCCACGAGCAGCGCCTGAAAGTCACAAGTTTTCGTACATTATAGAGATAGATAACAAATAGAAACCGTTTACTCCTTGTAATATACTTCAAAATATCTTACGACAAAGAACTGGAAGTAAGTTGGTTTCAGCGCAGTCTTGAAGAAGCATATTCTGGCGGATCGTAGAAACATTCCTATCTCAGGAATTCCGAACACGATCAATGCTGCCCACAGCCATGTGATCCGTTCCTCCAGTGGCAGCACTGTTATAAACTGCTGATCTAAAGCTGTGGAGAAAAATATATAGAACTTTAATATTCGGTATGGCATGGGACAAAGATGGTTAGAATTACACCTATAACAAGTCTTTCGTCTGTATCTATCAATAACTGCGGTAAAGAAAAACACGGCTATTCATGTCGACCGTACCTTTCCTATTTACCTACCTCAGCTAAGGGGGTGTTAAGCCATCTAAAAGAGCCAATGCACTCGTTAGACCAGCAGAGGGTCCATGGATGCGTATGGCGAGGGACCGTGAGAGATGGCGCGAGGGGAAAAAGGCCCAACAGTGGGCCGAAGTGATGATGGCTGATGAATCGTTTTTCGGCTCTTCTATTTACCTTAATAGAGTTGATTCTAACGTATGAAAAGTCATTGAAAAAGTAAAACCAAGTATTCAACTGACCTAATTGCCTATTGCAATGGATGACCTCGCGGTCTTTCTTCAACTGAGAGGTGATGAAAAGCAGCGCCCCTTTTGACACCACGGCTGACCCGAGCACTACCACGAATACTATGATGTAGGCGAGGAGCTTGAGGACTTTTACGCTGAAATCCACCCAGGCGGTAGACACCATCGAGCCACTCTCCTGCTTCAACGGGATCTCGCGGAAGAGATTCCATGCTTTCGTCTCTTGGGCTGCTCTTTGGCTGGAAATCAAAATAATAGATCAACGGCGTCGGGCGTCATCAAAATATTATGCATGCATTGCTGTGAGTTGCATGGTGCCGCGACATAGATTTTTATCGAGCCGAAGAGGGCGATTAAATGAGCTAAATTGAAATAAATTGAATTAAAATTTATTGCACAACCAGTGTCACAGTGATTAAATCCCTGGTTCCTGAAGAAGGGTAACCTGTGTTTCAGGAACCAGTGCCTTCCTTAAATTACACAAGGTACTTAATACAATAATTAATTATTGACGTAAGAATACAAAAAGCATGCAATTTTTTAAAGAAAAGTAAATAAAAACCACAATAAAATAAGTGTAGGCCCTCCTAGCCCTGCGGCAGAGTCTTGGGATCAGTTGCCTGTATTTTATTGTACATACTGCTAGGAGGGGAAAAGCTAGGAGGGCTAACTCTTTTAAATCACTCAGTTCGGGACTTTCGCACTCAATAATAATCTCTGTCGCGGCACCGTGCATCCACTACTTAGGTGAGTGAGATTTTGTCACAGCTTTGCGGCCGACCGAGACTGAGGCCCGGTTTCTGAATTGAGAATTTTGCTAAGCAAATACTTAACTATCGTTTTGTCACGTTCGTTTGTGAGAAATCCGCAGAGGCAGAACGATATTTAAGTACTTGCTCAGCGAATTTCTCAAATCAGAAACCGGCAGTTAAAGCATTGAGATTGTATGCAGGTAATAACATTTACAATGAGGCTCTAGAAAAGGCAGTATCTAAAAATCAATAAATTATGTATCCGATTTTGTAAGGTAAATAAAGGCAATGTTCGGTAGGTACATCTAAAGTTACAAGGTTCACTGTAAGAATGTTAGTGATTGGGTTGAACATAATGATAATGCTACTAAGTTATCAGATATTGATAGTATTGAATTTGGAGAAAATTATTCATTGTGAAATTATTGCTTAATTTAGAAACAACAGGTTCTTTTACTACTTTCTCTGCTTTTTTGCCTGTCCTTAAAATACAAAAGTAAATTAGTCAGTCCTCATAGAACGTCAATAACATGACGTAGGTATCGAAGTTGCATTATCTTTGCAATCTAATCAAAAACAACAACAGGTAGGTATTGGAAACCATTGAACGCATTATAAAAGATTATCGGTCTATTGTTCCAGTAATTGTCAGGAAACAAAGAAGCAAAACACGTAAATAAATTCCTAAGGGCGCGTTATAGGGCGCGTTTATATGACACGAATTGTGTAACGCGGCGACCGCTCAGTGGTAGCCGAGCTACACAATTTTATTCGTGTCAAAATCGCGCCCTAAGTAGATCAGAGGCAGGATCAAAACTTTGGTCACATGGCAGGCTCCATATGATGTACACATCTAGAGGGCACAGTCTTTAATGTTAAAGCGAAAGAAACGTATGGCACAGTCTTTAATATTAAAGAATGTGCCCTATGATACAAGTAAAACTCTTGCGATATAAGACTTAACTAAAACCCCTTTCACTTACAGCTTACACCCCAGGATAAGGCTATATGTATAAATTACTAGCTACTGCTTTTCACCGACTTCGTCCGCGCTGACATCGTTAACGGGGAATAGGCGCCGAGCAGAGGCAATTTTGGTCATTGACCTGTTTATACGCGTCTCTGTCACTCCCGCGTAATTATTATATTGCAATCTCGCTCAGCCGTTGAATATGTTCGAGCGGGACGGCAATATAATTACGCGGAAGTGACAGAAACGCATATAAACAGGTCAATGACCGAAGATACACAGGAGCTGGATTACTTACTCTATATCTTCCTCGTCGTACAAAGGGGTGTACTCCGTATCGGAGTCGCTTTCTTCGTCGTTGAGCCCTTTTACGCCGCGCGTGGACGTCATGGCATCGTGGTTTTAGGCTACAAGCAGATTAAAATATCAACTAATAAATAATTTCATATTACCAAATAGACAAACATACACCTCTGAATATACATAGAAACGTGGTTGGAACATTCGATTATTATGGGGTGAGAGGTGCACCTGAAAATCCTAAACGGTGTACGCGAGTAGCTATTTACCTACCTTTGGGAAGTCCTCACGAGGACGCGTTCCAAGTAAATAATAAGTTATGACTCTAATATTAGGTAGGATTACCTACCTACTCTAATATTATAAACGCGAAAGTTAACGATGTTTGTTACTCTTTGACGCTGTAATGGCTGGACGGATTTGAATTAAAATAGCTTACACACCAAAACAACAAATAGGCTATAAGTTACTAGCTTTTTCCCGTGACTTCGTCCGCACTGACATCGATAATGGAGAAAAATATAGGTAACATTTATCTAAGTCTGCGCGGACGAAGTCCCGGGCAAATGTAGTTAACATGATGACTGGGATGACTGTTTGTAAATATTGGGTTTGGGCAGGCTAAAAGCAGTGCATATTGTAAAGGAACCAAAAAAATTCAAATAGAACGAAAAAAATCACATAGAAAATACACGAAATTGACAAGAATTTAGGGTTGTACTTACTTGCTCCCCCGCGTAGAACTATTTCACGAAATCACTTTAACCAAAGGAATCAACACCGCCGAAACAAATACCCACTAACAGGAAGTGTTATCACAAGCAGAACATTAAAAGCAATGGTTGAATAGGCTAATATTATTCATACCCTTGACTTATCGCTCATTAATTCTAGTATCGCAGCAACATCGCGTTATCAAAGCGTGATTGGGCGTAGCTTATCGAAGATCATGGCTAATTATCGACTGTGATTTGAGCTCTTTGGGAAGCGACTTTGATTACGTCCGGTAGCCGAATTTAACAAACGAAATATCGTCCACAGACAAGAGATTACATACCTACTTCAGTAGAGAAGGTAACGTGATTTCTATTTGCACCTAATAATACAATTATATTCATGGGTTCTACACCTAATTGGTAAAGTACTGAAGAATACATATTCAGTTCACTACTACATTTAATTCGAAATCCATTATATAGTTTGGTTCGATAGAAAGATAAATTGTAGTAAGATTTATCTAAAAAAACATCAGGTATAAATATGAGTTACAGTGGAATTATAATACTTTGTAGGTCTAACATGATTTCACACACACACATCGGTCATAAATTGCTTACAAACTAATACACAGATCTATGCACTTTTACTGCTCGCTCTCACTCGTGGACACCCTGTGCATACTGTAATCTTGCTCTTTACAGTAATCGAACGGTTCTTCCCGCGAGTAATTCCCAAGCGACTGCGATAAGGAGTCAGCGACGCTCGAGCTGCTCATGTAGGCGTGACTAGAAGGTGGCAGCGACGTCCCAAGGTCGTCCTTGGTCAGCTTCATAGGCGACTGACCGTAGTCAGGCATGTAATCGGGCATAGTCGTCTTTTTAGTCAACTCTAGCATTTGACTCAAGAACGACTCCCCACTGCCACCCCGCGAAGATGACATACTAAAGTCTGTCACCTGGTCATCAGATTTAGCTGTCTCCGATTTTGACGTCGCAGTTTCGGACGGTCTCGACACGTCAAGCGGCGCGTCGTGCTTGCTTTTCCCGATGCTGCCGAAATCAGGCGGCAAATAGTCCTTGCTGCCCTTCATGAGATCAAGAGATGGCTTCATTAGCGAACTCTGATCGTATCGATCAGATTTCGATGACCCAGAGTTGCTGTTTGATAAGGGCTTCATCAATGACTCTTGCATTTTGAGAAGAGACGGCGACAAGAACATATTGTTTGCCGCTAACGTCGATTTGGACATGGGGTCAGGAATGCCAAGTATCCCCGCGCTGGAGTATTTACTCGCAGAGAAGAGAGCGTTGGCGATGTCAGCGGAACTCATCATCAAGTTGGAAGCGATGCTCGCTGGAATGGGCGTCGAGGACGAGGTCGTGCTTGTGACAGTGCTTGACGATGTCTTCTCATAGCTGCCGATGCTGCTTGTCAGATTCTGTAGTGAGGCGGCATAGGATGGCGGATCAGGTAATTTGCTCCCAGTTAGACTTGCCGTCAGACTTTGCGACATTCCAGGGGTAAGACTCGATAACATACTATTAGCGGCAGCCAGACTTTCCAAGCTATTGCTACCCAGATTTAGGGGCATGTTTGGCGAACCCAGACCCAACGCCATACTCGTCAACATGTCTAACCCTGAAGGGTATGCAGACGAAAGATCTCTGGACGACGACTTTGAAGACTTAGAGGTTGGCGGTAGGACAGGAATGTTCAACTTTGGCGATTCGAACTTATGGGGCGAGCCTACTCCCATGGAAGCTGATACATTGATCGGCGGTACCCCAGCCGGCCTGCTGACCATTTGCTGCAGAGTGCTAACAGATGGGAAGTTAGGTACTGACGTAGTAGAGTTCGGCTTCGAGACTGGAATAGCCTGTGGCACAGCCAACAGCGCATCCAGGTCCATCTTGTCGTCCTGGTCCGAGGAACAGCCCAGTTCATCGCGAATGAAGTGCCAGAGCAACCCGTCGCTTTGCTCTCGCGGGAACTTCGGAGTCAGAGTGCACTTTAACTTATCGAGGAATGTTATATCTGGCTTGAAGCTCTCAGTAAACTTGACAAAGTTGTCATCAGTAAAGGTAAAGTAATACTTAATGCTCTTCTTGATTTGCTCCATGGCGTGCGTGGAGAGGTGGCTGTCGTTGATCAGGTTGTGTTGGAGGAGCAGCGGCCGCGGGTACTCCGTCGGTCTCTGCTCCGGAGGCGGCATCACCCAGAAGCAAGTGAGAGACGACTCCAGAACTGGACTTTCTGGGTTATAGGGGGCTGCAAAGAAATAGAAGAAATAGTTTAAAATGTAATCGAAGTGCTAAAGCGATACCGAGCGAGATTAAATGTATGACGATTCCGACGTTTTCGACACCAGAAGAAAATAAGTAGGTACCTACCGCAAATCTGATCTGGTTCTGGTTAAAGAAAAAAGGCTCGGCCAGGAAAATATTTTTGGCTTTGTTGTTTGTTTGAGTTGTTCAGTTGTTGATATCACTTTTGCATGGTGTCTTATCTAAATACATTAGTATGGGGCTTCTAAACGGGTAAACCGACTTTGATTTTGATTTTTTTGTTTGAAAGGTGACTTCATCGAGTGTTCTCAACTAGATTTCATCAAAATCGGATAAGCCGTTTATCTAATTTGAAAAATTGGAATGTCGGGATTATAGAATATTAAAAATATTGTGCAGTTATTTTCAAAAAAAAAATTACTATACAAATACACTTACAGCAAATGACTCCGATGCAAGGTATGTACGATATCTCAGATGGTCCTCTCATCTTGATCTGGTACTCGAGTTGATTGTCGCAGTCTCGGAGGCTCGGCATGGCTGGGTTCGTCGGGTGTGAGTGGTACCACCCAAGAAGGGTTAGACCCAGCTTCTCGATCTCCATTTGGATCTCCAGCTCCACCAGAACGCGTGGCCGAGGGTCATTCTTGTTGATTAGGCAGGGGAATGTGTGAGTTATCATCATATCTGAAAAAGATAGGAAATATTTTATTCATGCAAACTAAAATATCAACACAAAATAAAATTAATCAAAATATTCACAAACACAGATAAAAAAAAAACATAATTTAAACAACATTCACAAAACGCTTCGTCATAAAAAAAAAATGTCATTTTCGTTGATATTCACACAAAGACCAGGTAATAGACCACAGAAATTAAACTTTTTGTAGGTGTTTAATATGTCAATGACTACTTCCCAATCTAAGTAAATTTAGTTTTGAATGATCCCTACCTTAGATAGCAGAGCTTACAATGAGTATGTTGAAATCACGATAATAAGCTAGGTAGTCACTTACTATGTCCGTTCAGATCCCAGGTTCCAGCTAGGTACCCATAAACCTCTTCTTTCTTCAAATGGCAGTGCAAATCGAGGACAAGGCAGGCATTGGAGCTTACAGACACCAAAAACGGTTGAACTTTGCCAACAGATGTAAATGACACAGCTTCTATGATCATGTTGGCGTCACTGTAAAGGAGAATATTTGATTAATTACTATTATAGCTTGTCTGCTTATTGTCTACAGACTGATTGCAAATTGTGTCCTAAAGATGTTTTGTCCTAACCGTTAGCGATACTCTCTCTCTCTGTCTCTTAGAGAAGGCCGTTGCCCGGCTAGTAGGATTGGCAATGTACACGACGTGTACAGGCTACATCTTAATTTTTTTATTTCATTTCATTAGCTAAAATAGTAGAAAAAATTGGCACCTGTGTCACTTGTGTTGCAGGCTTTGCAAAATCTGTTATAATTCCACCATCTATAAAATAGGCAGCTAAATACTTACTGTTGCATCATTCTGTTGGGGACAGAGTTGTGCTTCATCACAGTTCTCTGTGGAGGAGGCTCTGGTTGGCTGGCCACCTCCATCTCTGTCTCCTCTACAACAATAAAGATAAAGGTTATTTTAAAACCATTTAATGCCTACAATCACATGCAACTCTCAATTTTAAAATGTTCTGAGTACAAGAGCATCTGCTGAGTGGTTACTTGAATAAATTAGCTTTAGGAACCAGTAAAATTGCCCTTTCCGATGATAATCTTAAATTGTTTTCAACAAATATGTTACCATGGAAACAGGTTTTTAATTTGGTACCTACCACAAAGTCACAATCACGAATGGCCCCTAAACTAAACTTTATAATATAAACAATCTGCTGAGCTAAAAGGACAACCTTTAGAGACCTGCACAAGCCTGCGCTGTGCTGAAAAGAGAATAAATCATGATCTCAAAGTATAAATTTAATTTACCATCAGAATGCATATTCTCCCTTTGCAATGATTTCTTCCTCAAGTAAGTAGCCTTGATGGTATCCAGCTTCTTTCCTCTATACTTGACCGAGGCCCAGCCGCAGCCTGATCTCTTGTCAGGGTTTATTATCCTCTTGCAGTGTATGGCCCATGCTGAGGGGGAACAGAATATGGTCTCCGTCTCATGGGACTTGATTTTACCGTCCACCTGAAGATCTCCCACAAACTTCTGCCCCTGGAAGTTCAATACGGATGTTGACTGTATCAACAATAAATTCAAAAAAATGCTTTATCAAAACATCTCCTGAACTCTTAACACACCAGGTTTCTACAAATTATTAATAATTTTAAAAAGTTACTTGTGAAAATACCAGATTTTCACGCAAAATAAAATGTTTAAAGTAACTCAGTTGACTAACAACCTATCAACATCGCTATTATGACATAATTTACAAAGCTTAGTAAAGTTTGTCTAACCAACATTATTAAGCAATGGATATTTGTGATTGGCAAGGAACTGAAGGGGTTGAATGTGAGACAGGGAAGAGGCAAGATGAGCTATCATGCTCACAGGGAGAGGTTACCTAGGTGCATTCATACAGCTTATTTTATAAAAATAATTGAAAAATTATCTTACCAAGTATTCAATAGTCATGGCTGCATTGCCTGGTTCCAGCATCTTGTCCTCAAGTAGCATTTGAAGTGTGACTCCACGGCCAGGAGTTGACTTACTTCCAGCTTGAGTCTCACTCTCCTGCAAAACATTACTGGAGTTAGTAAAACCTCATTTGCATTATAAATAATAGTAAAATATTTTTAGTATTTAGTGGCCATAGAAAGGCCCTGGCTTCCAGTCTTCAGACACCCTTTTCTAAAGAGAGCTGTGTGTAAAGGCAGATTTTGTTTCTTAGTACAGTAGAATATGGTTGCCACTTCGAAATAACGGTTGGTGAGTCAGGTTTGTTGGACACATCTTAGGCCCTGGTGTTTTTGCTTTGTAATGCACGAAAGGTTTTGTTTTCCCGCTAATGTGGAATTTATTCTTTTGTTGGGAAGTATTAATTTATGAATTTAGTATGTAAGTACCTCGTCGGTAAACTCCTCTCCACTTCCAATGTCCTCTTTGTCTTCGTCCGAGGGTTCCTTCGGTACCTCATCTTTTTGTGCCTTTTCAGTCTTCTGGTCTTCCCTTAGGGGAGGAGGCGGCTCAGTTAGCCCAGTTATGTAGGAGTTATTGCCGGACATAAGAGCAGCTGCTAAGTGCGATGTTTGCACTTGTAAATCCATAGTGGAGGCCGGCAAACTAAACACTTATGTTGGCACTTTCAAAACACACGTCAGACAAGGGAAACTGTCCTTTTTATCTTAGTGAACCATCAAAGTATCAAAGGAAAACATATTTTATCAAAATAACTTTCATTTCTCAGATTTTTTTGTGAATTTCGCAAAATACTACTGCAACAACAAAGCATCCGACCGACCATCAGCCATTAGGCCACAGATTAGGTAAATGAAATAAAACCACAAATAAACAAAACGTCAGCCAGCACAGAATGAAATCTTGCAACGTAGAAAAGAAAAAAAAGTAAAATAGTAGCGATTCTGAGTAAAACTATTACTAATCTGACAGCACTAAAGTGACAGATAATCTGTCACTCTAGTACATTATCTGTCACTTTAGTGCTGTCAGATTAGTGTAAGTTTTAGTCAGAATCGCACTGTAAGTCATCAAATTTGTCTATCGGTTCTGTGATGTCTGTCTCACAGATTACTTACATTACAAATGTCAGTTTTGGTCTTTGCTGATGCTCCTGCTAGTTGACGAATTTTAATTTAATTAAATTCTAATATATTCAGTAACTATGATCCTATTAGCATCAACTATCGAGTAGTAATCTAAAGGTTACTAGTTTTCAAAATGGCTATGGTGAAGACCCCCGTTCTTAAAGTTATTTTGTGTGGTGAATACGGTGTGGGGAAAAGCTCGCTGTTTCGTCGATTCATCAACAACAATTTTGTTCCAACTCCAGACCGGCGATCTACGCTGGGTCTCGACCATTTCGACAAAGTTTACCATGTGGGCGACAAGGACGTCAAGGTTTGTTTTGAACTTGTAATGCACAAAAGACTGTTTTATACTGTGATGGATACTTACTTACAATTTGCTAATTCCTCAACAGTTACAACTTTGGGACACCGGTGGCATGGAAAGGATAGCTTCGGTTACATCCAGCTATTACAAGTTTGCTGAGGCAGCAATTTTAGTGTTCTCCTTGGACAATGCTTCATCATTCCACATCCTGTCCCAGCATTTGCTTGACATAGTCACTTACGCCGAGAACGCCAAGATATTCCTGTGTGGAAACAAGTCTGACTTGGAGGGAATGGCTCCCCAGGTCACTGATGCCGATATTGAAACATTCTGGTATGTTCACTGATGTATTGGGTTCTCTATAAAGATAATGTTTTATTGCTTTAATAACAAATCAAATCTTTCTTACAGTGAGCAGTGTCACAATCTCATCAGTACCACATACAAGACATCTTGCAAGAATGGCAAAGGTGTAGAAGAGATGTTTGCAGACATAGCCCAGCAGCTAGTGGAGTCCAATAGATCCAGGATTGAGTTGCAGAATCTGAACCATGACAGCTTCAAGATATCCAACCCTGAACCTGCTGAGGAGCCACCCTGTAGCTGCTGATTGTATACCCAACTATCCAGGGCCAGATATAGGATTTGATGGCCCCTACACTACTGTACCAGTGGTGAGGCCCCACCATTGATATAAACACTGGCAGACTCACATTAAATTCTAGCAAAACCACCAGCAGTGTGCCCTAAAAATGAAGTCTAAAACTGACATGAAGCTTGTCAATAAAGAGACATGGATCAGTTTTCTGATTAAAAGAGAGCTAGTAGAATTATGGCCCCTTGTGGTGTGGACTTAAAGGCTATCCCGAAATCAGGCCCTGCAATATCTTTCTAATAATAGTTATATGTACCTGCTTATGGGTGTAATCTCTCTGTATATTATTATTAATTAATTAATTTCAAGTTAACTTGGTGGTAAAGCCTGCACAACAGGATGCTCACTGCACAATGTGCATTGAAGTATTTTTGTAAAACAATTTGTTTTCTTGTATTTCTAAGACAGTATTATTCTCACACTGAATACATTTATTTTTGTTTTATTGTATAACTATTGATTAACTTTGTAATTATGACATTCCTCAAGTATGAGTGTTTATGATAATTAAATTTAATGTATCTGAAACTAAGGTAATTAACGGCCAAAAGTATTGATGATGTTTGCTATGTTGTTGATGAAAACATTTTTTTACATTTTGGTAATGATATAATGTTAAGAAAGTGGTGGCCAGTTCATTCTAATTAGGTATTTATTGTATGTATGTAACCTTTAGCCAGCTTAACAATATAATTTATACTCTGTAACTTTAACCAGCTTCACTACATAGATTTAATTATCAGCTTGGACTGAGATTTTTCTTGTGAAAGTGTTTTGCATAATTTCTTTATTTGTTATGGTGCTATATGGGTTTATCCAATGAATCAAGATAAATAAAGTAGAATTATTTGAATAACCAACTCTCTTTTGCAATAAAAGTAGGAAAATATGAATCTGGATATAATTAAATCAATCTTAATCAACTTAAACATCATAATTCTTTACAATGATTATTAAAATAACATGTGACATTTATGATACATTCTAAAGTGCTGCCCTAATAATTTTATTTCAACTAGTGTACTAAAAATATCACCATTTTCAATCCAAATCTAAGGCGAATAAAAACTTGACTTCGAAATTACACTGTGCACATTAAAATATCCAGACCTTAGCTTGAAATTCATAAAATCACATTTTTTGTTATAGACGGCTACACTTTTCAACTTTTCTAAACATATTTTTTATTAAATATTATCTTCCAAACCAACTAACATTATACTATCACAAAATAAACAGTACAGTGAACTTACGGAAAGCTTTCCAAGAATAGTGAAATGGTCGACTTTGTAACATCCTGATGCGAAAAACTGTCCTTTCGCAATCGTATCAACTTATTCAATGCTGTGACCATTGAATGGTTTTGATGTCCACTCCCTCTTGAACCATCTCCCAAAGAGGACTCATTTCGCGAAGGCGCTCGACGTGACGGATCGTCTTTTCAGCTGTGTAGTCAATCTCGTCTGCGGTTGTGAATCTTCCTATGCCAAATCTGAAATAGAACATTGTTTATCAATAAGCCACAATAAACTTCCATAAAAAAAATGCTAAGGACAAAACTTTAATTTAAATAGAAGAAATATTGACCATGTGACAGTGCGACTTGGAACCGATGGTATCACCACACAATATGTATCAATCTAAGGCCTTTGCATCTACGTAATGAGATGATTTATACAGCGTCCAGTGGCACCTTAACTCACACTAGATCGGAGAAGAGACCACTCGGCGCTGCAGTGCCTGGGACATTGTTTTAGATGGAGTAGACTTGCCCAGCACCTATACCATCCTGACAGCTTAGCCGGCCTAGCCCACAGGAAAGACAAGTCCATTCGTGCGGAGCCAACTAAGCTGCGGGTTTCCTCACGATGTTTTCCTTCACAGTTAGCTAGTGGTATTGCTACTACAGATTCACGAATGTAAAATATGTATACGGAACCATAAACCCCTGTTTACGAAAAAAAAACAAGAAGTTGCATTGCAACTCAAATGACAGTTACCTTATTGAGCTATGTGCCAGATCCTCGTCAGTGCCGATGGCCCGGAGGACGTACGAGGGCTCGAGTGACGCCGAGGTGCAAGCTGAGCCGCTCGACAAGGCCACATCCTTCAAAGCCATGAGTAAGGATTCACCTAAAATGTACAATTTAAAATTATGCACTATATAAAAGTCTAATGATGCAAACTTCCTCAAACACAATAATTTATTTGTATCAAGTCAAGAGTGAAACGAAATGCAGTTATTATTATTTGCATCTAGGAAATTACTTATACAGCATCCCTGTGGACTCCACTCACACTAGATGGATAAAGCGACTTCTCGGACTATGCAGTGCCCTGGTACATTGTTTAGATAGAATATCAGCTTAGCTGGCCTAGCTAACCCACAGGAAGATATCGCAGTTCAATAACTTAAAATGATCCAATGGAATTGAATTAATACTTTAAGCTGACTAAGAATTAATGGATAGCTCCTTTATGGTTCATTTGATAGATTAACTCTGTATTGGATTAACAATACATAGTAGGAGGATCATAGTTTTATGTTTTACCTTCAACATAAGCAAAAGATAGATTAATACATCCAGGGTAGGTCTGTTCAGCATCACCGTTCCTTATGACATGCGTGAGCTGGGAGTAGATTTTGTCTAGGAATCGCTGTGACAACTTCTGCATCCAAGCATGGTCATATGCCATCTCACGGTCAGCTAATTCACAGGCAGCTCCTGAAATTAATTAATAGCAAGTATGTAGTGTATGCCAAGAGGCAAACTGAGCTTCGGGATATACATATTATAAACTTATAACACTACAAGAACATAACTACATAGTATTTATACTCAACTGTGAAGTTCAGAATAAAAAGGCTTATTATTATTATTATTATACTGTTGTTTTGTAAAGTTACACCCGGCTCAGGGGTGATTATTTACACGACACTGAAGTCAGAAAAAATATTAAAAAAAATAAGAATATGTCAGTGAAAAATACCCAAAAATAATTAAATTGTGGCCGCCCGTACTATTACACTAACGCTAGCGGCGAGCCGGGCGCAACATCGCGCGCGCGCTTTGAGAAAGCGGGGGTGTCCGCACGTCGCGGTTATTATAGAACAACTTGAACAAGGTGATTTATGCATCAAAACATTTTTAGAAAAAAAAAGAACTTGTTTTTAGTTTCAAGCGTTGCTCAAACTATCGTCGCTGACTCGGGTGTTACTGACCAAAACAACACCCTGTATGTAGTGTAGGGACCGTCAGGATACCCAGCGCGAGTAACACCCCCCTTTTGATCGATGCTCGACATTGCTCACCCATATACTTGATTAAGTGGACTAATTTAAATATTTTAGGGCACAATTTCAGACTGAAACTGGAGATTTTTTCTCGATGAATAGCACGAATAGCTTACCTAAACCTACAGCCAAGGGTGTAGGTACTGTTCCACTTCTCATGCCCCTCTCTTGTCCCCCACCACTCTGAATGGGCTCCACACGCACTCTCGGTCGGCGTCTAATGTACAGTGCTCCGACTCCTTTTGGTCCATAGATCTTGTGCCCAGATATTGACATTAGGTCAATGTTCATCTTGTTGACATCCAGAGGGATCTTGCCCAGAGCTTGTGCTGCGTCAGTGTGAAAGTATACCTTTTTGGCCTTGCACATAGCTCCAATATCAGAAATTGGTTGTTTCACACCTAAAAATAAACAATTCATTGTAATATTGCCAATTTTGCAGAGCAAAATTAAGAGAGCTGAGGTCAACCTCTATTAGTTTGAGACTTTTGAGAGGCATGCCAGGAAGAATAACTACAAAATTTTAAAAAACCCCACAATTTTATTTAATTGGTAAATAGTATCTTTTAACAGCTGAGCCGATTTTGATGAAACATGTCTAAGAACCATTGCTAGAAGACCAGCTTTCAAATAAATAAAAACACATCCAAATCAGTTTACCCGTTTAAGAGCTACCCCTTTTTTTGGGTTGGGGGTTAAAATTACCATTCCCTAAATACAAGAAGCTTATAAAAGTTTAAGTGTAAGAAGAAGAATTGGCAATTTCGGTATACATATTGTATTTATCTTATCTGACGGTGTAAAATTCATACCTATTTCATTGTTCACAGTCATAATGGAGACAAGACTGGTCTCAGGAGTAAGGGATTTTTCCAGTTCCTGCAAGTCGATAATGCCATTTGGTCCCACCGGGAGGTACGTCACTTTGAACCCTTCCCCTTCCAATGCACGGCACGAATCTAGCACACATTTGTGCTCCTGAAAATGGTTGCATAATGAAGTGTTATGATAAATTGCTTTCTGTTCTTTTACTCAAATAGGTTCTTGTTAGGTATGTAGATGAAAGTATTAGTGCCAAGAATGGGATAGATACAACATTGCATTGAGCTGTCATAGTTGGATATGTTCCATCAATTCCATCATGCTAGACTAAGGCTGCTTGTCCACTGCACCGACACAACACAATATTTTGTCGGCGCTCATATAGCAGTTATACATTTACTATGTACACTTGTCCACTGATATCTGATACTAAATGTATTACTGCTATATCGGCGCCGACAAAATATAACGTCTTGTCGGGTTGGCGAGTGCGGTGTACAAGCAGCATAACAGGATATCATGGTATAGGACAGATAACATTATATTAAACTGTAAAGATTTGTACATTAACGGAATCGATTATGTTGCATGGGTGTTACTTATTGATACAATAAATAAATTAAGTTTTTTTTAATTAAGTAACTTACTATTTGAGTTGTAACAATATGCTTCTTCCTTGGTGCATAGAATCTAGCGACACCCTTGACAGAAATGTTATTTGATTCTGTAGCTCCTGAAGTAAAGATGATCTCTTTAGGATCAGCTGAGATTAAGTTAGCTATTTGTTCTCGGGCTTTCTCAACAGCGGCCTCACTCTCCCATCCATATGTATGGGTTCTTGAATGAGGGTTTCCATGGTAATTCACTAAGTAGGGCAACATTGCATCAAGTACCCTTGGGTCCTAGAAAAAATACAAATGTTACAAACTGCTATTTTCAGTAGCCCAGTGACAGCCCAGTTCAGTACACAGAAATCCCAATTAATTATTAAGTCCAGTTAATTCATATACCTTTACAACTTTGTTTCTAAGTTTTAAGTAGGCAAACTACATTGGAGTAAAGTAACAACGCAAAAACCAAATAAAATTAGGTTAGAAGTAGTTTTTTAAATACCATTGGTGTTGTTGCTTGTGCATCAAAGTACAAAGGACGACCAACTTCTTCATGTTTCAAAGAAAATTTTTCATCAGCTGCAAAGGAAGGGTAATTAATAATTATTGCAGAAAAGTTAATTCCATCGGTACCATTTTGTTTACATACCTGAGTTCGAATATTGTTTCGGTCGATGTACAACGAAAACTAAACAATTTTCTTGTTGCACTGGGCGATTCAAAAATGTTTTGGATATCGCAGGGAATACCAATTTAGCTACACGAAACATTATGCAATCTTTTTGTTTAATATAAACAACACTTTTCTGATTTTTTTCGCAATTTTTTCCATTAATATTTTTTTTTTCTTTCGTCTTTGATTTGACAGATTGACACAGAATAATATTTGCGTCTAAAGATCCTTTACACATTCGCCGAGCATGGGCGAGTGTCAAATACAGGCCAACAAGGCCGAATATGCGGCCACGCATTACTTCGACTAAAAATCGCGAGATTGGGCTGTATTCCTGCACTCGCCCATGCTCGGCGAATGTGTAGAGTAGTCAAGCTCTACACGATCAAACTGCGACATGATCACAGACTAAAACTCTTCATTCTCTGTGATGAAAAAAAAATACTGTCAAGTCAACCAATGCATGCGAATGAAAACGTAAACATTTCTACACCTACAGCAATTTTAATTAATTTCCAAAACGAAACATGGTTTATCTACATTTCCCAGTGAATTTAACGGAAGAGGAGTTGATGCTACAAGCCAAGTATCAGAAGTTAAAGAAGAAAAAGAAGGCATTACAGGCGCTGAAGGCTCCGAAACAGGAACCGGAGAAACCTATCATACCCAAAAGGCCGACGGAAGCGCGGGACGCTCGTGAGATAGCCCGAAAACTTATTAAAAGTGGAGCAATACCAGCTATAAAAAGTCCTCCTCCTCAGCCACAGAATGCTACGTTCAAAAGGCCTCGCGCAGGTAATAATTTGATCCCTCTCAATTACCAGAGAGGTAATGGTTGATGGAAACTACTTATTCTTGCTGCGACTTACTTAGCTCAGTAGGTATAAAGCCTGGAAATACTATTTTATTCCCATGAAACAAAAATCGCTGAACAAAAATACCTTCAAACTAAATAAAAAAATGGAAAAATGTAATATTCTGCCACGCTGCTAATGTTGGAACTTAAATAAAAAAAATAAAACAACTGCCTTACAGAATTGAACCCATGATTACCCTTGTTATTAATGAAATACTACATTGATTTATCTTATGTTTGGCTTCTCTCTAGGACGAGAACGCAAACTAAGTGGTTCGGCGGGAGCCACCGGCGGCGTGGCGTCGTACCAGCCCTTCAGTGCGTCGCAGGAGCCTCCGCCACCAGAGGAGAAGCCAGCTCCGAGGGTCAAATACCTTTATGACTCATTTGTCACGGCTAGAGAGAAACAGTAAGTTTCTTTTTGTTCTTCTTTTATCTATATTCACTGTATCACTGGATAATTTTGATTTGACTGACAGTATTAGGTACTTCTGTGTGTAGATTAATAATAACAATACAAAGATAGGATTAAATAAACGTAACTCTTACTCATAAGCTTAGATTATTTTCTATTGAGATTACCTGTCCATTACAGTGCATTTCTTCAGTTAATCCAAATGGTCTTTGTCTACTACTGTGATTTTTTCACTCGCCCTCATAGTTATGTCAGTAACTTGCTGCCATCCTTTGACTAAAAAGCAGAAAATATTCCCAGAGACATCAATTTCTACCATTTTTTGGTTTCATGTTTTCATCCCACTAATCCCGCTAATATTATAAATCCGAAAGTTTGTGAGTTTGTGAGTCAGTGCGTGTGTTTGTTACTCTTTTGTGCTGATACGGCTGGACGGATTTGGATGAAATTTGGAATGGACATAGCTTAGACATCAGAATAACACATACATATACACTTAGAAGCAAAGTAAAGTACAAAATTATCCTTTTTCTGTACCTGTCCTTTTTTGCAGACAAATTCACGGGCAAAAGCTGATATGTATACATTTGTAGCATCTTCACTTCAACATATTTATTTTTCCTTCCACTTATTTCAACAGAGAGGGTGAGAAAGGCGCACGCCCGCCCGGCGCGGTACCCAGCGGCGCGACCGAGGCACCAGCCGCTGCCAAAGCTCCGCAGCAGAACACTGTGCTAGTGGTCGGCACACAGATCACCGAGGAGGTCATCCGGAGACGTCTCGTCAGCCACGAGCCCTTCACATACGTGCAGGACACTGCCGATGAGGAGAAGTATGTTTTTGATGACTCCTGTGCCCTTTTTGTCTACTTTTGTTTTTTCTTAAGCATTAACCCGTGCTGGGGACCCCTGCAAATTTTTTCAACCTAAATCTTTATAAAGTTATATATTTTTTTCTTTTATTACTCTTAAAAAATCGCTCGGTACAAGACTTGAACCTGCAACTTCTTGCATACCGTGCAGGCGGCAGGCGCTCTTTATAATGTTCCCTAGCACAGGGCCTTTGTCTGCCGGCCGTGCGTAGTTCCGCGAACATTGTTAATAGACTACAAATAAAAGGTGTCAATATAACCGGAGAATATTACGCGCACATTTTTGTAATCTTTGATGCTCCATAGCTTGGAAACTATAAATCGTATCAAAATGAATGTTAGTACTTATTTGTTGGTAATTTATTGATAAATAATTCAGTCTTTGACTATTTTGTCCAAGCTTGTATATTTTTCCTGAAAATTGAGAAAATCTGTAAAACGGGACACTTTCCAAGGGGGGAGGTGGTAAGCGGCTTGCGGAGGGGGTGGGAGAGTTGTGTATTTTAATGTACTCGTATATATGTAGGTATAACATAGCAGAGATAAATTTAAATTATAAATTTTTCCGCAAAAAAATGAATGAATAAAGTTTTTGTCAGCCGATAAATGTAAAACTTCTGTAACTTTACTGTAATCTATGAAATAATAAAAAAATCTAAATAAAAACTTTGCTAGAAATCGCGAATACAATTTACAAGAATAGAAGGGCGAATATTGTATTTTTCTTGAAATTAGATAGTTGAGTAAGTGGAACAGCGAAATTAATAAAACAAACTTCTGAAGACCACAAACGGGTTAACAGATTGAGTCATCCTTTTCATTAGCACAATTCAGTTAAATTGTTGACATGAATCATAACTGCTCATTATCTGGTACTAGACACACCAGTCATTGTCCCATTGACAACATGCAATTATTGCGCAATTCTTGTGGTTTGAGTTGAGTTAGGTCCAAGATTGAAACACATTATGGCCCGGTTTCTGAGTTGAGAATTTTGCTAAGCAAATGGGTAAGTATCCTACTGTCTCTGCAGATTTCTCACAAAAGAGCGTGACAGAGCGATACGTAAAGTATGTGCTTAAGTATGTAAGTAAGTATGTATGTATAAGTAAGTATGTGCTTAGTAAAATTCTCAACTCAGAAACCGGGCCTAAGTATATTGTACCTATAATATCAAAAGTAAAAAAAAAACATGACTATGATTTTTAATATAAAATATACGAGGGTGAATCCAAAAGTTCTCGGCCCGACCGTGAAAATGAAAGAAAAATGGGTTCAAAATTATTTTTATTTTTCGACATAGTCTCCATCTAGATCAATACACTTGTTCCACCTGACCTGCAACTTGTTTATACCCTCGAAAAAAAAAGATTCCGGAAGGTCCTCAAAATAGTCATTAACTGCGACTATCACTTCTTCTCTAGTCGAATATTTCGATCCCCCCAAGTGTTTTTTTAAATTTGGGAAGAGATGATAGTCAGAGGGGGCTAAATCCAGCGAATAAGGTGGGTGGAGCAGCAACTCGTAACCACATTCATGGATCACAGCCATCGTTTCAACCGAAGTGTGAACTCGTGCATTGTCTTGATGAAACAAAACTCTCTTACGCAACATCCCCGGCCGTTTTTCTTTTAATTCTTCGCGAAATTTTCGTAAAAGGTTACAATAATAGCGTGAATTTATAGTTTCACCTTTAGGTAAATAATCCAATAAAATAACTCCCTTCGAATCCCAAAAAACAGATGCCATGACTTTGTTGGCTGACAAAACGCACTTGGCCTTTTTCGGCGTGGTTGAGCCTGATCTTTTCCACTGTTTGGATTGCTGTTTTGTTTCAGGAGTATGGTGATGAACCAAGCTTTCATCCATGGTAACAAAACGAGCTATAAAATCGTCAGCATGTGCCTCAAAAAGTTCCAAACAGTCACGCGAAATTGTGAATCGAACTCGTTTTTGGTCAGCTGAAAGCAATCTTGGGACCCAGCGAGCAGAAACCTTATGGAACCCCAATTCTACGGTTATAATGTTTTGCACTCGGCCATAACTGATGCCTGTGATCTCAGCTATCCTACTAATGGTCAATCGTCGGTCTCCTAGGATGAGATCACAAATTTTGTCAGTGTTTTCTTTAGTGGTAGACGTTGAAGGCCTTCCGGTCCTTGGGTCATCTTCAATGGTCTCCCGACCACGTTTAAATTCAGCTACCCACTTTTTGACGGTGGAATACGATGGAGCAGATTCCCCCAATGTTGTTTCCATATCTTCATGAATCTCTTTAGGTAAAATACCTTTTTTATTGAGGTACTTAATCACAGCACGGTGTTCAATTTTCTCCATTGTGAAAAATCCCGTCGGACTGCGTTAAACAAAAAATCACAAAAAAATAATAGCTTGCAGTATCGAACTTCAACTTCACACAATCAATCACGAAGAAACACACTAACAAATGACGGTAGATTTACAAAGATTTGATACCTCGTTCTAGGTTAGGCCGCGAACTTTTGGATTCACCCTCGTATCATCATCATCAGATATTGTTTGTGTCTTAACACACTACAATTTCACATTATTTATAACTTTATGGATGTTGGTGTTGGGATATTCATTCGGAGGCCATGTTCATGGATAAGAGACAAAGGTCGCTTCTGCTCGTTTCTCGTAGTAGGTACTACTCCACCAAGCCAACTAGGCACTCGGGTGCCTAGTTGACTTGGTGGAGTAGTATGCGAAGCAACGCGAGACTCTAGGAGGCCCTTTTCTATTACTCGCATCGAAATGAGCTGAGCTTACCACTTTGCATCCCTGAGTGCCTTACCCTCCAATCTCTCCCTCAGGGTCTATTTAACGTTCGAGACTGCCGAAACGGCGACGCGGGTCCTGTCGACCCTCGAGGGGTGCGAGGAGGGCTGGCGGGTCTCCGTGACCCGCAAGCGACCCCCGACCCCCACTTGGACCCCGGCCGCGCCGTCCCCGCGCCAGCCGCCCCCGCCCAAGGATGCTAAACGCACGCTGCTCACCTACGATGACATATTTGATTGAGCCTGTGTTGTGAGGTAAGTAAAACGCTTGTAACTAGTAGGCAGTTCGCCCCGAACTGTGAAATCGCAATGTGTAACTTTTTGCTAACACCATTCGCGCAGGCGCAGCGCATTGCTTATAAACTTTACAACCACATATCTCGGTAACCCCTCGACCGATTTGGCTCATGTTCGAACTTAACTTTTTGTCATTGACCCACCTAACAAATTTCATGACCATCCGATCAACGATACTCAAGTTATTCATTACGTATTTTATTTTAATTTTATGATGAATATTATGATTTTATTGTATTAATCTTAGTTTTAATTTAAGACGAAGCTTTTCTCAAGTTATCGTCGAACAAACATTCATACATACGAACGCCGGATTGTTCCAGTAGACTCGGGAGAACTTCTCTCGCTTCGCTCACTCGTTAAATTAGACACTGTTCGTAGTGAAGGCTGGTTTACATTTAAATAAGTGCAGTCGCAAGTTATCTTGCAACTATAACATTGATGTATTTCAAAAATTCATACCTAAAGGGGTCGTTAAACACAAATACAATGCACTTTTATTGTGCCTAAGATTTTGCAGTGAGTTATCTATCGAATTGTACACACGACAGCACGTAGACGCTTACACGCTAGCACTTACATCCATTACGGGCGACTTTACAATAAAAGTGAACAGTCAGTATTATTTCAGATTGTGTTTGTTCTAACCCCCCTAATAGAAGTGGTAAAAGTGACCATTGCTACAAGAGATAGGTACCTAAATTAGGCATTCAAATTATTTTAATAGCCCAACCGGTACATCATTATAACGGTATCCCTACCTCACAGCCACAGCGTAAATGAGGTAATCTAATGGCCAATAAACGCGTAATTAATTGATAAAATGACTTACTTATCCACTCAAAGTAAGACAATGCATTTTGTAGCAGTAAAAAGTGGAGGTAGCAGGAAAAACTTAACGACTTCCGAGGAGCTCGGGTCAATTATGCATTAGTCATTCGCTCACACACCAATGCGAGTTGCGTCACTGGGGCATTGTTGTCGGCCCTCATTCGCGTTACAAAATTCGCCCGTGCAAGTCGAAAGTACCTGGCTAGTTGTTGAAATTTAAGAGAAATGGAGTTCAATAGATGCTACACGATTTTGTTTGCGATATTCGTAGTGTTGTTAGTGCAAAATGCGTCCTGTAGGCCGCGAGACGCGACGGTTCAGATTCAGCACAATGAACTGGAAAACATAAGTCGTCCAGACGAATCCAAAGAGATTGGAGCGTCATCAGTTCCAACCACGAATGTAATCACAACGGAATCTACGGACTCACAGCCCACCTTCAATACAGAAATCCATCATGAAGGTCAGTATTATTTTTGTTTATTATTTTTTTTTCGTTAAAACCGCTGTTTGTCCTCTGGATGTGACAAACAGTGTGAACTTATGTTGCCTTGTTTGCATTCCAAGATTCAAGCTACACACTTCAAAAATTAATGTTTATAATCAAGTTTTATAATCGGTTTACTGGAAACACAACAAATAAGGAAGTGTAGGTTCACACAGACAACCTTTAATTATTTTTAATCCAAGAGATTCGCGCTAAGGAAAATTCCGATAGCATCCAATGAAAAAACTGAATAGTGAAAATTTATTCGTCTTGAGTACCTAGACATTCATTGATTTGACCTTTGAATCACCGTTCACTAGCACAAGTAGCACAACACGGCAATTAGCATAGAATACTGGTCAAGTAGGTATATACTTTTACGATAAGTACACACTTTAACGACAGCAAAGTAAATGTATCGTAAATCGAGAATTTTTCTTATTGTTTTTCTGTTACTTGCTCCAGTAACGAAACAGGTACCTCTCTCGACTTACATATTTCTTATCAAAAATTACGAACGATGTTGGATTAATCCACCAAATAAGTTAAGGTCGGTTTAGGGTTTTACTATAAACTGGGTGAAGGTTTCTCGATCTATGATATATTTTCATCGAAGACCTTTCGAAGACTCACAAAACAACCGTCAATTTCGACAGTCTTCAATAAAACGTACACAAGACAGCACGTAGACGCTTACACGCGTGAACTCTATTCACTTGCGTTACTGGCGACTTTGCAACAAAAGTATACACTCTGACGTGATATGGATGTCTGTAATTAAGAAAACAAATAGCTATATAGCTTTTAAAATTGTATAATTTTATTGTATTTCTTGTTGGCATTCCTTCTACACTAATATTATAAAGAGGAAAAGTTTGTATGTATGTGGCACTGCAGCGCCAAGTGGTCTTTCACCCATCTAGTGTGAGTAAAGGTGCCACTGGACGCTGTATAAATCATCTTATTTCGTAGATGCAAAGGCCTTACTTTAGTTTATGTATGTAGGGGGTAAACTCTAAAACTATTCATCCGATTTTAATAAATATTTTACTAATGGGAAGCTACGTTATCGCTGAGTGCATTTTGTTTATTTATTGTGATAACGGGATAAATACTAAGTCTGCGCGGACGAAGTAGCGGGCAAAAGCTAGTAATACATAAAAAAAAATATGTCCACCTCTCTAGAAGACGGGGGGATCTACTCGTAATTTACAAACAACCCGACTATGCGCCTGAATGACCGGCAAATTCCCAACGTCTGACTATATGTAGATAGTATTTTCATTGATATTTAACCGTCCATTGTTACAGTGATACCCGGGCGGGTGCCCTGCCTGTTCGAGGAGGTGACTGAGGACCCTGTGTGCCAAGAGCACTGCCTGCCCAAGGGATACTCTTACGGCGTCTGCGTCAGCAAAACGTGTAGCTGTATTTAGGTGACCTTAAATCTTAGTCACAATTTTCTATAGGTATGAAAAAAGATGCGGTGTTTATGTGACTTCTAAAGGACTTTAAATTAATCATTTGATGTTTTTGTAACCATCACCAAACTTGTGAATGGACTCAGTTAGCAACAATGCCGTTCGACTCATCGATACATACGTACAATACTATTATTTCCTTTGTTCCCAGTATGTCACACTGGCCTACCCAAGAACAGTAAATAGTAATCGCCTTTTTGCAGCAAATGGGTTTCATAAAGTAAAATTTCTGTATTTTTTCGAGACATGTAATTTTAAAAGATTTTTGTGTCCATGAGTAGAACGCGGTAGAAAGCTAGTATAGGAAGTTGTTGTAACATTGTCTTCTCAAGAAATGTCGGATTTGATTGCGTGATCGTTTTAATCATTATTGGAAATTATGTAATTAGTATCTTAGGACATAATATTAAGATGATAATCGAAAATAAATATGTACCTTTCTTACTTTAATTGTATTATTTATTTTCTAAAAACGTGCGAAGCTTATCTAAGTAGAGTCCGTTACACCAGGAGCCACCTTTTTTGTTCGATATTAGCATTTGTGCTTAGCTCGATAAGAGGTACACTGCAGTCTGTTACTACGGTATAATAATTTAGCTATTCAATACGCTCTTAATGTATAGCCAATAGATTTAAGTTTCAATTAATTCATTGATTCACGCCCATGTGTGAGCTGGCGCACAGTAAATTAACCCTGTTTAATTAAAATTACCTCCACCTAGTTGATACAATAGGTAGGTAGACTACATCGGAACTCATCCATTAATTTCCCTGTAGACGTACATTTTAACATTCTGATTTGGATTTACTTAGACTTTTCATAATTGTTTATGGTCTCTATCTCTTCGATGCGGTTGATTGCGGGTAGTATTTGCGCTTTCATCTGTATCTTTTGCGGGCAAATGAGATCAGCTTCTTCTTTGATTCTCGCCCAGCTGTATTCGACGTCAGCCTTGGTGACCAATCTTGAACAGATCACGAATCGTATGATGTACCGGCCGCGGTACGTAGCGGCGACCATGAATATTTTCTTCTTGGCCGTCAGGTTTTCAAGCAGGGTTTTAGTGATGATGTCTCCGTCCACTAGCCTAAAGCACACGAGGCCCATCGACGGCTCCGGCTCCACCACGAAGCGTTCATCAGCTCTCACTAGTTTCGCGAAGTACAGCGCGTGATTGATCTGCGTTCTTATGTGGTCACGGAGCCCTTCGGCTCCATACAGTCTCATTGTGGACCACAGCTTGAGCGCTCTGAAGCGACGCCCCAGCGGCATCTGCCAGTGTCTGTAGTCGGGCACCGTGGTGTCTTCAATGTCGGGCAAATAAATGCGCTGCACGTTGAATGCGTTTATGACGTCGTATCCTCTCTTCACCCACATTGCCGAGCAATCGAAAGTGACAAGCATCCACTTGTGCGGGTTGAAGTCGAATGAATCTGCGTATTCTACGCCTTTCATTAGGTCTCTATATTCTGGGCAGAGGAATGCTGAGCCGGCGTAAGCGGCGTCGACGTGGAGCCAGACGTTGGCTTCATTACACACTGGTCCTAGTTCGTGCAGAGGGTCGAAGGCGCAAGTGCCTGTGGTGCCGAGGTTAGCAACGACGTAGCACGGGATGAGGCCTTTGGCCCTGTCCTCTTCAAAAGCTTGCTTTAAAGTGTCGCCACGCAGGCGCCCGTCTTTGTCAGACTTCAGTAGTCTCATGGTCATCGATCCTAGTAAGCCAGACTTTTCTACGGAGGAGTTGCATTGGTCAGAGGTGTAAGCGATGAGTCGAGCCTTGGCATATTCTTCGTCCAAACTGGGGTCATCTTGCAGCAGCCGTCTTAACGTCTTGTCTTTGGCTACAAGCAACCCCACCAGTGTGGCTTCACTGGCCGAGCCCTGGGTATGAAACGAGCACATATTATTCAAAGGCAAAGTTCAAAGTTTCATTTCTCAACGATTGTTTGTTTGTCGTACCTGAATGACGCCTCCACCGGGTCCCGGGGAGCAGTTGAGGAATTCTTCCGGCAGACCCAGCAGCTTGCCGAGCCAATTCATTGTCACTACCTCCAGCTCTGTGCAGGCTGGACTGGACATCTGAAAAAGGCACCGTTTGTAATGTGATAACAAGGTGACTCATTATACGAGTAACCATAAATGCGAAAGTCTGAGTGTATTTCACCCTGAAACCTCTAAAAATATTTGGAAGAGGGGCTTAGGTATACAGATATTAGCTACTGTCTTTTATCCACTTTTGTTTTTTCTAAAGCAACCCGTGCTAGGGAACATTATAACGTCAAGTCAAGTCGGGTTGAAGTCCTGTCCCGAACTAATTTTTTTCAACCTTTCTCCTAAAATCTTTATCTTTTTTTCGTGGCTTCATCCGCGCAGGAACAAATAGAGGCTACTTTTTATCGTAGTCCGCGTGGACAAAGACGTGGTCAAAAGTTAGTTTTTCATAATTTGCACTCAACCTAAGAAAATTATGCAGTCCACGCAGTTATTGAAACTTAATCATCTGCAAGTATTGTGATGGTTTTTGTTCAACAGGATTTACATAATGGGTCGCAAAAACTTGACCTACCCAGCTGAAGCCAATGAGGCCGAGTCCGTCGCAGAGCAGGCTGCCCACGATGCTCTCAAACGAGTTCCCTGTCGGGTAAAAGGCGTGGAATCTCGGGGAGTGCCAGTGGGTCACCTGAGGAAAATATAAAAGTTGTTATCTCCTCTCTACATCTCTACATTGTACAACACAAACTTGCTTCCCGCGTCTGTCTGTCTCTCTGTACGCTTAGATATGTTAAACAACGCTACGGATCTTGATGCGGTTTTCACTGACAGTAAGATATTATGTACCTAGCGCACTTTTTTCTCTATCGCACCTGTGCGAAGCCGGGGCTGACCCTTACACAGATTTTCACTTTAATTTTAAGGAGAAACTTAACTAAGTATAAACCAGTGAAGCAGACTTTGTAAGATCGGGAAGTTGTAGGATAATTCGTGGATGTAATATTATTTGGATGCAACGATAGATCGTTTGTAGTGGTTTTTTTTTTTTGTTTTCACGACCCAACAAGCTTGGCATAGTTAGGAAATCTCTAAATTATATCTTAGGCATATTTAATCCAGCGCCCACGACACATGTAGGTATATTGTGGGGGCATCAATGTACCATAATGTTATCCTTTATTTCTTCTAAATAAACATGATCAGTTTATATCAACTTGCTCTATGTATCTGAGGTTCATACTGTTAGTTCGATACACATGATTCCTTGTCAAAAATAAAATATAAGTACTAACCCCTGGTAAAATTGCTTCGTTGAAATCTTTGAGCAAGTCCTTCCAACTCTCTGGTTGCTCGGGCGCATCCGTCGGAAGCGAGCTGACTAAGTATCCGGGTTCCACTGATGGCAGCACATCTCTGTTGGAATATTAACCTTATGTTATGATAGTAAAGTTAAAGTTTGTAGTTCATTGTTTCACTTTTTGAAGCGGCCGCAGATTTTATTTTATATAGGTCCTAGACGCATACAACGTGTTACAAAACAAC
Organism: Zelleria hepariella; assembly: GCA_949319315.1. NCBI lineage: Eukaryota > Metazoa > Arthropoda > Insecta > Lepidoptera > Yponomeutidae > Zelleria > Zelleria hepariella. Next base: position 9,288,279 of record OX439383.1, on the reverse strand, counting down.
CTAACTCTTTTTACAGGATGTAACCTACTCAACAGGATGTCTATTCGGTAAAAAAAAGTCAAAATTGTCAATCTTTCATAACTTTTTTGTTTTTGGTATTTGCTCTAATTTAAAAATGTTTGTGTAAGTGCATTTCCATAGCTTTGAGTTGTTAAAACATTGTGAAAGTCAATGAAAACAATATTTAAAGATACTTTTCTCCCACCACGGCGTTCACATTTTGTTAATTCAAAAATCAACGTAACAAAAAAAATATTTTGGTTGTCATCCCTATCACCGGGTGCTATTAGCCTGTAAAAAGAGTTTTTTTCACACCTTGTACAGTATTTTGTGCATTCGCCCTTAGGTTTTATTTGGGTTTCAATACTTTCAACAACAACTCAACAGTTTAATAACGTCGAGTGATTTTTTTTCCACTTTTATAACATAGGTTCCTAAAAAAAATATAATTAAAGGATTGTTTTTGGAATTTTGGGGCGTTCATAAAATAAATCTAACTTTTGTCAAACTCGTGAATTGAAAGAAAAAACTGGTCTAAAATCGCACAAAAATCGGAAAATTTGCGTGAAGTATCCTCAGGATTCGTCTAAAAATTTGTGAGTCTCGTCTTGACAGTTCTTGGCTGTAGGTATGCGAGAGTCTTAAAATCATCGAAACCTACTAAGATTTGCCTACAGTATTATTTGCATTCGAGATTAATTCCAGCGTTACGTAACCTAGCGATTCAATCATACCTATACTAACTGATCAGCTGTTTGTACCTATCACTTAATTATCACTTGATTTGTCGATCGTGTCGCGAGTGATTAGTTCGAGTCAGGAAAAAAACAGCGACCAACCGTCCCATGGACTCTGTAAGCTTAGCACTTGGTGGGAAAATTTATTACCTTACAAATGAAAATTACTAGGTATTTACAAATGAAAATTACTAGACTAGGTACTAGTTGCAGCAATATCTACATAATATCACATTACCAACGCGCATATGTATATCTGCGATTTTTTTAATGTTGTTAGGACCCCTAAAAGTAGTATGTTCTGAAATTTGCAACTCTGAAAACCCTGTACAACGTAAGTGTTACTCAAAATTCTGACACTCGTTGCAGTTTAGCACTCGTCGTAGCACGTTTTTCGACCACTAAAAGGCGCTCTTGCCAGTTAAGGGGTTAAGGAAGCGTTTTATGGAATCTTATACTTATGTTAAGATGACTACATTTGCTTTAATTTGAGGCCAACTTAAGCGCTCTTAAGTCCATTAGTTGTGGAGATACAGCATTTCAAGCATTTTTGAGCATTTTTTTAAGGTGTCATTTGTCGTAGGATCACGTTCCAAGAAACTATAAATATACCGGCTAAACTATAGTCTTAGAGAAAAGTCATGAACAAATAACTGGCAGACAATTAAAGGATATTTAATTTGATACAAAAATAGTGACTCTAGGCCTGGCTGTTTTCTCAAAAAATAACCAATACAACGTTTTAATAATTTTCCCGCAATCCGGGAAATAGAGTTTTGAAGAAACGATGAGACACAATTTTGTTATTAAATTAATTCTATTAAATAAATTCACTACAAGTTCTTTTTCCATGACTTTTCGCGAGAGTACGTGTCTTGGAACGTAATCCTACGATAATTCGACACTTTTTTGAAAATAAAAAATGCGTTTCTTTGACAGGCTGTATGCAAAGGACCTAGCTTGAGAGCTTAGGTTGGGCTCAAATTAAAGCAAATTAATGTTTCTATTATAACTTAGAGTAAAGATACCCAAAAAACGCTTTTTTAAGGTAGATTTTTTAAAATACTTGAGCTAGTGCCAGAATTTTGAGTACCACGTGAGTAGCACAGGGTTTTCAGGGTTGCAAATTGCGGTATATCTACGTGCACTCTTAGGGGCCCTAACAACATTTACAAAAATCGTCGATACATGCGTATTTGCGATATTGGATGTTGATATTCACTGGCCTAAACGTACTGAGCCTTGTAACACGCCACGCTACGGGCAAAAGCTAGTATTACTACAATAATTATACATCAAGTCATGTTGTTTTAATTATCTACTTGATAATCAAAACAATGGCAGGGATCTTGCATATTTGTTATTTGAACGACAGTCTAATAATTAATATTTATGATTTAAAAGGATAGTCGCAGTGTAAAACGACTCTACCTATATTTATCGAATGAAACTCAAGCATAAGGTAATATCTATTGAATTGTTTTATTCTTAATCAAAGATTGAATAATGAAAATGAAAATTAAAAATGCAAGCTGTTAATTAGGTCACGATTTAAAAAAAACTAATTATCGGACCATGCACGGTCTGCCAAAGTCTAGGATGTCCCATGGCAGCTCTTAAGGCGCTGTACATAGTGAATAGCCCGCGCGCCAAGAAAAATGCACAAAATCGAGTCCTGTATCAAATACACTAAAAAAATCGAAAATTTTCACATATCAAACCCTAGAATTAGGTGAAACCTATCTAAAACAGCCAGTTTCGTGTTGACATTCATAAACGTTTTGAAGATATTTTTGATGAAAAAAAATAGGCGGCGCACTTTTTTTCAAACAAAATATCTTGCAATCTGTTATGGGTATCAACACAAAACTGGCTGTTTTAGATAGCTCTCACCTAATTCTAGGGTTTGATATGTGAACATTTTCGATTTTTTTTGTGTATTTGATACAGGAATCGTTTTTGTGCATTTTTTTTCGCCGCTTTTGAAACAATTGCTTCGGAAAAATTATTCCAACAAATGAAACCAATTGAGAGGGAATTTTAAGGTATAATGCGTGCGGGATGAGAATGGGATGGAACCTTGTCAAAGTCAATCGAAAACATACTGTATTTTACTTTGACAAGGTTGCATCGACGTGAGTTTGCTTACTGCGCGCGTCTCAGTTCCAAAAGGTCGCATCCCATTCTCATTCCGCGCGGATTATATTCATTTAATGGTAATAAAATAGACTATAGAAATAATTAAATTAATTTATTTACCAGGGCAAAAAAAAGTTGATTTTCGTGAAAAAAACGGTTTTCAAAAAGCTTATGAATTTAAGGCGCGCAAAGAAAAATGCACAAAATCGATTCCTGTATCAAATACACGAAACAAATCGAAAATTTTCACATCTCAAACCCTAGAATTAGGTAAAACCTATCTAACACAGCCAGTTTCGTTTTTGAAGATGTTTTCGCTAAAAAAAAAATAGGCGGCGCACTTTTTTTCAGCCAAAATATCTTTCAATCTTTAATGGATATCAACATGAAACTGGCTGTTTTAGATAGGTCTCACTTAATTCTAGGGTTTGATATGTAGGTCACATTTTCGATTTGTTTAGTGTATTTGATACAGGAATCAAATTTGTAAATTTTTCTTTGTGCGCGATCTAATTCACTATGCACCGCGCTTTAACAGAGAAAATCACAAAATTATGCTTCAACTTGCTCTAAAACTTAGTGTTACCTCCCCTTGCCCTGATAACAGCTTCCATGCGGTCTCTAATGGACCTGCAGGTTTCATGGCTTTACCAGTAGATAAAAAAACATGCTATATTAAAATACAAAAAATTCACACAAAGCTTCGTCAAAATATTTGTGCAAGGAAATAAAAACATAACAAACACACACAAGTACATACACAAAAAAGTAGATACTTTTTCAACATAACCGTACCGAGAGGCTTGTTTTGTGTATCAAAATGAAAGTATTGTTTATTTTAAGGTCGTTAAATGTTCTTTCCATTTATACCTAACTAGCTGTTGCCCGCGACTTCGTCCGCGCTGACTAATATAAAAAGATTTTTCCCCCGCTATCGACGTCAGTCAGGAAAAAGACAAAAAATATTTTTCTGTACAAAGTTTGGCATTATACAAGGTGTTACAAAAGTACCTAACTCTTTTTAGGGTAATAGCACCCTATCACCGGGTGCTATTACCCTGATAAATATATTTTTGCTCTATGACGTTCCGTTAATTTTAAATTAATAAAATGTGAAGGATGTAGCGGGAGAAAAGTATTTTTTAAATATTGTTTTCTTTAACTTTCACAATGTTTTAACAACTCAAAGCTATGTAAATGCACCTACACGCACAAACATATTTTTAAATTTGAGCTAATAACAAAAACAAAAAAAAATATGTTTTTTTTTTCAATTTTGAGGTTATAAAATAAAAATTGTTTTTTTTTCAACTTTTTTTTACAGATTTGATATCCTGTTGACCAGTAGGTTACACCCTGTAAAAAGAGTTAGGTACTTTTGTAACACCTTGTATGTATCTAATTGATTTTGCTGTAGATTATTTTAACAAAGTTACAAATCTGTTGAACAAAAATTAATATTTCCCTATTCAAACTTTGGCATCCCCTTTTGCCCCCTTAGGGGTGGAATTTCTAAAATTCCTCAGTGGATATCTACTCTACATAAAGAACACACCTAGAAAATTTCATGTCTCTAGGACCAGCGGTTTAGGCTATGCGTTGATATCTCAGTCAGTCAGTCACTCAGGACTTTGAATTTTATAAGTATACACCGTGGAATTTTAGTGGTTTTAAAGCCGAAGGTATTTAGTTGCACTCGTGATTATGAGCCAAATTCCAAAATTTTATTTCTAAACGAGCGAAAAAAAAAACACTTCCCAATGCAAACGGCTATCGCCAATCGACACCATTTGTATGGAGACGTAAATTTTTTTTTCGCGCGTTTTAGAATGAAATTTTGTAATTTGGCTCAGAATCACCAGTGCAACAAAATACCTTCGGCTTTAAAACCACTAAAATTGCACGGAGTAGATAGATAGATAATCACCTCGTAATCGGTTTCAAATAGGAACAAAAGTTGTTTAATAGTACATTACTGCCGCGATCTGTAATGAGTGCGTTTCTGGCGCGCTTTTGATGGCCGACAGAGCGCAGCGTAGCGCAGCTCAAGGCCCTCACAGTGCGGTCAGCATTGCAGCCCTTGATGGACAAGCTGAAATGAAGGCCGAGACCGAAGGTCGAGGCCTTTATAGCGCGGCCAGCAAGGGCTGCAATGATGACCAAACTTGAGGGCCGAGAGCGTAGCTAAGCTAAGCTCGAGGCAATCATAGCGTGGCCAGAAGCGCACTCATTGCAGACCAAGGCTTGTATAGTGCTTTACTCAAACAATGCGAGTAATTAAAATATTAATTAGAATAGTAATTAACATAGTAATTTAATTAGCTTACCATTTGTCGTAGATTAAGTACTTTTTGTCGATTTTCCATTCCGCAAACTTTTTGTTGGTAAGCTTGCTTGTATTTTTCTTTTGACTTCGGTGGCAATAAATTTCCAATTACTAATTTCGCTTGATTTTGAATGTCCGGCGGTGTTAAACACATTAAATCCGAGGATTCGTCGCTTTGAGAGTTCACTTTTTCAACAAAAACACAGAAAAAAATCACTTCGAACAACGCGCGAAAAGTCGAAAACAATATGGCCGCGCTTTTTTTTTCTGTGCAATGTGTCGACTGCCAGTACCCATACAGCCTAATTCTAAATAAATACTTTTTGCACCTGATGTTTGAGTTCTATTTATGAAACAAAACTCGACATTAATGTTTTTCTGGCCGCAAAACACAAGACATTAATGAAATTCCATACAACTTTTCTGGCGCCTAATCCAAGTAGCCCGCAAGTCCGACTTTGCTCAAAGAAGGTTGTCGAATTAATGTCCACATTACGAGCTTTTTTGAGTAAAGTACTTTTCAAAAGGTGCTATTTTTCTGATGCTGAGTATACATAGATGGAACTTCGAAACTAAATGATAAACTCACAGTAGGTAACAGGCAAACACTTCTAATGGGTCGGTACTCACCTATCTCTGATATTATCCACGTAATCGGCCAACAAATCGACCACGGCCCGCATGACTTCCCGGAATTCCTTCGAGTCCATGATTGCACTTCACTCTTTACTTTGAACTTTTAAATATCTGCCCTACCTACGCGCCTTCTGCTCGCTTGGTTGAATTTCCACATAAATTGGTTTAATTCTCGCTAGTGGGTGGAAAGGATGAGCAATTCGCGATCGATGTCAAGACAATGACTCTGCCAGCAAATGAGAGGGCGATTTATAGTCGCTCCTCAGCTTTCTACGGCGGGCGAGACGCTGCAACAATGGGAAACGACACCGGCTGCAGGTGCGCGCAACCATCGGCTTACACTTCTCGAGCAACGAGAATACATAACACATATTTATGGATTCTGGGAAGCTGACATATTTTATAATAATTATACCATAAGTATATTCACGTGACGTGACATGATATCTTGTAAATAACGATAGACATAGAGGAAAATCATTTAAAAAGTTAATACCCTATCTAAACCTATAGTGAATACTACAACGTGTTACAAAACATCCTAACTCTATTTACAGGGTGTAACCTACTGGTCAACAGGATGTCAATTCTGTAAAAAAAGGTTGAAAAAAAACTATTTTTATTTTATAACCTCAAAATAAAATTAAAACTTTTTTGTTTTTGGTATTAGCTCAAATTTAAAAATATGTTTGTGGGTGCATTTGCATAGCTTTGAGTTGTTAAAATATTTTGTGAAAGTCGATGAAAATAATATTAAAAAAATACTTTTCTCCCGCCAAAGCGTTCACATTTTATTAATTTAAAAATCAACGGAACGTAGCAAAAAAAATATTTAGGTTGTGATCCCTATCACCGGGTGCTATTACCCTGTAAAAAGAGTCTCTTTTGTAACACCTTGTAGTCATTCCAATATTTCATTCCATTCCATTATCCACGGATCATTGATCTTCGCGACTCATTGATAGATTGAAACTTCAAATTGAACAATTCAATTAACGCATACTTACCAAATAAACCAAAGTAAAAATAAACACTTTCTTGTCAATAACTCCAGTGTTTCACAAAAAAACATTAGCTTAATAATTAGTAGCATACATCAATTTTGGAATATAATGCCTGATAAGGTTGGCGATCTCTGAGAGAGCAGTTCACGTCATCCGTCCGAGTCGTCACATTTAATAGAGATGCAGTCGGCAGCGCCTTATTGCATTGTGTTATTGTCTCGGTCAAGGCGCGATCGGCTACATGCTGCATGCTGCCCTGCCACTAACCCTGCCCCAGGGTTGTATTTCATATTTTTATTGTTTTTTTACATGAAAGTTCACGCTTTGGTCACGCAAACGTGTTACCGCCAAATGTGGCCGTTTTGAACTTGTGGCCTTGTGCTGGACTTATTCATGGGTTCTAGGATCTAGGATCATCCAAAAAGATGTTTTTTTTTGCCTTAAACAAAATAAATGTGCAATGCGCGGTAATACTGTTGGAAGAAAACTGGCTTGTCCGTAAGTAAGGTTGTGAGATTTTAATCAGCGTTAAATCGTAAGTAGGTATGGGATATTTTTATATCTATGCAACCTAGCCCTGTTGAAGTTAAATAGGCCGAGGAAAAGTAAACAAAAACTTTTTCTTTTAACAATAATTTATTTCAATAGCTTTGCACAAATTTCTTAGTTAAAAGTTGTATATGGTTAAAACTATATTATTTAAAGTAGAACAACAGACAACAATAATAACAAATAAGTTATACAATTAAAAAACATTGCGGATTTAAAAAAAATGAATATACGAATCAATTATACAGTAAACATAATATTATAATTTATTGCGACTAAAATTACCCATCATTCTAGACTGCAGTTTATTTTTCCTAATAATTTTATCAAACAATCTAAATCGCCTATGTCTTCAAACTCTAATAAATCGAAATAATAGTTGGTGTACAACGAAAAAAAAAAAAACAAAAAAATACTCATAGTACATTTTTGTATGAAGTCTTTAGACAGGACATCTCTCAGGCCCGTTGCGTTTTATCGGTAAGATCGGATGCGTTCTTGCAATATCTGGTTTCAGTACATTTTGAATTAGGAATGCCATTGCGTTCTTACCGCTGCAGTGTGTAGCTTCATGGCGATCCTAATACAAAATGTACTGAAAACAGATATCGCAATGACGCAAACGCAACAACGCAAACGCAAAAACGCGCCTGTGTGGGGGAGCCTTAAATTGCGTGAGACACCAACCTCTTTAGTACCTAAAGTGCCTAGTTCAGTTTGGTTCGCTCAAGTCCTCGACGCAGCACTCTTCCAGTGCATTCTCGGTGCTGGCCTCACTCTCAACGGACAGAAGGACGCGGTAGAAGCGGATGTCCAAGCCGCAGTCTGACGTCATGTAGAAGGAAAACTTCACATACTTGTCGTCAGCCGGCAGTGTGATCGGTAGTTGAAGTAAAGCGTCGCTGTGTATCGCCAGCGTCACCTGTAATGCCCGATCGGAGGTCACTTTGTTGATCAGCTCTTATTTAGGTTTCGCCGTAGGTTTCATGGTCATATGGTGTCTTTAAATATTACGTAATCCAGAAATGCCAAAACGCTACGCTACTCTCGCTACGATAATGAGCGAAAATTTTGAGACTTACCAAATTATTGAAGTTTAATACCAATGTTTTTTTTTATTATTGGTACGGTTTTGCAATGTAGTAGGTAGTTATCAAGGAAAATATCCAGAAAAAAACCTGAGTACCTGAGGCATATCATGTACCCTCAAAACGCGAAAATCAACAGCCGAAGCTTCGATGGGGCTCTATATTTGGGATCGAAAACTAACGTAACTTTTAGAACTTCAGCTTTAAGTTTCCTGCTCAAACCTAGCATCAAATATTAGATTATCGAGTTACAAACTCAAACCATTCTTAAAATATCAGGACTATAATCACCAGGTTGCGTTGCAACGAGAGTGAACGCGACGTCATCTTGTAGGTTGTCTCCTGACGCAGGATATGCGACACCTGCTTCATGTCTGTTCCTCCATCCTCTAGCAACATGCTTACTATCTCTCTGCCGACCAACGTATCTAAAATAATTGGAATTAATTAGTAAAATTTTACATCCTATAATAATACGAGTACAGGAGGGGAATTATTGTCGCTGAAACGCTCTAAAGGCTATTTTGAACGATAAAATTTGTCCTGACTCTTATGAAAATGTCCGAAGAAAATAATCATACACTTAAGGACCTTGATATAGAAAGCGTCCCGGACGCGCGCCGTGGGCCATACATTTTACAGGGCAAGCGTCGGGCGCGCGCCCTGGCCGCTTTGTTTATCAAGTCCATTACCCATTTCGGCTGAAGGGAGTTTATTTCTTGCGCATTTGTGTGTCAGAACAAATATTGCACATTTTTGCCAGTAAAGTCTGCAATTTTTCGCTTTTCAGTGACTCAAAGTTCATCCGGTATAATGCCGTCTCACCTATGTAACGGTCGAAAATGTCCACCATTTCAGGCGAGGCATATCCCACAAGGGCAAGCCGCATTGCTCTGAACATGAGCGGGTTCTTATGTGGCACCGAGACCTCGGTCGAGCGATAGCACGTGCAGGCTTCGCCGCAGCTACAAGGCTCCAAAGGCCAGGTCCTCAGATACGCATGCAGAGTATCCACTGCCATGTCGCAGCGCGCCTGGGATACGACCTTTATGTAAAACTCCCCAACGTCACTTCTGAACCAAATGAAATTGGTCACCGGAGTCGCATTCAGGCAAATCAATTGCAAATACAATTTGTACACATTTTCCTCTTCTGAAAACCCTTTTTGAGCAGCGTTTAGAGTTATTCTATTCTGTATAAGTTTTAGGCGTCGCAAGAAAAACATGGGCTTCGCATTGCCGCCATAATTCACAGGGAAATGTGGTTCAATATCTGTTATAGTTACATCGTAATTTGCCGTGATGAAAAACGGTGACAAAACGGGGATCTCCACTTTGCTAGGTCGGTACAGTTGGCCGGAGAGCTTGCATCTCCTTAACGGAGTCAGATGCCCTGTTTGGCCTTCAAGTAAAAACAGAACGTACGTGTCAAAAATTCTTGTCTTGTTGGTGCCTTGTACAATGAGTATTGCTCGGTCACTATCAACAAAATTAGCGGCATATTTAACTTTTACATAAACTTTTTTATTGATTTCATTAAAATATGCCTTTTCAGTGCTGAAGCCGTTCTTCTTATTGTTGAGTATAAATAAGGAGCACATTAGTATTTCTTGAGTTTCAGGATACACAGTCACCAGCCGGGCAGAGGTTAGTAGTAAAGGCGGTTTAAAACTTATTACATCTCTGGGATAAAACATGGGTAAAGTAACGAACAAATGGATAGAAAGAAATAGCATCTGAACAAAATTCGGCGCCAAAAGATCTGAATAACTCAAAGGGAATATTATTCGTAAATGCTTGAGGGCGTCGTCTATAAGGCATGCGTTGTTAATAATACAGCCTTCTGCTTCGTGCGATACATCTACCTCGGCGAAGCTTTTAAAGTGTTTTATCATAAACGGGCAATAATGTAAAAGTACTGAAATTATAGCAATTCCGTCTGACATATCCTTGGTTATATTTGTAATCGTTTTAAATGGTGTGTTCCGTCCTCTTAGATTGAAATGCTGTTCGGCTATGAGCTTGTTGTACCACGCTAAAAGAACTTTCACAACGTCTCTTTCTTTGGTCTTGGGACAGGCGCAGTCGAGAAAGCAGCAGTTCAATACAAACGCTCTGTAACACTGAAGCACAAACTCGATCCAAGCTAGCTTACTCAGCCTGTAGTAATTGTGTGGGTCATCAAGAAGCTCTCGCGTCAGTAAAATGTCCGCGTTCGTTTTCGATGTCACGTTATTACAATATATTGAGAACTGTTCAAAACTCAATAAAAACCTTGGTTGGATAATCCACAAATGACAACTCCGGGCCTTAAGCAACTTTACAACCCCTTCATAGGAATCATAAACATCCAAAACGTGCTTAAAAACTTCATCCGCACCGCACACCCTAAAACGATAATAATGTTTGGGAAACTTGGCCACAAATAACACATATATAAATAAAACAGAATGGAAACTTACTGTCCTTTTTTTGAATATTTAACAAGAGGTCCAGCTAGGCGTCTTATAAAATTTGTAAAGTTTCCAACTGAGCTTTTAGACTTCTGTCCAGTCGAAGGTTTTTTTGATAGTGCATAAAATGATTCAGGGATTCGGGGAAAGAAATCTCTTCTATATCCCTGCATATACATCCATTTTTCGAGAAAATCTGCCGTGCGTTCCATGTAACCATATACTTTGTCATCCTTTGTTGGGTAAAATGGATAAGTATTGTCGTTATAGTCGAATGTGTTATTAACATGCAATGTAAGCGGGCATTGCACATAACAAAACCCGACTTCAACTTCGCAGGCAGCACCGTTTTCATTGCAAAAAGTTAGTAATAAGACTTTTGAGTACGGAATATTGCAGCAAACATTTATTTGCACGGATATTGTAGTGAAAGTTTCGTCATCTTCGAGGATAATAGCTAAATCATCCATGAATTCGATAGTCAAATGTTTTTCTTCTCTCGACTCACAGAAGAAGCTTCCCTTTCCAGCTTGGCCTTCAAGTTTGAGAGTGATACGGTGTACGATCTCCATACCCACGATACACGGCGGGAACACCACGCGGTAACTATCTGCACTCATCTTCGGAATTGTTCGCTTGCCGGTGAAAGTCAGATTGGAATACGGTGTTCCCATACAATTATCCAGAAAAATTGGAGCTGATGCAGTGAACAAGCCATGGCCTTTTGGATGAAACTTCAACGTACAAAAAGCTTCATCATTTACTTCCAATTCGAACCCAATATTATGGGCACCTCCTCCTCCTTGTTCATACACTCCTTTTAACACGTAAAGTGTGAAGTTTGGACCCAATTTTGCTGTAGATATAATAATATAGAGGATACGTGGGGCAATATTAGTAATTGAAAACTCTATCATATTATCACCGCCCGCAGAGTAAACAATATCAAACAAATCATGTGAAAATTTTAGCCAGGGAACAGTTATAACACCAATTATCCGACAGTTTGCAATTTCTTTGCGAATATTCTTGAGTCTTATTTGTGGAGAAAGGTTTTCATACTGACTGTAATAAAAGTTAAAATTTATTATGTTTGTCATATCTGAAACCAAGTTTAGGTAAGAAACTAAACCCTTACTTACCTATTTATATTAAACTCATGAACTGGATAGTTAAGTATAATATTACAACGTAATGCGACGCCACGAAATATACCTAGGACATCTAATTTCGTGGCGTATGGGTTCCGAGATGCTAATAACGTTCATTCGCTTAAATTAATAAAGAATAAGCACTTACTACGAGTGCGGCCTGGTATAACATTGAATATCTGTTTGTGTTGTTTCCATATTTGGTGGGCCCAGTAATCCGTTTACTTGTATGGGTAAATAAAAATCAAATTCTCGCCGATATTCCTCACATATTTTTATAAATATAGTTTTCGACTGATTACCATCGAGATAAAATTTTGAAATCTTATGCTTTTCTGTCCCAAAAGAAACGTAAAGGTCAAACATTTTATTACAATCCTCGTCTTCAGTTTGTAGAATGTCGATTAATGTTCTCACAGAGCTTAGATTTTGCACAGTCAAAGGTACATAAGTCAGCAAATTAATAGGTATTCGTGGCAAGTGCAAAATTCTTGGGTATATAACAATTTTTGGTTCTAAAACATTTCCAGTAATAAGCAAATTCAAATTTTCTCGACTGTTGAGTTTTAAGACAATATCAATATTGAAGTCCATGAGGCAAGATATTTTGGCCGTCACTGTTAATACCGTAAGCATTTTTGGGCGAATCATTCCAAACATGGGCTCTATTCCAAAGCCCTTTATCAATGGCTCTACTACATAGAATGTAACAAATTCTCTAGAGTTGTTTTCTAAGTATGCTTCATGTGCAACTTCCAAATTCAGAGGCATATCTTTGAAAGTTACTGGAAGTTCTAAACATTTTATTCCAAGTTTCCTTGAAGTCACACTCACTTCTACAGGCGATACGACTGTAATACAATCTTGGTTGTTCTCTTTGTTACCAAAAGATCGGAAATTAACAACAGTGTTTAGCTTTCTAGTTTGCTTGCATATGTACATAATAGTGCAGAATCTTGTACTATGTTTTGGGACTGAACCGCGTTTCGGCATAATATCAAAAGGAGCATCGATTGGCAATTGGTCCCACTCAAAGTTGACAGTCACATTGAACTCATTTGTTATTCGAAATGATAGAGCAGATACAAAGTTATCAGGGGTCACCATGCCCAATTTTATATTATTTTCTGTTAGCGTTAGGCTGGGATTTTCAGCTTGTAATCTATAATTATGCTCGCGACGGTATTTCTTGTCTATAGTGTATTTAAACGTCGTATATGGATTGCATCCAGCATCACCGTGACAATAAATATTAATATGTTGTTCAGTCATTGGCAGAAGTTTTAAGGAAATTGATTTGATATTTATATCTGTATAGGCTATACGAGTATGTTTTAGCAGTTTGATACTGATTTCGAAAGTTGAGTTATTTTTTATTAATAGTTTTTTCATACCATAGCTGTTAAAGGCAATTTTACCAAATTCCACTACATGGGGTAATAATACAACACTCAAAAGATGATATTTTGAAATTTTTCGCTCTTCTGGTTCACATTCCAAGATTTTATGTAGTGATTTAGCTGAAAGGCATCTGTTTTTTGTATCTATTTCTTTCGGTTCAGGCGGAGGAATTTTTCCTTTTTGTAGAAATTCATGAGCGATCTTTCGCTTTTCTTTAAACCTTTCAAGTTCTTCACCCATAAAGGCATAAGCAGGATTCTGTTCATAAATTTGTTTTATTGGCTCTGTTACAGGATAGAACACTGCAGGTTTCTTGTTGTACAAAATATTTACTCTAACTGATATTTCGTAGGGAATAAAGTTATCTTTTGTATCACAGTGCATATTCGAGATATTTCTTACAGCTAATATGATGTTTTGTTGAACTATTGAACACGAGGGTTTCATAGTTATTAACAGTTGTTTCGACGATTTGGGCGGTACTGTTAACGGAAGTGGGCTGAAGCGGACAGCCGCTACAGGCTGGAAACCCTTATCAATAACAGCAGATAAAGTAGAGTCATTGCGTATCTCAATGTATCTCGAAAGCGATTGTCCAATAATTAAGTTACCAAAATCCACAGTCTGCGGAGTATGCGACAGTTGGCAAAGTTCGTATTGACCACATAAATATATCCTTCTTACTTCGGCATGACGTAGGTCACTGCAGCACGGCGCACCATCTACTTGTATAAATCGCAGGTCGGAAATAAATTTGTTGTCCTTGTACTTTTTTACTTTTGCCCACGATACACACGCTCTTGTAGGGCTGTAACGGACCTTGATGAAGCGATCTCCTATTTGTTCAATGTCGAAAGCTCGGTGCGCTGGCGAGAGCGCCTGGGCCTTTTCAAATCTCTGTAAATTGTAAGTCTACTGTTGTATGTTGTTGTTGTTGTTATTGTGTACTGTTGTTGTTGTTGTCTGTTGTTGTTGTTCCATTTTGGTATGTACGAGCAGACACATCCTGGTACTTTCCTTTCTTTCTTTTCCCTTGTCAAGTGTTTTCGGTATTTACTTTATGAAGGTTCATAACTATCTACCACTACTGGCCATTCGCCTACACATCTATTTTTGTAGTTCTTCCTATACCTAGGTACTAAGCAGGACCTGATATACAGGGTGGATTTTTGAGACGGGGCGGTAAGGGCAGGTACCTACCTTAACCGTTAAAGTTACAGGAAAACGTTCTTAGGAGACCATTCATAACTTTTTGAGAAATTGTTAAATACCATTTAAAAAAAAAAACCTAATCGACCTCGTGTCATGTAGGGATGTTTTGATCCCTACACGAAATAGGATCGATTGGCATAAAGAAAATTTTTCGGATTTTTTTCCGTACAAAATGTATGGGGATTTTTTTTTGCTATTTCTGTCATTTGTAGTACTCAATCCTCAGTTAGCTCCTTAGAGTCTTTTATTGAATAGAATAGAAATGTCTTTATTTGGTACAACAATATGGTTTAATCCCTACATGAATTCGGACCGATGGGCATTTAAAAAAAAAGTATTTTAGCGTTATTTTTTTTTGCTGACTGTAATTTTTTTACAGAATCTGTGAATGCAGTTCATACCTAACGTCTCAAAAAGTTATGGATGGTCTCGTAGGAACCTTTTCCTGTATCTCTTACTGCCCCGTCTCAAAAACTCACCCTGTATTACCTACAAAACTTACTTGTTAGACCCCTACTAGGTACAACTACCACTTAATTGTAGAAAAAATTGTTTCATAGGAGAAATAATGCTTACCCTAAGTTCACCATTATGGAAAGTCATCATATACGCAGATGTATTTAGGTTTAGTCCCACATCAAGTTTTACTTCGCTCGAAATTCCCACATATGAAAATGGAAATTCTACAACACGAAAATGCTTAAATATTTTTTCCGGGTCGTATTTATCGCAAGACATTTCTTACCAATGTATTTCAACAGTAATGCATAGTAATGCGATTAAATACAAAATTCAATAATGTTGAATTATTATTATTTGATTGGCTTTGACATTGTTTTATGTAGCTTTGGCATAATTTACTTTTAAACTTATTTTGACATGAGAGGCTGAGATGTTCATACAGTACAGCCACTTGAATAAAATCTTGGACCTAACCTAAATCAAATCTCCAAAACTCTAGGAAGTAAACTCTATCTTGGTCTTAGCTACTTTGATACATACACACCATACACATCGCGAAAATTGGCATGTAGAATGGAAGAAGGGTGTATAAGGTGTTTACGGCTTTATTTGAGACAGGGTGTTAATCATGCAATCTTCAAACTATTTCTGATAAGTGATATCGACGTGACTGGCCTTCTTCCACAACAATAGATCATAAAAAGTTAGGCATCGTCATTATATCAAAATTTCCTTTCTTCACGGCGATACAAGATGAGTACAAACGAAGACCCCTCGCGAACTGGATAACGTGCTAGAGTAATATTGTAGATGGATGTAAGCACCGGGGGGTGTGTCGTACGACTCTGGCAAATTAGTTCGGGGCGGGGGAGCGCCGCGCGTCCCTCGCCCGCCGGCCCAAGGGTTTATCAAATTCAGGGGGTAAAAAATGAGTTCTCAATGGGAGATGGGAGGGCGGGCGCTGGTGCGCCGGCGCGGCGCGGTGGGCGGCTCTGCCACGTGCCCCTCGCTGCCTCATCCACCCCGTCTAACTCGGAACAGGTGCCCGCGGAGCCTTGTTTACCTCGGGATGCCGGCGCCGGCTAGTGCTGTGCGGTAGTGGTGTGTGCCATGGAGGGAGGGTTCGTGGATACAGCTTTGATGCTGGCGGAGCGAGAGCCGCGGCTGGAAGCGCCGGACGCTCTGCATCAGCTCGATCCGCCGCCGCCCGACGTTCTCATCGCGCTGCTCGCCAGGAATAAGGCTCTCGAAGGTAGGCAGCCAATACCTTGGTAGAGCTCTCGCCGAACGCAAAGAAAGCAACAGTCGAGGACAATGGTTAAATTGTCTACGCATTTCGCTGTTGCGCCTGTCAAATTAATTGTATTTCAATAAAATTGATGTCGAACAGGTCATGAATGATAGGTTATGTACCTATCATTCATGACCTGTTCGACATCAATGTTACACAGAGTTTTACAGAGAAAACTTTATTGTACACACTTTATCAAAGATTGTACACCAAGAAATAATATTTTTCAAGAATTTGCTTAACAAGAAGAAGTAAAATAAAATTAATACACCTACGATAGTTCTTGTACTTGAAAATGTAGTTTTTTTCCCTTACAAAAAAAATATATTTGATTTGGCAGGCGCACGATGGGAGGGGAGAACGATGTGTAGACTCTTAGTTTGGCACTATTAAATTTCTACCAACTACGAAACAATGCCATAGCAGCTATTGTTGACCGTGCCATCGAAAACTACTTATGTTTACAACTCAAACAATCGAAAATGAGTACCGGGCGTTCCTCGAGGCGCATACGTTTGTCCATTCGATGTTCATATCGTACGCTACAATTACCGTCGGCGGCAGCACGTGCTAGGGTTTTGTTCGGGTTTCCGTGGGCGGGCGGCGCGTGGCGCTTGGAGCTTTCCACCGCCGCCGCCGGCCCCGCGGTAATCAACTTGAGTGCTTATTCCAGGAGTACCATCGAACGGTTTTTGATTTTACCATCAGATAGACGGACGTGCGGCACCTATTAGGGTGATAAGATCGCACTTAACAAATTATTGTACGCGGGGATGGGTGGGTACCTGTTGTTAACTTATGACAAGTGGAGGTTATGAGAGTTAGCTTCGCTTGCTCTAGATTACGCTTTGACCCACAACGCCTGAAATGCTTTTTTGATGGATTGTTGTTGGTCAAACTAGTTAACCCGTTAGAAACAGTAGGTAGGTTCTAAGCATAAAATGTCCTAAATAATATTTTTGTTGTGTCTCTTATAAATTTACAAACAAGATTTCATAAAACACTATTTAGTGAAACAATTCAATTGGGATTTTGTTTTAACTTAATAATGTTATTAAGTTCAGCATGTGCTGTGCTGTCGATTTTCAAAGTAAAGGTAGGTAATATTGACCACTTGAATGGAGGGCTTTGCGCTAACGGTTCTATATGCCTTATTATATTAAGTCGTTAAATTTTATTTATATCAGCTCTGCATAATATCTACTTTCTATAACTTTACACGATTTCATACAGAAACATCCGGCCTGAAGCGGGATTTTTTTACATCAATCAATACAATGTATTTAATTTATCTATGTCATATTTACGCCGATACATATTTCCTTGGTAGGTTAAGTTTGTGACGTCACGAGTTTACAACGTATTGTGAACGTATTCTATCAAATACCTAGGTATCTACTAGCCTTCCCCGCGATTTCGGCCCCGTGAACATTTGTCATACGAACTGGCGGAGCCCGTTGGAGGATAATTTACAGAAAATTCCTTGATTAGTGAATCTCTACAATTACCCTTAAAGGAACATAATGTTCTCGCATTTCTATCTCCAGTGGTTAACTCAGCTCTACATTGCCTGCCAGTGTTTTTGTTACTGTTATAAGTAAATAGCTTTTGCCCGCGACTTTGTCAGCGCAGTTTTTTTTCTCGCGAGTTTTTCCGTTGTTCATCAAAATCAAAATCAAAATCGTTCAAATCAAAAATCATAAAAATCGGTCCACCCGTTCTCGAGTTATAAATGGTGTAACTAACACGACTTAGTTTTATATATTAAGATTTAGAGATTTGAATCTTGAAGTCCACATTAAAATCCTTTGGTAACCTCTGTCAAATGTGTTCCATCGAACTGTGCCGTATAGCAGTATAGCTGTCCTTTTATTTATGCTTAGTCGCCGACGGCGGTGGGTTATTATTATTATTTCACTAAACTGCATTGTATTGTGCAATAACACAATGTTATTGTTGCCTATAAAGGAACCATGCGTATTAGCAAGCCGCCGCGGAGGGACCTGCGAGCTATCGTGGGAACAAATAGGTACAGGGAAAATGGAATCAGTAATTATAAGCTTGGCATGACGTAGATATTGAGTCCAATCCTATGAATTGGCTGTAAAGAGCTGAGTTTTGTAATTTTTGCAAGTAAATTTCCTCCTAAAATAGGTTGCGTGTTGGCTAGTACCTATGTCTTTTATTCAATCAGTTTCTCATATTGTCGAGTAACCTTCCTACTAACACAAAAGGTTAGCTTGTGTGAGGTGAGATGACACATGATACTTTTTTTTTCTCGTGCTCTTGTAGCTCTCTCGCTGTTGTAAATTTTATTCCAAAATATACTTCTTTCCAATTAAGCAGTGTCATTGTTGGTATGTATTCTAAACAGACTATTAAGTAGCACCAAAACTACAGAAGGATAGTCGGTCAAACGTTTTCAAGTAAAAGCATGAGTCATGTTCACTACCTATCTCTAATTAGAAGACAGAAAATCTGCGCCATGTACCTTTCTATAATAATTTTAATTTAATAATAACTAAAAAACATATGAAGCTTGTGTTATTTTACAGCCCAAGGTTTAGATTGTTTTCTGTACACAGCGTATGGACTCTACAGGGTGCACTCTAAGTCGATAGCGGAACTTTAAGTAGGCTGTCTCCTGATCACTACAAACAACTTGTACTAGGTGGCGAAAAAAATGGAGTGAAAAAAATATCAGCTGTTCCATACAAAAGGTCGACTCAGTACTGCGCCAAATGTATGAAGCAGCTGATATTTTTTTCGCTCCATTTTTTTCGCCACCTAGTACAAGTTGTTTGTAGTGATCAGTAGACAGCCTACTTAAAGTTCCGCTATCGACTGAGAGTGCACCCTGTAAAAAAAGCAAGTTGTTTTCGTGATTACGCTACCCACTGAACCTACCGGAGTTGTTCTTCTGGCTGCTCCTTCTAATACTTTTTAATTTTGCTGTTGCACTGTGAGAAAGAACTGGAGCAAACATTGGCGTAGTTTTTTTTATCGTTATAATAAACAAGGGGCCGGGAAAGTGGAGACGTCGCCTATTATATCATCGCATTACCACCGGAAGTTGACGCGTGGCGCTGGCGGACCGCGCCAAACGCTTCCTTCCGGGTTTGTTAACTTTTTAAATGGCTTTGTAAGCCACAGTAAGCACAAAGCCACTGGATAATATACTCGGACCAAAGAGTTTTTCTACGCTGCCGTTTTGGTTCTTCATATTTTAAAATATTTTATTTTACACAATTTAACATCTTATCTAGAATATTAATACTTACCTATACATTCAGCTCTACCCTTGACCTTGCCTTGCCAAAATGAGCAGGCACTCGACTTTAAAGAATAAAATATAATTACCTATTAGATTACATGAACCGATAAAGATACTCAACTCAGAAAAGGAAAAGAAGACTAGCGTACAATTCAAAACAAATGAACAATCAATGGCCTATCTCTACCATAATCTCTGACGTCACAAAGTCATGCCACTAATCATTACGAGGCCGGGTCAAAACGGGGGCGAGGCTCATCAGAAAGCCAGCAGGGGACAACATCTGTCTGGCTCCCGAATGCCCTAGCGTGATGGTTACCCTCTTACCTAGTCTCACCTGAGGAGGGTACCCATTTGTTCATTTATATCGAAACGATTTTCCCCTGGGACCGGCTATTAGATAGGTATTAGGGCTTTTGATCATGCGATGCACAGACTTAACTACCGAAATTGTCGAAGATGATTGGTGGTATTATTATTGGAGCTTACCTAATAAGTACAGTAGAACGTCGATTATCCGAGGGTGTTCGGATAACCGGTTTGTTCGGATATTCGAACTCTATACATGTATTCATCAATTTACCAATAAAAACCAAATTATTTGTGACATTATTTATCAATTTTATTATAATGGTACATAAGTTACAGACAGCCTTTAAATTAAATTGTATAAATCAAGCCCTGTATCACTCTCTTGACGGATAGTCAGCGCTTAAAAAATCCCTAATATTAGTCTGAAGCAGGAGCAGCTTGGTACGCAGCTCGGCTAACCGGTCGTTCGGTTAACCGACGTTCGGATAATCGACGTTCTACTGTATTGGGTACAGTTTGCTAAATCTTTTTGTCTTTCGGTGTATGTTACCTTGAATTGAATTTACATATTTTCTGCTCTACCTACATGCAAAGTCATATGGTAGTTGTGATTACTGATTCCATATTATGTCGGAGTTGTTTGTGCAACTTTTACCCCACCACAGAGGCAAGTTGGCATCTGTTTTTTGAAGCAGTAAAAACACGACGTCGAAATTAATATTTCACGTCTCGCTACACAAAGAGCGATCGCCGAAAAGTCATAATTTTCGTCGGGACGGTCGTGGGGAGCTCTTTGATTGCGCGCCTATAGGGCTTCACTCTCAAAGCCCGAGTGATCAGTTTTATCCCTTTGTTAGAGTTTTAATCAATCAGCCACGCAGCTCCCGGGGTTTAGGCACGTTATTGGTTTCACGAGAAAGAATAACTGGGGCAGCATAAGCGGGATTTCTTCTTTCATCAAGATGAGCAATGCAAAACTCTTGCAGCCTTATTGAGTTAGACAAAGAGTAGAAATAAATTTTGATTTTAATAAGATTTTAATCGTATAGGCGGTGATATTTCTTAGTAAGAAATAAAAACAAAGTTTTGCTGACATTTAGCCGCCGAAAGCATATTTTGAATCACTTCTCTCTGAATATGAGAATACTTGAACTCGTCTTGGCAGGCACTAGAGTGAATATACTGGATACAGCGAGCGGAAGACTGGATATGAAATCATTGTATTACATAGGTGAAAAATCTGAGATTTTAGTATGTCGGTCGGTGGTAATAAAATCGTGGCCAAAAGGCCAAATAGGGGAAAAAATTAAACGTCAGAGGTAAAATAACTGAACAGAGTGTACACGGTGAAACCTTTCTTATGTAACTGGGAACTTTGCGTTTACCCAAACTTCGGAAAGCAATCTCAGTTTGCTAAACTTTGATAACTTTTACATACTCGTAGACGCAAAATTAAACATCTTTTACTTTTCCCACCCACTTGTCGACTTCATTCGTCGAAGTCATGTAAAGAAGGCCTAAAACAAAGTCTAAAATATCGAAGATTCTCGAGCGAAATCGTTCAAACTCTACATAACTATAAATAGGTACAACAGACATCGATAAATAAAAATACAAACGTTTAAGAGCAGAGTTAGGCAAGTGTTAAACATATTGTTTACTGAAAATTCTGCCCTGATGAAAATCGTTCAAACTCTACCTAAATTACGGCCTAAATTAAATGAACAAGTGGCCATTTCTTAAACATAACGGCGACGTTCAGAGGCAGAATTAAGACAGCCGACCTCTTCCCTGTTCATTAGGAGGCTGTATTAAAAGCGGGCCCCGTCTAATAGAATATGTATTTTTACGTGCAGTCTGCATGTTTTATGAGGAATCTCGGTAGCGCGGGCCCCGGTCACCTGCGGCCTGCGCGGTCGCAGGGGACTGCTCTAGACTGGAGTGTGTTTTGATAGGGAATGGAGGGGTTCAGTCGGTACTTACCTCTACTTAGGTATACATTTAACATTGTATGTGTAGTGTGTTTTATACAGCGTGTTTCAGAAAAGTCCTGTCATACTGGGGGTAGCTAAGCTCATCAATATAAGCAACGTTTACTATACCTACGTTTGGTAAAAAAAATGTAAGATGTAGCCTGTACAATTGTGCATGTCCCACTAGCTGGCAAAGAAGGTGGAATGACAACTCCAACGGAAGACATCTTTACCAGTTCTTCCCATCAGTTCGAGATAGGTTGGAGGTCGGCTGGCTAGAAGTTGACCATCAGGTGTCACAATTTCTCACCGGTCACGGCAACTTCAACGCCAAGCTACACAACATGCAATTAGTTGACTCTCCAAACTGCGAATGTTCCGACACAGATCAAACAGCTCATCATATTCTTTGGGAGTGTCCACTGTGGAGTAATGAACGCGATGCAATGCTCTCAGTCATATACTCAAATTCTAAGGACAAACTTACAGCGGTGTATTATGTGGATCTATTTGCAAATATAAAAAATTTCCGATCATTTAAGAAATTCTGCCACCAATATTATTGGTTCTATTATGCGAGATTGTAGGCCTATAGGATAATGCCCTATAAATGCTTTATTAGAAATAATGATAAATTATGTGAGCGAAGTATATTTAATTATTTTAAGGCTTAGTTTAAGATTAATTTTAAGTTCCCATCCTTTCTTCAAACTCTTCTCTAAATCTTTTATTAAGTTGTTTTGCAAATGTCTTTGTAATATTTTGTGTCACCAAGATTTCTGTAAGTACAAATATTTTTTTGTTTTTGATCCTATGTATTAGGAGTTGAAACATGATCAATAAATGAATATATGTCCCAATAGCTGGGCAAAAGCCTTCTCTCTCAGAGAGAGAGTTCGAGCTTAATCACCACGCGTGCACAATGCTACGTTTGGTATCTAATTTTATTATGGAACAGCTGATATTTTTTTCAACATTTCGCATTTGTTCCCATAGTAAAAGTTGCGTGTTGATGAAAAAAGCGACCCATTTCAGGAATGTCAAGAGGTTATGCAAGATAATTGAAATTTAATCGTTAGGGAGTAACTTCGTAACTGGATGGATCTGTGCTTTTCAGAGACGTAGCTAGATAGAGTCCTGAAAACAATACTTAACGAAAGTATAACTTCTATAAATAACGAGGACAGTAATAGCTTCCACGTAAACTCAAAATGTTTAAGATTTTTCGCGAAAATATTGAATTAAGTGTCTTCGTAGGTAGGTAGTAATTCAGTCTTATGCGAAATGCAGCAGGGAGCGCGGAGCGCTGACTGTATCGTCGGGGTGAGGGGGCTCGGGAGGGGCGAGGGTGAAGAGGGGCGCTCTGTAATCAAGAAGAGTACACGCGTCCCTAGGCACTACCCCGCCCCGCCCGCCCTCCGCGCCGCGCCTCTGAAACCTGCATGAAAAGTCACCTCTGGGCGGGGAGCCTCAAACCTCTATTGACTTACCGACAAAAACGTGAGGCACCGACCATGAATTCTTTTTTAATTTTAACCTTAGTTGGTTTTGTGGCGAAGATAATTTGATTGGCGGAGTCTTAGATTTTGATCTTAGACTTTCCAGTAAATCGAAGTATGGTTTTGATCTTAAAATGTAGAGTTTGTTTAAATTAATTTTAAAATATTGTAAGCCATACTTTCTAATGATCGATGCCAGTTCGTAAACAAAACAGCGGAAAGCAATGAATTAAAATAATCGCCCGGCATCGGTAAATACAAAACGCATCGTAATGCTCAACATTTGCGCCGACAATCGAACGGTAATGCGCCGCTTTTATTCTACAACAAAAGTTAACCTGTCCGCTCGTCCGATGTTGAATAGAATAGAGCGATTTTAGGGTTGCGAGGGAAGCAGTGACACGCCGACTCCCCACAATACACTGCCATCGGGCCAACTTACCCTAGCTTTTAAACCAGCTACAGCCAGATGAATATGGGCCTTACATTCTGTGTACATAGAGCGAAAACGCCAGTCGATTAATCGCACGCAATCGTGGCCAGTGCTTCGCCTTGACATGTGCTTCACGTGCCGTATGGCGTGTGCTGACAGCACTATGCTATCATTATAACAAAGACATTGACTTTTCAATAAAATGAAGCGGAATTTCTCAGCTGTTAGCATTTCACCACAGTAATAGAAAAAGAAGAACTGGCACTGGAAACCTCGTGAACTCACGGTTTGTTTTGCAACCAGGTAGACAGTAGAGACTCTTTGAAAGCACTCTCTTTGTGATCAATCAAGTGGGATGGTCGAATTCCAAAACAAACAAAGTGCCTTACTAATCCGTAAGCGATGGCGCACATCCACATCAGACCAGGCGATTAAACGGTCTAATAGCTAATACCATTAAGTGATAAATGCGACACGACGCGTATGAATAATTCCATTGCACGGACACAATGTACGGCTCGCTAAACGGGTCCATATTTTCAAAATCCCCATAGAGCAATAATATTCAATGAGCCGTGTGAGATAGATGTAGGGATAGCCCTTGTGTCAGAGTGGGATGGAATGGTCCGGGATGGCAAATCCGGGAGATTAGCGCGACGATAGCGACATGTGGCCTCTCGGCACTTAGCACAATCCCTCGCCTTGAAGTTGGACCGCCCGCTGATGACTCTACGTGTACCCTCTACGCACCTACTGTCGGTAGGTACTTAACAGACACATGCTTGACTTGTGTCTTCGTGTAGAGCATGTGAGGGAAACAGCGGAATGTAATCTGTAGTAGCAGGTTGTCGCACCTGAAGACGTATAACATGAAGGTTTTTGTATTTTTTTCAGACCACACGATTTTATGAAAGAACATTTAACATTGTAGCAAAGTATTTTAGGTCGGTAAACGTACCTACATGGGGAAATTTGCCTTCAGTTTTGCCTGACCTGACATAAAACCGTACCGTGTATCGATGCTACGGCCTCAAGATAGACGCAGTTACTGAAGCAATTCAATCACATCGGCCTGACCTGAAGGACTGGCGCAGTTTTGCCTGTTCAGTTTGGCCTCATAGTTTTAACTTTATGGTTGAAAATCTATATATCTTGTATTATCTTGTCAACCGAAGTTTTTTTGTAGATACGAGAACCTTACTGCAAAAATAAAACATCTTAGATCGAGATTGATAATTTCTATAGCTTTACTTTAAAGTCCTTGCTATTTCATCAGACTAAATGCGGGTAATTTGCAAATGGATTACTATGTTAGGGAGCCAAGGTAAAGTATCATATCCAATCGAATGAACGAGGCTTGTCACAATAAGCACAAAGCTAAAAGTAGAGTTACAATGGAGGCTATTGAAATAGTTGTGAAGGGCAATGTCCACTTGTAGCATGATCCGATCTGTCTACTTGAGTTAGGAGTGGTCCGGGTCACAAAATAAATTCAGCGAAAGGACCAAATTAATATGACAGTTGCTTAAGCTAAACAAGTTAAAGTAGGTAATAAACGGAAAATGAAATTTACAAACCCACTAAGTATTCACATTATTTACTCACAAACGGAAATGTTTTTAGAGAAAACCCACAAGGTTGGATTTTTTTCAGATAAAATTATTAATTGGCTGACATTGACTGATTCAGAATTTCGTAGAGTGTTGCGTGATTTAACGTTCTTATTTAAAGGTACTTCTGTTGCAGCCTCACATCGTTCAAAGTCCGTCCCAAACTCCCAACCGTATAAACGGCGGTGCGGGTCGCACAGGCCGCGGGTGCATTCAGCGTCGCCAAAGCGTAACAACGCGTACGCACTCCGCACTTCCAACGACGCCATATGTTGGGCGCATTACAGCTCTGAGCTCTGCGCTGAGCTCCGCACCCCTTCAAGATTGATGGTAACTCTCGCTTAGGTGCATTCAAACGTATTAGGGCATGTAAATGTTATGCGATCACTTAGGCAAATAGGTTGTGAAATACACACTTTGTGCTCGTAGATAATTGATTGCATTTTAGTATGTTCACTTTTTCACGCAACGCCAAACTTTTGAAGCTAACAATGGCATTTGTTCCAATCTTGCGAAGTGTGTTAGGTACTGCGTTTTCACGAAACTGTCTCGGCGCGCCAATCTGGTTTGGACAAAAGCTCATTAAAGTATTCCCTCCGTCTTAAATGCACGGACGAGGTCGTTGTCAGGTTGTTGAACCCCCATTTTGGTTTTCACTTCATTTCATTATCGTACTTTCAACTAAGTACACTCCCATTATTGACGTGGCAGGTCGCTGTGTAGAGAATCTCTGTGAGAGGACGCCGGGGTTAAACACGCCGCTCGTAAACCGTTAGCTACCCGCTGAATAAATTATTAGACTATACCACTTGCGCAATTGGGAAGGCAAAGTTTTTTGTTCGAAAGTCCGTTATTGGCTTAATCTTATCTTTAGACAATATTGAGAAAGTAATTTCAATATTTTTTATTTTGGTTCAGTAGTTTGGATTTTACAACGTTTCAAAGATACGGTTTTATGACCTTCACGCGACGGTCTGCATACTGTTGGCGGTCATAGGAACAAAACATTTTAGCGCATAAAAACAAAACTACTGGACCAAAATAAAAAATATTTAAATTAGTTTCTTAATATTGTCTAAAGATAAGTTTAAGCCAATAACGGACTTTCGAACAAAAAACTTTGCCTACCCAATTGAGGGTGAAGCAGCTACAATCGGCGACCTCAGGTACATTTGGGACTTAACTATATAGGTATAGAGATTTGTAACACGCAAACTAACAATATGGATGATCTACGATTCTACGAGTAGTATCTTAGGTACGCCTATAAAACTCTTTTCAAACTGCAAACTAACTGCAAACGTGCAGGTAACTTTATGGACAATCGTAGAGGACTATTAACACAAAAAACAAACTTTTCGCCGCCGACCAAATATTTCCCTTTCTCATGAATGATAAAATAAAAACGATGCTGCATGGAGCGCGCCATTTGTTTTGTAGGGTCGTTTTCACCCTTGTTATACCACCAAAACACTTGGCACAAAAAGTGTAATGTCCTCCCTTAATGACCCCCTCCCAGTGGATAGCAAACAGAAACTGCGTCTACCCGCTGAGCGGGACTTGTTTTGATATTTATATTTATTGCGTTTTCACGAGATGAAAATGCATATCTAGCCCTTGTTGTTTTATTTTTCTTTTGAAATACCGAGTATCTTCAAGAGGTAAAGCAGAAGTGTCAACGTTTTACCCGGTAGTAAATGGTGCAAAGTTTTCACTTGCTTTAGTAGGTATATTTTTAAAAAAGCGACTCAATATCTAGGTACCTCGAAAACAATTAATGAAGTATTTTAAAATCCACTGCATGAAAATGTTTCTCTACTTACCTACGCCTATTCCGTATTAATAAAAAGTTAAAATGCTCATGAACTATTCGATTTATATAAATTTACGTATATTGTATTTTTTTCGATTTTAGCCACTATTTAGCGTACCTATTTGTCAGACCTGCGATAAAAGCTGTATAGCACTGTCATAACTTTATAAATACGGTATTCTTAGAGCAAGAGTATTATAGGTACCTACCATAGAAGATAAGAGACGATTCAGCAATATGAATCAAATGTATCAGTAATGGGTGAGCCCGGGGCCGCACGGACCCTCGCGATTCAATTATCACGGGCTTTACACCAATCTGCCGCCGGGTGAAAGTGATACTTGTGAGAGATTGCCTTATTGTTTTTTCTCGCGGCTAAAAAGCGCCAGATCCGTCAGAATATTGATTGGACGAGGGTTTATACGATGAGCGGGTTTGTCTGCTTGAGTTAATTGACCTTAAAATTTTATCAGGCCAAAAATATCAAAATTCTGTACATTTGATTGAAAATATGAATCTTTTTGTTAGCATATCGATTTTTTTTTCAACTGTCTTATAAACCTGGCTGGGTGCAAGCTTTGTGTTAAAATGCCGTTTAAATATTAAAAAAAATAAATAATTTTTTTTTAATTTATCTGTCACAACTTCACAAATGCTGGCCACATTTCAATAACCGGGATCTCTTTTTGCACGGACTTTTTAATAAAATAAAATAATCTTTTTGGTTTCAGCTGGGTTTCAGTCATTGGATGCTATAAAAAAACAGGGGAAGGGTACCTACCGCTTTTTGAAAAAAAAAATGGTGATAATTAAATAATCTCAATGATACTGGGTCTCACGAGGGGTTTCACACACACAGCATAAACCAATCGCTCATCGTTTAGGTACTTAGAAACCTAAATACAAAATATTTAAATTGGCATGGGAGACGGGTAAAATTCGTAAAGAGAAAAAGCGAATAAACTATTATTCGGAACCCTCTCCACGAGAGTCCTACTCGCACTTGACCAATGTTCTCACTAGCCAAGATAAGAGCCTTTAGATAATTAAAGTATCTATCCACAAACCTGCCCATGAGTAGAGAGGCCTTACTTCTGGCCATAGGCCTCTTCCTTCCAAAGCCACTCTTTCATAATAATTTGTCTTCCTCTGTCTTTTCTTCTACAATACCTAATTAATATCTTTGACCCATCGAGGTTTTAGTCACTGTATTGTTACTTACAATTTGCTTATAAATCTAAAAATCAAGGTGCAATAAATACTTATCCTAACCAGGGGAAAGAAAATCTGTGTGCGACGGTTGTTACTTGTTAGTAAACAGGTGCGCGGATTTGGTGCGTGTTCCGAATGTGGCCCGCGCGGGTAACGTATTGTTTACTAAATTCAATTACAACTCCACCACAAGCCGCCTTCTCCTACAACGGCTTGATACCACAATAAACTACGCCAAATCAACCCGGGCCCCGGTGTGAAAGTTCATTGTTTTTACCCGAACGCTCTTTATCTTTTTCCCGCACTTTGTCTTCTTAATATGTGAGTATGTTTAGTGAAAGTAACATAATATAAGTAGCTGTAGTTGTTACAGTAGAAGTACGAACTATGTAAATGTGTGAAGTGACCTCTCGGACGCTGCAGTGGGACATGTACCTATAGTTTTTTTTAGTATCTACTTATCGGAAGCTATATTGATATCAGCATTTTCTGTCCCAAGGTCTTAGTAAAAGGAGAGGTACGTTACGTTAGCATTATGTTTGTGATGTTGATTAATTTATTATTGGCTTTGTTTTATAGTTTCGTTAGGTTCGGATAGTCATACGCAACCACCATAGCTTTAGGCAATTAGGTAATGGAACCCGGACCGATCGATGGGCTCCACCCTATGAACAACCGACAATACATAATAATGTATTCGTTTCATAGCTACTCCGTTTCGGCTTTGCGTGGAAATTCACTAGATAAGAAGGCAGCTTACGTAGATATGACCGACGCGCATTCTGGGTTCTTGTAGGTACTAGAATTTCCCTGCTAAGGTGCTTAGTAAATTTTTGAGTTTGACGTTTCCTTTTTTTATGTCTTGATAATTGTCTACGTAAAAATTATTTAATCTATTTTATATGCTAGATAAACACTTAAGTTTTTTATGAGGTTCAAAAGGCTTAAAACAAGACCTGCTTATCCTTATCATAGACTCATAGATAAAATTAATCGTGGTCGGAGGCCATCGGTTTATCAAATGCGAATGTGGTGTCCTCCGACTACGATTAATTTTATCTATGAGTCTATTATAAGGATAAGCAGGTCTTGTTTTAAGCCTTTTAGTAGTCGGGTTTTAGTTTTTAACTTCTCTTTTTTTTTTGAGCTTTTTAAGTCATTTTGGACGATCATCCAGAATAGAACCACGAAGGGTTTTTTTTTTTAAATATATAATTTTATTTTAAGGTCCACCACTTTGGGGCGCAGCACAGCCGCAATCTTGTTTTTTTTTTTTTAAATTAAACTATCCTATGTTACCTGGGTGATTAAGACAAATCCAACGACACCTCGTTTGTTGAAATCGGCCGAGTAGTTTAGCCTCTGCAAGAGGGTACAGATGAACACACAAACATATACATAAATACCCACATACATACATCCATACATACGCTGCTAAAATCATAACCCTCCTTTTTGCTTCGCGTAGTCGGGTAAAAATGCCCGGTTCGGTCTGACTGAGGTTTCGAGTTCAAGTCCTGTCCCGAGCGATTTTTTAACCTTTTCGCAATAAATCTTAAACTTGATCTTATTTTAGTATCAGGTAGAAACATTTTAGTATCCGGTAGAAACTTTACTACAAACAATAGCTTTAATAAGACATTTGAAACCCGTATTTTTCCACGTTTATAACGC
Source organism: Zelleria hepariella (assembly GCA_949319315.1). Classification (NCBI taxonomy): domain Eukaryota; kingdom Metazoa; phylum Arthropoda; class Insecta; order Lepidoptera; family Yponomeutidae; genus Zelleria; species Zelleria hepariella. The sequence goes on along the minus strand of OX439383.1, from coordinate 9,258,031 downwards.
TCGTATTGTTATATTATAGAACTACTGCTATAAACTAAACAATTAAAATATGAAGCAACACTTTATTGTACATATAAGCTGTCGCCATACGACTTAATTGAAACAAGTCGCGCGCGCATAGATTGTTATTTTCCAATATTTTATATGATTTTCCCCCCACACCGGATGTCCCAGGAAGTCAATCGCGAGTAGCAGGCACAGTAGATTAAATCGACAGTAAGGGCCAAAACCTTCCTGTTGGCTTTATTTGTTTTTATTATGCTAAGTGTCAGTCATAGCTTTCGAAGAGTAGAGCAGGGAAGATAATGAGCTGAATAGCGGGTGCAAAAAAGATGTCCCTGCTTGCTTATTAACCTTAAGAACTGACTATACAGGTTGGTAAATTGTGAGGCAGCATGATTTAATAAAAAAAAATCTACTTAGCGTAACAAGCTTCCGTCGGTAGCTCTACCATACACATGCCAAGGGATTTCTGACGTAGAAGGCAATTATTTTATTTTCCAAACGTCTTGCATTTCCGCGGTATTGCGGCATTCATTCACAGTAAACAATACTTTAATTACTACAATTATTACTTAGTAAGTGGCTGTTTAACAATGATGGAGCCACGCACATATGGCTTAATGCGTAAACAACATCAAATCACTTATTGGCCGATGATACCGCAGTAATTACCACTCGTAAATAAAAACAATGGGGTAGTGTTAAGTTATTGCGTAGCTTCGTGTTCAAAAGCGTGTATGTGTTGGTAGATTGTGGGGCACATAGTGCATTTTGAGGGCGCTAAATGGATGGGTTGGTTGGCGTGCGCTGCGCGATATAATCTTCAGCGCTGGCAGCAGGGGCGCGGTGCCATCTGTCGGGCAGATGCGCTGACGTCACGCGAAGTCCCGGGCTGCATAGGGCTTCGGTGCGCGTCCGCCACGCGCCAGCCCGCCGCGCCGCCAGCTGAGCCTTCCTGATTTATACCAAGTTTCACTACACTGCGTAACAATATCCTGATAAAATTTTACCTCGGTTAAATGCACATTAGCAATCGTATCCTCAAGCATATTAAATAATTCCACAAAATAGATAAACGTATTGATTTTGTGGAATTCTTAAAAGTGAAAATCATTACACAAATTATAAAGTTATAAAAAAATGATCATATGCTGAATGTTAATTATCTTAAGAATACCTAATATTTGAAGAACATCGTTAACGAAAACTACTCTACCTTCTTACTGTGACTTTATTAAATAAAGTCATAGTTAAGAATTTTAATAAATAAAGTCACAGTTATGAAGATCGAGCATAAACGATGTTATTCAAATACTAGGTATTCTTAAGATAATTGACACTCGGTGCTATGCATAAAAAGCACAATCACCACAGTTATTACGCTTAATTATGTGACTAATTTGATGTAACCTAGGGCAGTTTCTTACTGGTTTTAAACGGTAAAATTATTTTATAGAGATCGTTACTTTATTGTTTGTGTTAAGTAAAACCTTTTTTACAGAGTCTGTGATGGAAGACACCGTGAGAAAAGTAAGAGTTAAAAAATATATTTTATGCTCTACCCAAGTCGTGTTCGGACAACTCGGCAGGCGTCATACTAAAAACCTGGCAAAGATGAGCCTAATAAAATTTTAAGTTTTTTGCCTCTTCAGAGATATTGAGCGTGATTATATAATTATGATAACAATCACTTACGCCATGAATACAGTGATGATCCAGTAATTGGCCACATGCGTCTGAGTGACCACGACTTGAGCACGTAAAGCCAAACAGGCCAAGGGCAAGAACGAGAGCTACCTCACTAATTACATCGCGACGGTCAATGTTAGGTGATTGCCTACCTGCCTTAGGCAAGGTCTCATCTTAACTATCTTGGTCCTTTAGTACCTAAGTAGTAATAAACTTGTAATCTTTCCTTATTAATATTCTATTCAAGATAAGAATATAATTCTACCAATTATTTTGACACAGCCTTGCATTGTTGTTGTGGTCATCAAAAAGGGATCGTCTAGTGTAATTGGAGCGATCGGTAAGAAAATCTACACAATCAATTATTGTGTCTTGTGCTAGTCTTGTGTGTCGTCAGTGTTCTTTCAATCAGTCAAGTTGTCGCTATGCAGTTTTGTGTAAAAAGGCCGTGCATGGAAGCAGAACTAAATGCGTAGCCACGAAGCGGGCATGCCTCAGGATCCGATTCCTGCTACCCGACCCCCGGCACCATAAAGTGTAGGCGCGGTGTTTAGCAGCAACTTTCGATACGCGTGTGTCATTTCGGTGCTTTCTTTTTAATACAGCTACCTACCTCATTAAGTGACGAAAACGTTTTCACACCAAAACAATCGGCTGCCATTGCATTCATTCAGTGTTGAAACCTGATTCCCAATGCTGCTGCGCGACTGAATGTTAATCGTGAGAAAAACTGTGGCTTTAAACAATAATTATGAAACTTAGTAGAGAGCGACTTGGGTACTTAAAAATGGAATCCTTTTCATTGCTTATTTTAAAATGTGCTGCCGCCGCAAGCCTCTCACATGAAGGGTCAATCATAATAAATTGGAAGACAAATAAATGCAAGTACGCTTATTGATAATATTTATACTGCAAACAATACCGCCCCTCTTCTGGCTGCCCTGGGGGAGGGTTTCTAGTGGTTGGCAAATAGCGCTGCACAGATCAAAGAGTCGAAGTGCTTGGATAATAAGGTAAGATATCAAACTTGGTAAAATTATCCACTAATTAATGTATTTTCCTGCCATCGGCCATCCAAGTAACTGTCCAAGGCCATAGAGTCAAACCTAGTTGATGGGAAAAAATATTTTTTTTACTTATGGCAAGTTATAAATCTGTTGTTATATGTAAATCATTCAATATGTAAACGTCAGATTCGATTCAAATTACTTGCGCCTGATTACGCTACGATGACTATGAGAATGCATTAGTTTTTTTCTTTATTGAAGTAACTTCGTGATCTTTAAGCTGGTCTCGACTTACCATTGAGGTTTGCCTTCGAGCGCTGTTTGCTCTAAATATTGTTTCATTATTGACACAGTGCGATCATTAATAAAAGAGAGGGCCCACTTATTAATTTTAATAAGCAGGGTGACTTGCCCTGCTTCACTAGGGGACCGGGACTTCGGCTGGTTTGTTTTATTAGTTTAGATTTTATGGTTTTGATACCAGTTGGTTGGTGCTGACTCTATTATTTAGTCAAGCACGTAGATAGGTGTTTAGATAAATCTCGGTGGTACCAAAAAAAATATTCACAAAGTACATAATGTCCATCGCTTGTTATTTGTTAAAAATTCTGTTAAAATTACACATAATATTTTATTGGGCATCTGACACCAGGGGTAGCCACTACCTCATACGATTACCATTTGGCATCATCGAACTTCGAAACGCGAGATCTTTTTCGATTTCAGTTATGCCAGTCCAGTCAGTATCAACCAATGAGTATCTTTTTCGTCTTTGGGATGTTTTCTATTCGCGAAACTACAGGGTGCACTCTAAGTCGATAGCGGAACTTTAAGGGGGCTATCTACTGATCAATACAAACAACTTGTACTAGGTGGCAAAAAAATGGAGTGAAAAATATATTAGCTTTTCCATACAAAAGGTCGACTCAGTACTGCGCCAAATGTATGAAACAGCTGATATTTTTTTCGCTCCATTTTTGTCGCCACCGTACAAGTTGTTTGTGTTGATCAGTAGACAGCCTACTTAAAGTTCCGCTATCGACTTAGAGTGCACCCTGTATAATAACCTCGTGAGTCATACACATCGTAACTCATACAACTTTTTACACATACGATGGTTCATCAAAAAATATTAAGGTGAAACTGCGTGTCGTCCACTGAATATCTTATTATGCCTTAAAGGAAAGGAGCGTAAGGGTATGTATGTAATGTTGTCAATGATCAGGCAGATGCGACAATGTCCCGCAGTGTTGGGGAGGCCGTCCCTGACACAATGCTCGCTACGGGCGTGTGCCTCGCATCTCCCAATTGCATTTTAATCTAATTACCGAATGATATAATTTTTCGGTTCTGCCGTAATCAGATAACGTGGCGATTATCAAATTAAAGTGCCGCTCTGCAGCGGGCGGGATGGCGAGACTTTATGGCCTTATTTAAATTATGAGCTTTGTTGTGCTCCGGCTTAGAACATTAACGTTTTGGAACGTTTCGTTTAAATGTTCGCCACGAGAATCGTTATACAAAACAAACATTCGAAATTCAGCCATTTGGATTGCTTGGTCGCTAATCCCCTACTTTATCAATAAATTGGCAAAAGTGACCGTTTGTCAAACAAATGGTTGACAAATAGAAATGTGTATCCTTCGTGTCGTCAAACCTGCAGTCTCCGCCTATGGCCGGTCTGTTTCCCATAGTAATCCGACACCGCAGCTCGCTGGCACGCGCCTTTGCTCTGTGGGAAAACGGTCCATTCGACAAATATTAGTGTGTAATCTACGTTTGTTTGATAAGCATCAATGTTACATTGTTAGCATGATTCTAGTTTGGGCTTATTTTAGTGTCAAGAGAACGTCGTGTAATTTCTAGAGATCTCTACAGAGCGTAGGAAAAGTCTGCTCTAGGTACTGCTCTACATTATACCTGCATCGGTCCAGAAGTAGGTAACTGTTTTATAGGCATACTAGCTTTTGCCCGAGACTTCGTCAGCGTGGACAACAGAAAAGGGATATGTGCTTTACTTTGCTCCTAAGTGTAAAAGCGTGATGATATGTAGCCTATGTGTTATTCTGATGTCTAAGCTATCTCTATTCCAAATTTCATCAAAATCCGTTCAGCCGTTTCAGCGTGAAAGAGTAACAAACACACTCACTCACAAACTTTCGCATTTATAATATATACTAGCTTTTGCCCGCGACTTCGTCCGCGTGGACTACAGAAAAAGGGATATATGCTTTACTTTGCTCCTAAGTGTAAAAGCGTTATAATATGTAGCCTATGTGTTATTCTGATGTCTAAGCTATTTCTATTCCAAATTTCATCCAAATCCGTTCAGCGGTTTCAGCGTGAAAGAGTAACAAACTTCCATCCATCCATCCATACTTACAAACTTACGCAAATATTATATTAGTAGGATAGTAGGAAGTTGGAAGTGGGATGACCGCTGATTTAATTTTAAAAAATGTAGAGCGTTTGAGACGACTGCCACTGTTACCTTTGTTTTTGACCCAACAAAAAAAAGTTGTCGATCAGAAAATGTGATCGGCAAACATTGACACAAATCATTATAAAAATCCCCGTTCTGATTCTCCTTGCCTGTCACGATCACCAAAGAGATTTGCATCAATCAGCACAAAGAAGCGCTCGCGGTGTGAAGGCACGGCGGACGCCACAGCCCTCAATTATGTTGCGACGTCGCTTCCCGGCGCACGCGCCGATCCCCGCGGGACCGCGCACGCGGCCGCCCCTCGACTATTTCGTTTATGATGGAAGCAGGACTGATTTTATCGACGTGGGTGTTTATGTAAGTTTAAACAGTGGCCCTCGATTGAAGTCACGTTGGTAGAATCTGTAGGTAATGTATCTATCTCTGTCGCCCACTGTTATGAGCAATTTTTTGTTCTGGTAATAGTTTTTTAGGGTTCCGGACATCCAAAGGAAAAACTGAACCATTATAGGATGACTTTGTTGTCCGTATGTCTGTTTGTCTGTCAATATTTTTTTCTCAAGAACACGTAGAGGTATCAGGTTGTTTATATCAAAAATCAAAGGTCTGCATTCACTTGGAGCAAAAAAATCAAGCTTCTAAGTTATCGGAATGAAAAGATACGGCCGTTGATGCAGAATATTTCCGCATTTCGACCCTCATGAAATCATGAAATTCGGCAAAAAGTATATAGTACAAATTACAGAAAAAAATCGAAAACTGCATAATTTTAATTACGTCACAAATATGTAGGTATCCTTCACCGTAAACTTTAGAGACTCCGCAGTTTCTGACATTTCCTTCTTACACTTTGGATGGTATCACAGTTTTGTTTTCTCCATACAAAACGTAGTCCCCTATTTCCTCCCAGGCCCTGGATAATGGCACAAAAAAAAACTGGAAAAAAGTTGGTTACCCATGCCATGTTGAATGACAATACAATTTTTATGAAGAAATGAATTTGATAAATGGAAATCTGGTCACGCTCTCCGGTCGAAATACACTAAATTACCTATTCCTGAGAATAACTCCCAGAGTCTAGCAGTATTTTATCTAATTGGTTGGGTATGGCCAGGTTTTATTCCGATCCTGGCCATTGTTAATAGAATCGGAAGCCTTGATAGTGAATACGAATAGCCGCGGTCAAAATACTCACCACAGAAGTTTAACGCACAGAGGTGTGTATGTAGTGCTGCAGCTATACATAGTCAGAGATGGGCGATGAATTTCTGCCTTTTCCGCCCAAACGATTTTAATCGGGCAGAAATGGTTTTAATCGAGCAGAAATGGATTTTTGCCCATTTCGGCGGGCATAAATGAAAATTCACTATAAATTAGTTTTTTTGTATACAAAACCCTATTGGGATAATATTATGTGACGAAAAAGGAAAGAAAATTGGTTGGGGTGTAGTGTTGGGGGCGCTATGGGCCCAGAACACAAAAGTTTTTTAACAAAAAAAAGTATACAGGGTGTTAAAAGACCGCCAACAGTCCCGAAAGCCACGCATACTAGACACCACAACAAAGTACTTTTTCGATAAATTATTGCTGGGAAATGATTTTGGTTTTTTAGGTTATAATTTTCAAAAATATTTTATCACGCAATGGACGTATAACGCACAGAAGTCATATTGCGCAAGCGTAGGTATCAGTTTATGTTACTTAAGCTTGAAGTGCCGATGTTTAGAATACATTGCGGGTTGCAATTTTAACGTTGTTTTTTGCAAGAAATATTCATAATTTTGATACGGCTTCTTGAGAAGGTATGTTAAGAACTAGATACTGAATGCATTTCTGCAAAAAAAAAGTTTTAAAATGTCCGACTTTGAACCTCATTATCTCGGAAACCGTTGATTTCCCAGGCATAGTTCCTTGGGCAAAAATGTTCCTTATGATGAGTACAATACGAGGTTTCCCGCTTTGTTGGCGGTCTTTTAACACCCTGTATATATATATATATATATATATATATATATATATATATATATATATATATATTTTACCGGATACCTGTTGAATTGGTCCTGGAGAGCAAAAAAGGTTCTATAACTTTATGCCGAGAAATGCACTGTTTTTGAGTTATGTTATTTTTTTTTTCAAAGTCTCATAACTCGTAAACGGTGCGTTTCCCGGCACCAAGTTATGGGACCTTTTTTGCTTCCTAGGGCCTACCCAACCTATTCTCGTCAAAATAAAGTTCTTTTGTAACCGAATTTAAGTAAACAAATAATTTAATTTCTGCCCGATCTTTATTAAAAATGCCCGGCGTTTATTGGGCAGAAATGGATTTTAACCCAGCGGTGGATTTTAACCCGGGCGTTTACCCATCTCCGTAGTGGCAATGAACATTGCATGACGCAATCTACAGTGCGCGGTGTCCCGACGCGCTACGGTAGATTTCATATCAAACTATGTCTGCCGCGTTTTCCCGCTACGGGAGAACTCGTGTAGTATCTTTTTTATAGGACTGTCTCTTAACGGAGGTCGGCTATTTTGCCCTTTGAAGCTGCCAAACGAAACGGGGAGCTCGTGGTTTGTCGGGAGTCGGAAACGCAGGCGAAAGTTTTCCATGATATTTTGGTTAGGATTTTGGTTATCTTTCCTTGGATGATAAGTTGAAGAGTCCTTACGTGGTGTTGCGCATTATATGGCCAAAATACTCAAGTTTTCGTTGCTTGATTATCTCTACGTTTTTCCTCATCCTGTGGAGCACGGTGGTATTGCGGACCTTTAAGACCCAGGAGATGAACCACATCTCTAAATGCTACGTGTGTAAAAAAAATACAAAGGAGTTTAGCGTCGTGACTCTTCTCGGGCTAGTGGCAATAATATCTGAGCGCTTCCGTGCTTCGGAAGGCACGTTAAACCGTTGGTCCCACTTGTTATTGATTAATAACAATCGTAAAGCCATGTCAGAGGCCCTTTGGGCGGCCTAAAAACTCTGACACCAGGGGATGGCCACTACCTCATACGACTACCTAACTCGGGTTTACAGTTTTAGTTAAGCTCCTGTTGAAGCCGCCAGGGTGGCAGGCGTGACGCGTCAGTGATTTATGGCCTCGTAAAGTGCAGGCCCTGCTGCCCTCGCGCTCACTTGGATAATTTATGCGCTGAAACTCTACGCGTGGGTCACGCTCCGCTTGGGCCTAGACCCGATTGTGTTAGGATTTATTTATAGGCAGCCCGGATTGGTTCGTCAATCATCTTGGATTGAAGACAGGAGTTTTTGAATGAATAAATCAAATGCTCTTTCTTTAAAAAACCTACAATATATTAACGTGTGGTTTTGGTTTCTATTTAAAAAAACACATCCAACAAGGATCTAAGGTTTTTGGTTTTTGTTTTTTCAATTTTGTAGCTAAATTAAGATATTTTTGTTCAGAAATTTTTGTTTCACGACAGTAAAACTTCTTTTCAGAATACAACAGAATAACAATAATTAAGCTGGGGCCTTAGCCTGTGACTCAATGGCGTATCAATGGCGTCCCAGGTAGAAGGACAAAACCAAGATTTTTTCGTTGTTCTCCTACAACCAGCGAACTAATCCTTTAGAATTAGACTCATAATATTCTTTGCTGTACTACAAACACATTGAAAGGACCGACAGCATTAATAAATCGTAATTAAAACCGTCAACCGGGAGCCCATTTAGGAACCATTGCGTTACAGGCTAAGGGCCCGGATTGTTTATTTTGCTCGAAAAACCAGTGGTTCTGCTTTAAAATCTAGTTGTTTGACCAAATCTCAGAATCAGCTGAATTATTGTTGAGAACTACTGTTTTATTGTCGTGGAACAAAAATTGCTCAGTTTAGGTACAAAATAAAAATAAATACTGTGAAAACTGAGCATTTCCCGATACCCGTCTTTAGTTGAGCTTTGTTCTCAATCAGTTTTTTTTATTAATAGTGTTTTACAGAAAAATAGAAACATATTCTGAGCACTTTTTTTTTAAATTAATTTCTTAGGCCGTACAAACTCCTTATAAACCTATTTCCTTTTTCTATACAATAGATTTGGCGAAAAAAAATGTGGACACCATTTTATCTCAATAAAAATGAAAACAGATTTTTTTAATCTCACCAAAAGGCATAAGAAGCGCTCACAGTGTACTAGCCGTTCTTAATCGATTGGCAAAGTTAAGCAACAACGGCCGCGGTCAGTCCATGGATGGGTGACCGCTAGTGGCAATAATATCTGAGCGCTTCCGTGCTTCGGAAGGCACGTTAAACCGTTGGTCCCGGTTGTTGTTCATTAATAACAATCGTTAAGCCATGTCAGAGACCCTTTGGGTGGCCTAAAAACTCTGACACCAGGGGTGGCCACTACCTCATACGACCTACCAAAAGGCATTTTGTCAGAGTTTTTTCGGCGTTTCGACCATATTTTCTCTATTAACTTAACAAAAAGGTTACTATTTCTTCTCATTAAGTTTAATCAAAGAGGAATTATGTAAGAAGGTACTCCGTGTGATCGTGTGAATAAATCACCGCACGATCTTCCTCCGAGTCCCTATCAAAACAATGACCTCTAACATGCTACGGCCGATGTCAACTAATATGGTTTTGCCATCGTATTACGAACCTAAAAAAAACAATGACGAAGATAGTTTGACTCATTTGTGTTGTTGTTTTATTTTTCTTGAAAAAACCACTTACATAATGGAATTTCCTGTTTTTGATACATTTGTTGGGAGGTTAAGTTTATTGGTAGGTACATCATTCGGAGAAAATTTACTTTTAGGTCGAACAAACTGACTGATATTTTAGCAGACCGACACGAGAGTGCTTATTAAATATCCTATGTCCTATTATAACGTTAGGACTTCCGCTTTTTCATCGGTTGCTCGGAACTAAGGAACCCGAGAAAATGCCTAGTTAATTGAATATTTCTCTTGGTTGAACCCAGATTGAACACCAAAAATAAAAATAATGTGGCTGTCATTGAAGTACCATGTAAATGTTTCAAACAATCGTCGTCTGTTTTGTGTACCTTTAAAATAAAATTGTATTTATTTAATTTTAAGGGAAAAACGTGACGTGATATAGACGGCTGATTTCCAAATATAAGATAACTACAGTGCATATCACGAAAGAATTCCCTTGGATTGAACAAAAATTGACCCTATCACATTGTAATAAGAGTTTCAAGGGAACTCTTTCATGAAGCGCACTCTAAACTATGCGAATGCTACGAGAGTGCTACGCAGCGACGCTACGCGCGGGCGCGGGCGGGCTCCGTCATCTTCGTAGCAACGGGCGCCCACTCGTAGACATCGTAGACCCTTTATCTGCGTAGAGAAGCTAGTTTTGACAATGCTAGAAGCTCGTTACATTTTTTTTTTTACAAAACTATACTTAGTTTAAGTTAATGATGTTTCTTTTTGTTACTTGTGTTAAATTTAATATAGGTTAACATATTTATTTGAAATGAGGCCTATTTTCACTTTAAAAAATATACCTCAGGCATACCGGCTTGGCTAACTTGGCTAGGTAGCTCAATGTCGTTTTTCCTAGTAAGTGTAAAAATTTTGTTGCAGTAAAATAATAATCAAAGGCAAAAAAACGTTTGATACTAGAAATAACGCCTCGGTACGGTTTGTCTGAGGTTGCGGGTTCAAGCCCTTTCCTGAGCGAGTTTTTGAACCTTAAAATAAACCTGTTTTATTATAAGGTTTTATTATTCTCTAGCATGGATTAGTACTTTAGAAAAAAACAATTAGTGGTTATTTTGACCTTCATTAAGATGTACCTTCGATAAAAATCAATCGAAGAGCTATTATGCCTACTACTGTTATACTAAGTAAAAAGTACCTAGTTACTGAAAAAAAAAAAATATATTGATAAAGAATTCTTCCTTTCCAAAAAATACTCTATATCCATCCATCCAAAGAATAAAAAGCGAACCGTTTCCGAGCATCAGCAAAGGAATAAAACCTCAGAATATATCGCTATGACGTAGCGCTTACCTGTCTGCGTAGCACTTGCAGCAAAGCAAAGCGTTCGATATCGCTCTCGTGAAAATTCGCCTCGGAATCGACCGATGGGTGGTCTCGGTTCGCGTTGGGATTGGCGAAAGGGCGTGTCGCCTGTTATCGGTGGCGAAGCGCCGACCAATCGCGGCGGGGCACTGATAAGGGGTTTGGGGTAGTTTGCCGGGGTGCCTGCAGTACGCCGAGAGACCCACTCCGGGACGGTCGTTTAGTATGCTGGGGGCCATGATGTTCCCTGGCGAGGACGCGGCGCTAGAAGACATGCGCGTGCCACCCATACAGCTAGAGCATCTCCCCGAAGTGTTCCTATGTATGTAGCAGGTGTCTTTGTGTGCGTGCCTCGTTTGTTTGTATTTGTGGTTATACGGCGGGCTGTTTGCATAACAGAGATGCTTATAGAAGCGGATGCCTCCTCGTTGACGTCCGTATTGACTTTACCGTCGGATTGTTGGAGCTTTGCGGAGCTTTGATGTTGTGTGATTTGGGAACCATGTGTGAATTTTGACACCATCTTTACATTTTGCTACTGTGCCGCATCAGCACTATGATGTAATAAGAGAATATTTTCTTTTTATCGAGCCTAAGGTGATGAAGCGGGGTGTAACTAAACTTAATATAAAAACAGAAACGATATGGCGGGCAAATCTGGTGTTTCATACAAAGACCGGCCAAGTTTGTGCGGACTCGCGCGCTGAGGATTCTGCACCACCCTCTGGTAGGTACAGTCAACAGTACATCTACCTGTATAATTTAGTAGCAAAAGCGCCCTTAAATTAAGCGAATACTAGCACGCGTGTACAGGTTTATGTGCTGTCTACTGTACTACTTTTTTTGTATTGTTTTTTTTTCGATTGACGTCGCAGTTTTAATATGGCTGTTCAGTTATCTTTTTATTCAGTCAGGGATTTAGCGCGAGTCCAACACAACATTTGCTGGTTTTCAGCCTTCCGTATACTAAGGATGACGGTATATTTTGACGAATCGCACCCTTGACTATAGGCGGAAAACCCGACAAACGAGACCCCACATACCTTACGCTGTCTGACTTCCCTATCCTTCCTTTATCTTTGGAATCGTAAAAAGTTTCGTTTCATTTGCTAAACGAATCTTTATCTTTATATATCTAGATAGAAAGATACATAAAACGTTTATACACATTAAATCATCTATCTGTTACCATTCAAAAGACACAGCCCCTCAAAGGAAGGAGATACAGACAGACTGCGTCCTTACCACTTACCACCCTATAAACAAAGTCCCCGTTTGTTGCAGCCAGTATCCCGAAGTGCGGGGGCTGCCACGAGCTGATCGTAGACCGATGGGTGCTGAAGGTGCTCGACCGGACCTGGCACGCCGGTTGCCTGCGCTGCGCCGAGTGCCGCGCCACCCTCTCCGACAAATGCTTCGCGAGGAATAACCAGCTCTATTGCAAGGATGACTTCTTCAAGTAAGCGACCTTATTGATAGTGTGGCGAACGCCTTGTTCGCCTGATAAAAACCAATGGCAAAAAGGGCGAGATCAGCATCCGCTTAAAAATGTCCTGCCGCTGTATTATCTAAAATATCCACCATAAAAATATCAATTTTTAAATGTCAAAAAAAAAGATTGATCATTTCAATAAGGGCTATTTTCGAGTGTTTTGACGCTCGGAGGTTGAGTGGAAGTTTTAGATAATAGAGGCGCTGAGGGCTTTGCCGTGCCAGCCGTCACAGCGTGGTAGAAACGGCTTTGGTCTACGCTAGCTGTAGAGATATTGTATGAATAATTACTAAATTTAAAATACCCCCGACATTTTAGCTTCAAATACGCATATCTCATAAACGGCTGAACCGATTTTGATAAAACATACCTAAAAACACTCGCTAAAAAACCTGCTTTCAAATTTAAAAAAAAACTGTTTACTCGTTGATTAAGCTCGAACTCTCTCTCTGAGAGAAGGCCTTTGCCCAGCTAGTAGGATATGTACAATTGCACCTTACCTTTCTTACTCGTTTAACAGCTATGGTGCCACAGAGAGACACACATGCAGACAGACACACAGAGACTCACGCACATAGCGGTCGAACTTATAACACTTACTAAAAAGTAGACAAAAGCGGAGTCTATAGCTGCAGATTTAATTTTTTAACACGTCACACTTATGTGAAAGATACAACGCTGATTAGTACCCGATTTGCAAGATGTTTCTGTTGCTTGAACGCGTTTTGACTGCTAATCCTAATCAGGTGAATACGCTCCTACTCCTCCATTCCCATGTGCGATGCTGGAGGCTGAACATAAGGCCCTCACTGAAAGACAGCAGCCCGAGCAGTGTTCGAATTGCGCCAACCCCATTTGCACGATGTAACTTTTGCCTGAACGAGAGATTTGGCAACTCCTTCCATTCCATACGCCCTTCTTTTTTCTGATCTTCAAATACCTATCCCCATTTCTCCATTGCTATGCATCACAAGCTTGAGACCAATGTCTCTCTACCTCTCTCTACTCATTGTCGCGTAGCACGTTGATAATGTTACGATGCTTGCGGCTGTTGTCCCAGGCGGTTCGGGACCAAATGCGCGGGCTGCGGGCAGGGCATCCCGCCGACGCAGGTAGTGCGAAGGGCACAGTCTCACGTATACCACCTGCGGTGCTTCGCGTGCGCGGCGTGTGCGCGGACCCTTAACACCGGCGACGAGTTTTACCTCATGGAGGATGGGAAGCTGGTGTGTAAACCGGACTACGAGGCGGCGAGGGCGAAAGGGCAATGTGAGTATCTATTGACTTATCTTACAGAAAGAAAGTAAGCGTAGCGTAGATGGGGAAAAACACGCCCTTTTCTGGGACTACTTTATTCAACTATCGTGACAGGTTTTCGGTTTCAAATAATCAAATAACGTAGATATTAAATAAAATAAATAAATGCTGAAATTAGTGACACTAAGGCCCGTAAATTTCCAAAACGATGTATCATTTGTTTCCAAAATACATTTTCATTTGTTTCAGACTAAGTAAGTATTATTCTGCAGCAATAATAGAGTTCGGCCTTGCTTAAAATTGCAACGGTATATATTTTTTTGTCCATGAGTTTTATTTCGTCTGCTGTTGTTGCCATAGAACAGAGAATGGGAGGAACCACTAGTTTACCGATGTGATTTGTGCTGCTTGTACTCTGCTCGTTTTTTTAAACATAGGTACATATTTTCTCCAGGCGGCGAGGGCTCCATAGACGGCGACGCAGCGAGCAAGCGACCACGCACCACGATCACCGCCAAACAGCTGGAGACACTGAAGAGCGCCTACAGCAGCAGCCCCAAGCCGGCGCGGCACGTGCGCGAGCAACTGGCGCAAGACACCGGGCTCGACATGCGCGTCGTGCAAGTCTGGTTTCAGAACAGGTACCTGCCTATCCAAACTAGGCTTTTTTCTAAAGCAATAAAACCATATATTTTCTAAAGCAATAAGAGCTGTGGTGGCCTAGTGGTAGAAAACAGGACCCTGGTTCGATTCCCGGTCTAACCTTAAAGGAAAACATTGTGAGGAAACCTGAGCGTATAAGGCATTTTACCCTCAAACGCGGAAATCGCCAATGGATTCTGTTATTGTTTTTCTACATTTTAGTGACAGCTTTCCAAGAGCATGTGGTATTTTCCACCCGCTTTCTTTTTTCTTCTTTGTAGTCGGTCCTTCATATCTGAAGATCGTGATCAACTGCTCGGCAATTCCTGGGAATTAACCTCATAAAACTGTACATTGTCAGATTAGTGTATGTGTTGACTGTGTCAGCTTTTGCATGTTTTGTAAGTATTTTAAGGCTTGTATTTTACTAACTCTATGGACTTAATTTAATTATGCACGCAATTATAAGGTCTGAAATAAATATTTTCAATTTATGTTAATAAAGAACTTTAAAAATCAAAATGAAATCAATTCCTGGGAATGAACGAATCTTCTCCATTGATTTCTATTTTCTGGCCACTCTCACCACTATCTGGAATTATGTGTTCTGATCCACCCACAACTTAGCGATAAAGATAGCATGTAAAATTTTCTTTCAGCCGATGCTTGCTAAATGTCAGCACGTCTAGCATGATGGACTATATCGAATTTTGACCGATTATTGCTTGATAAAATTAAACAGGGCACTGTATGTAACGCTATCAAGAACCATAATTTATGGTCTGTTCTTTGCTCTATCAAGTAGTAGAAAACGGATTAGGTAAGCAATGAATAACCTACCTACTTACTTAATATTTTTCCTCCGCGTTGAATCTTGTTTATCTGAGAAATAGCCACGACGAATGAATAAATCGAGGCGTTCAGCCGGATCGAGACCTATTCATAATCAATTCACCGTACGTAAAGTGAGAAAGTGTGTTAACACGGGTGATTTCGGAATGGTCACTGACTTTAACTAGACGTGGCAGAGATTATGGTTTTATGGCCACGTGGACCATAATTATTTGATGCAGCTGTACCAAATGCACATAATAAGTAGAAAAGTAGGTAGGTAATGGTAGGAAATACAGTAGGGCACAAATATCTGTAAAAAAAATCTCCAAAATCTACACACAATAGTATCGCAAAATTAATAGAGCCTCTGTATTTTTATCTACGGAGGTTTTTTTTAAAAGATGGACAATTATATACTTAGGTTGGATTTTCTGATGGATGTTTCCAATTTTGTATTTAGTAAACGGTTTCACTTTTATTTATATCGGTGTAGGCGACTAGTTTCGGTTCTCATTCGGAGACCTTGGAGCAGAGACGGCTGTCACGACGCCGTGGCCAGCCTCTGACTGAAACTAGTCGGCTATACCGACATAAATAAAAGTAGGTACGTAAGTGTAAAAGTTTACTAAATACCTACAAAATGTGCAGACGTTTCCAATCCCCTTATCTGCTTGTAACACATTGTAGAGTCTCTAAAGTCTATATCAAATAGGCGCCAAGGCCTGTAGGTTTTACCTTTATACTGCCTATACTGAGGTCCATGGAGGCAACAATCAGCAGGCATAACAAGTCAAGTACCCACTAGCATTGTGGCCAGTTGTGAAGTCGGAGTATGTTTTGTTCCACGCGAGCTGCGTTCGCTACCATAACAGTCGCGCCCTGCACGGTGGCCTCGCCTCGTAAAACGATGAAAAATACACAAATCGATACTACTACATAGGTACCTACGTATACCTACGGGTAGGTACCGACGTTACTATATTGTATGTACGGTGAATACGGTGATACATACAACCCACTAGTAGCTGTACTCGCTTGTGTGCAATTTTCAACGCTACAAACGTTGCCTTTTCTTGGTTGCTTAGTTTTCCTTGGTGAGAGTTCCCTAATTTCCCAAATTACCGAAAACATAGGCCCGGTTTCTGAGTTGAAAATTTTGCTAGGCAAATGCTTAAGTATCGTCCTGTCTCTGCAGATTTCACACAAGAGAATGGGCCTTTATCTTCTTAACGTTTGGCATAACGTGCAGCACGTCTAGCATGATGGCTACGACAGAGTTAAGGACAGCGCTTTTACACAGCAGAGAGAAATTATACAATTTAGGAATTTGTACATATTTATTTACCTAAACTAGTGGTTCGCCCCGAACTTTGAACTCGCGACCCTCTATCTCAGTAACCCCTCGACCGATTTGGCTCATGTTCGAACTTAAAAATTCTCTTGGCCTCATTTACCTGCCTACCAAATTTCATGACGATCCGACTAAATTTACTCAAGTTATCGTCGAACGAACATTCATTCATACATACATACATACATACATACAAACGCCGGATTGTTCCAGTAGACTCGGAGAACTTCGCTCGCTTCGCTCGCTCGTTCAATTAAATAGGAATTGTGCGAAATGTCAGAAAATTTACCTACGTATACGTGCGATACGTGCGTGAACAATAAGTATACATGACTGTAAATACGATATCACGGAAACATTGTTCTGAAAATTCACCAACAACAACTGACCACTGTCGCATGTCCTTGTCCATTACAATAACGTTTAGTAAAGCGTAGCAATTTAGGGCATCGCCCCAATAATCCCACTTAGAAATATTGCAGCACGTGCGTGGTTGAACATTACGATATTTTGGCTGCTCACACAATCATACCGAAACAGAAGTGCATCTCATACAGGATATAAATAGGTCCGATATAGGGTAACACAAACCTAGGTACTAGTACATTACTGCCGCGATCTGTAATGAGTGCGTTTCTGGCGCGCTTTTGATGGCCGACAGAGCGCAGCGTAGCGCAGCGTAGCGCAGCTCAAGGCCCTCACAGTGCGGTCAGTATTGCAGCCCTTGATGGACAAGCTGGAATGAAGGCCGAGACCGAAGGTCGAGGCCTTTATAGCGCGGCCAGCAAGGGCTGCAATGATGACCAAACTTGAGGGCCGAGAGCGTAGCTAAGCTAAGCTCGAGGCCATCATAGCGTGGCCAGAAGCGCACTCATTGCAGACCAAGGCTTGTATAGTGCTTTACTCAAACAATGCGAGTAATTTAAATAGAACCAGCTTACCTTAGTCTTAGTTTAATTTTTGTTGATTTTCCATTCCGCAAACTTTTCGTAGAAAAACTTGTATTTTTCCTTTGACTTCGGTGGCAATAGGTACCTTTAAATATCTTATTTCGCTTCCTTTTTATGTTCGGCGTTGTTAAACACATTGACTCGGAGAATTCGTTGCTTGAAAAGTTCACTTTTATTTACAACAAAAACAGCACGCACAGAAAAAATCACTTCGAACAACGCGCGAAGCCGCGAAAACAATATGGCCGCGCTTTTTTTTTCTATACAATTTGTAGACTGCCAGCACCCAAACAGCCAAATTCTAAATAAATACTTTTTGTGCCAGACTTTTGAGTTCGATTTATGAAACAAAACTCGACATTAATGGATTTTCATACAGTTTTTCTGGCCGCAAAACACGACATTAATGAAATTCCGTACAACTTTTCTGGCGCCTAATCAAAGTAGCCCGCAAGTCCTCCTTTGCTCAAAGAAGGTTGTCGAATTAATGACCACATTACGAGCTTTTTTGAGTAAAATCTATTACGTTGTAGGACCTATCGACTAGATTTAGTTAAGTAAAAAGAAATGATAGAAACAAAATGGTGGACATCACGTAGCTAGTCTACCGCTCTTATCCAGACACGACACTCTACATGCCCATTTACTCCAACGAGAAAACGATTTTAAGACGCAGTACGTCTCACAACTAACGCCGCCAATGGAAAAAAAAACATATCTTTTTTTTCGATGTGTTTTTTGCAAAAAACGCTCCTGCGATTTCTCAACGCGAGGCTTAACTATTTTTAGGACCTAAGGTTTGGATTCCAGGATAGGATTTCCTGCGAATGCAATCGATTATTGTCAAAAGTGGCCACTTTTGGCGAGAATCGATTGCATTCTTAAGTTCTAGGATCTGGAATCCAAATCTTAGGTCCTAAAAATAGTTAAGCCTCGCGTTGAGAAATCGCAGGTGGGTTTTTTTCGCTAAAAAGGCAACAAAAAAAAAATGTTTTTTTTTTTATTGGCGGCGCTAGTTGTGAGACGTATTTCATCTTAAGAAAAATATCGCACTTATCCCAGAACTCCGCGGAGAAGTCTCTAAAAGAAGTAAAGAGACAGAAATAATGTCAGCAGGGGCGAATTCCTTTCCGAAGTTTCCCCCCGGTGCCGCGAGCAAACGCTGCAACAAGTCACCAAGCCGAAGCTACCCCTCTGTAGTCTGTAGCCTCCATCGCATGGCCGAGCGTCCCGAAGGGCTCGCGAGCGCACTTTAATTAATCAACCAACCTCTTTGTTGAAGCCCGAAGCCGACGCCCCGCCGCTACGCTAATAGCGACGCAAGCAAAACATGTCCCGGCGAGGGAGGCATGGTGTATTTAAATAATACCTAACAATACCTATGCTGCTCGTATTGGTGTGTACCTAATCCCCCAAATGCTGCCATGTTTTGTCTGTCTGCCTGAGGAAATATTGGCCCCGGGAGAGGTCGTGGCGGGTAGGTGTGCCTGCGCTGTCAGTGTGAGTGTAGTGTAAAGTCTAATGTAGAGCGATGAGTTAAGTAAAATCTTCACTGGATATGTACTGAACTAAAGGTGGTTTTTATGACTTTTTTAAATACCTTGTAAATACATACAATATTCACTTTAGCCGATTTGGCAGGCTACGAAAACCAGCTCCGAATGATATCTTACCTAGTATTACGTAGTTGGAGTTACGAACGATATTATAGTTACCTACTTATGTAAATATTTATGCATTTTTTCTTTCCCAAAACCTAGATTTATTTATTAGGTATCAAGTTGTAGAATCTCCCCTTCGGTAAACTCCTCAGAACTGTCTTATTTGTCGAAAAAAATATTTTTATTTTTATTTTCCCTCAAATAAAAAGAGGACTAAGTAGAAACATTGCGGATTTTTTTACACAATAAGCACACAGTACACGGTAACGTAAAACCGTCAGTGCAGTTTCTAAAAGCTCACCTTTCTTGTCCAAATAGGCGAGCAAAAGAGAAGCGGCTGAAGAAAGACGCGGGCCGCACGCGTTGGTCCCAGTACTTCAGATCCATGAAGGGTTCAGGCGGAGGCTCGCCGCGGCACGACCGGCTGCTCGACAAAGATGAGCTGAAGATCGACCTGGATTCCTTCAGCCATCATGGTAAGTACTATGATTCAACGCTGTAAATTAGGTACACGTCAACGCTTTAAATTAGATATACCTACGTCAACACTGTAAATTAGGTACACGTCAACGCTGTAAATTAGCACGAATATGTAGATTTTAAATTACTTTATTAACTACAGAAAACATTGTTCGTATCTAAATTGCAGAGGCTTCGTTTCCTACCTACACTATCATCTAACTGCGTAACCATCTTACCTCTACTCTCTTCCTAATTCGATTGGTTCCATTATGATCTAGCTAGTCCAAGCGGGGTCCATGAGCCAATAATTGATAATGTTCTTTATTTCGCCCACATTGCCTTCATTATACACAACTAAATTTAAAATAATAAACCTCCGACATTTTAATTTCCAAATAGAATATCTCATAAACGGCTGAACCGATTTTGATAAAACATGTCTAAGAACCATCGCTAGAAAACCTGTTTTGAAATAAATAAAAAAACCGCATCCATATCGGTTCACTCGTTTAAAGACCTACGGTGCCAGACACACACACACTCACACACATAGCGGTCAAACTTTAAACGCTCCTCTTTTTGCGTCGGGGGTTAAAAAAAGTTATTAAAATAATGTTTCTTCAGACTTGAGACCAGAGTTTATTGCACGTTTTATTGATCGAGTTGGTTATTTCGCCCACATTGCTTACTTGTTTCAGCACTAAGAAAAAACGTTAACTACTTTTTCAAAATTCTCTATCCATTCTTCCCAACAGACCTAAGCAACGACAGCTACAGCACCGTTGCCTTGGGAGGCGAAGAGGGGTCGCCGGCGGGGGGTGGCGGCAACGGGACATCAGGGGCAGCACGGTATTCCTCGACCCCACCGTACTTGAGAGCGCACTCGCCTCCGCTACCGCATTACCACTACCCGCCTGACCACCTCGTCTATACCAACATAGGTAAGAACACTGATTATAGTCCTCAATCCTTTTTCAGACGTATGTCCATAGTGTTAGTAACATGTACTTGACAGTGCACTCGGATCCGCTACCGCACTATCACTACCCGCTTCGTCTATCTATACCTTCGATCAAGGATAAAACTAGATACAACATAGAACTCTGAAATGTGTCTGGAAAAATAGATGCCCAAATTGCCTTTGGGAGCTTATTTGCTCGCAGTCCATGTAATTAAAGTAAAACTGTACACTAATGTAATAAGGTTGACATTCGAATATTAAACTTATGGTCGAAATGATGTTTCGTATTGTTCTATTGCTGATATCTTTTGTTTCTGTGAGGACAAGTTTTATTGATCTATACCAACATAGGTAAGAACATGGACTATGGACATGGAGTCTTCAATCCTTAGTTACATTTCAGTAGTGCTAGGGTTCAATAGGACTTCAGGGTGGCGCGATACTCCTACGCCACTATACTTGAGAGCGCACTCGCCTTCGCTACCATACAACCACCTCGTCTACATAATATACCAACGTGGGTAAGAACATTAACTAGAAAAAAACTCTCCAAAGGCAAAGAAAGGGATGGCGGCAACGAGATCTCAGGGGCGGCGGAAAGACTAAAGCGACAGTATGCTGCTAAGGGCCAATTTGACCTCGAAGATGGGGCGCGTCGTAGACGACGACGTATTTTTAATGATCTCTACAAGGTAGCTAATATGCCGAAGGCCTACTAGAAGTTTGAGGTTGGTTCTATCAATCCATCAGAGATTTCTGCCCTGTAAGCAGGAGTTTCCTTGTTATAGTGCCTTGGGGTTTTTTCTTCGTAAGATTTATTCCCCTGGGAATATGACAATGAGTGCGGTGCGGGTGACGTAATTCCTAATTCCAAGGGGTAACCCAAATACTCAGATGTCTGTCAGTCACTTTTAACGACATGTCAGTGTCTTGAACTAAACGAGATCTCAAATTTCTTGAGTATTGCACCCACGAGAGCCTTATAAAAAAAAAAAAGATTCCCAAACACAGCATCTTATTCACAATCGTCTCCTGTTTCAGGGCAAGCCATGAGCGGCGCAGGCCTAGGGGCGGGCGCGGGGGGTGCCTCCGACCTCAGCAGCTCTTCATCCCCCGCGGCGGGGGGTTACCCCGACTTCCCCCCGTCCCCTGACTCGTGGCTGGGCGAGGGGCACCACTACTCGCCCCGCGGGTTCCCCTAGCGGCGGCCGCCACCGGCGCACGGCCCACCGCCCCCGCCGCCCCTGGCCCACTTCCCTCCGCTCGCAGGCCCTCTGGAGCTGGTGGTCAAGCGCGAGCTGTGACTTCGTTGGTGGTAAAAGTGTAAGTTAAGTTTAAGTCTGATGGGTTTGTAAATAGGGATTTGTAAGGATTGACGATTCGTGCTAACTGTAAATAGGTGGTAGTTTTACATCCGAATTTATTGTATCGGTCTCTTGGGGGAAGCATAGAGGAACTAGGATTTTAAAACGCCTTACGTGGTTTGTAAATATTTTTAAATTTGGCATGGATATGAAGTGAAAAAACTATAACTTATAGAATTATTTATTAGAGTATTTTATAACTATTTAATGGTAGGAGCGTGTAAATCAAACGTTTGAATTATCACAATATTGTACATAACAATGAAGTCAATGTAATATACATAGCTCAATAGTTAAGTCATTTAAGTCCATGATGATAAACTTGTGCAAAATAAATTCTAGTCGAGAAATGGATGGTATAAATTATACATACTATTATGCTATTTAAAGGAAGTTTTAATAACCGAGTATTTTTATGACTATTCATATTTACAAGTGTTGGCAGGTATGCGCTTACAGTTCCGTTGTGGCAACGCCCCAGTACTGTTGCATGCGTCCTTCGAGGTCCAGCGAGTCTTGAGAATGCGCGGTCTTTTCCTGAATCACTGCGAAGTCATACTCCAAGTGGTACGGCATTAGTCTCTGGAGGGACCCGAAATACGCCGCGTTAGGTCCTCCGTTCGGTAATCTGCCGGAGCCAAAACGAAAATCTGGTTTTAGAGCATTGCCAAAGGAGCGCGCGCTACCAAAGTGTTTGGATAGAAACGGTACACCACCTCGAGACTGCTTCCCTGATTGCGTCGCCACATGCAGCTGGGGACTACTACCTGACAAGCCTCTCACGTTCCGCAACGTACTGACATTGGACTTGATCCCTTTAGAGAGATTGTCAAGTTCTTTATCAAAGATCATTTGTGTGTTCTGTTCCAGCATGTATTCCCAACATTTGAACTGTTCTTCAGATTCTGACCTGTCATCACTTTTCGGTTCCTCTTCTTTATCTTCTTCTACCCTCACACGGATGGCTCGCGCGACTCCACCGCGGCAACTTCGTCGGTCGGAAGCTCTGGTCTGAGAACGTACACTGGCATAGTGCTGGTGACTTACATTTTCGCTGGCCGGTCGGTCGCTCTGACCACTAGGAGACGATCTGTCACTGCTCGGTTTCGTTGGCGAACCAGAGTGGCAGCAAGGGTCCAAGCGAGAACAACAGCAGTCAGACCTACAAACTGATTTATTAGTACTTATGGTTTGTCTCAATTCACGCATCAACTGATCGACTTCCGGACGTGCGGTGTCAAAACGGATCACCATAACCGAAACGCAGTCCTCGATTCCATAACTTTGTGCTAAATCTTGCAATCTTTTAGCTGCAAGAATGGGATTCCGCTCTGCTCTCACTTCAGATACAGCGGTATCGACAGCGATTGCATTCCAAAAGTTTCCGTTCCCCATTATGAGAAATTCGTCGTCTTCTTTGATTATTGTCTGTATGACATCAGGATCAGGTACTGTGTTAGGATATCGAGCGGAGTAACCCAGGCGTTTGTTGTTTTCAATGCCAAGTGTAAGTGCACCGTTACGTCTACTTAAAACTGCTCTAGTGTCGCCAACGTTAGCTAACCTCAAGTTGTATCTTTTGGGCATATGACCGAAGCCAGTCTCTGGAGCGTTAATTGGAGAGATATGACACATAATTAAACACGCTCCTTTCCTTTGGCCCTTTTCTTTTAGTTCTCTATGAGCGGATAAAACCACGTATTTCATGTATTCGTTGACTGTTTCTTTGATTGATCTCTCTTCAAGAAGTAATCCTGGAAGTGATGATTGTAATATCTTTGGGATATCGAAATCGGTTTCGCCATCTATGATAGCGAATAGACCTTCTTTGTTGCAAAATGAAGGGTTGCGTATTTGAGCACAACAAAGTTGTAGAGACTTATTGGGACTCTCTGAAAACCCTGCAAGCCATGGGGTGGCACCGTTAAGTTCTTCATGATAAGCACTTTTTTGCGACAGCGTCAATGAGTTTCGTCCTGTAACGTCTACTAAGCTCAGAGGTCTTTGGCATCTATAGGCGTTAAATTGTGTAGGATCAACTTGTAGTTTTTTATTGCAGGATATATCCAGAAACTTTAGTTGTTTTGGCGCTAGTAATCTTAAGTCCACATTATCGAGTTCGTTATGTGCGAAATCTAAAATCTTAACTGATGCGCTGCAGGCAAACATTGGCAATGAACGCAGTCTATTCGAATGTGCTCTTACTATCCTAATATTATTAAGTTGTGGCAAGTTTTCAGGCAGTTTTATCAGTGAATTCCCAGACAGTACGAGCTCTTCGATTTCAGGCCAAAAGTTGATGCAAGATTCTGGAAGACTGGTCAAACAGTTGTATGCTAAATGTAAAATTTTTAGTCCCCTGAATCCTGTGATCACATCTGCAACTTCATCTGTGAGGCAGTTTGCTGTCAAATAAAGTCTTTCCAAACAATACGACGAGGGGCCTCTTGCCGGTGGCAATCTACTGAGTCTGTTATTCGTCAAGTTTAGGACACATAATCTGTCGCAGACTGAAAAGAAATTTTCCGGAAGAGATTGGATGCAATTGTCGTGTAGGAACAGTTCTTTCAGTGGCGCCCTCAATCTTGGCATGGAAGGGATACTCGCTATCTTGTTATGTGCCAATCGTAAGCTGCTAAGGCTCGATAGTTCACTGCAGAATAAATGTTCTGGCAATGACGTAAGCTCATTGTTCGATGCATGAAGTTTCGTAAGGTCCGAACATCCACAAAGCCATTGCGGGAGCGAAGTCAATTTGTTGTGTGAGACGTCTATTTCCGCCAAGTTTATGGGTGGTACAGCGGTTGTCAAGGTTTCCAGCTCTGGAAAAGGGCAATTAAACCAATGGTTAACTCGGTTTCCTTTGCTATGGTCCAATAATTATACAAGGCTATCATACTTACGATTGTGAGGCGCGTACAGAATCTTCAAGGATCCTCCATGTAGAGATAAATGTTGCAACGTGTTGTGGGACGCACGTAGCTCGCGTAGTCCTCTTAACGCTGAAACCACCAGCACTTCGACCGAATTGTGGGAGACGTCCAATGATACGAGGTGCTGGAAACAAATTATTGTTTTTTCAGAACTACCAAACAAATCATTGGTAGGAGTGATTAAGAGATGTCACTTCTTCCAACTAGGACCTAACATAATTAATAACGGTATGATTATGTCTACAATGCAAAGGTTATACTTATTAAAAGTTATTTCTGTAAATTACGAAGCAGCACAGAGAGAATAATTCAGTAAAAGTACGTGACTAACAATCGTTCAATTTTAAAAGATACGCACGTAGCGCTACGTGTTTGCTTTCGTCATGAGAACTTGAGACAAATTAAGTACCAGAAATTATTTTTTGCCATTTTATTTAGTGTTTTGACCTCATCTAATTATGGCCAATAGGGCTGACTGTAGATAATACAGAGAAAAGGCAAAAAAAACAGTGTTTTAAGCTAATAACAAGATAGGTTTAGTCTTACCTCATAGTTACCAAGAATAATGCTGCCTTTCAGTCTGTTATGGCGTAGGTCCACGCATGTGAGCGGTGCTCGATGTTCCGTCCTGTTTTCTTCATCTGGAGCCATTAGTTGTTTGCTCTTATCCTGAAAGTAAACAAGTGTTACTTTTGTCGGATTTGTATTTGGCTACATTTAATGAACAAGAGTTTTACAGCGGCTAATCCGACTTACAGCGGTTTTTTTTTAAAAGATAAATTAAGCTTTACCGGCATCTCTACACTCTACAGCAATTAAATACCTCTATATCTTGGCTTATTCAGCCGAGTCTACGAGGAAAGAGAACCAACTAAGCCACAGGTTTCCTCACGATACTTTACTATCTTTAGCGAGTGGTATCTACCACTCCTATTGGCTACGACCACGGCACCAGGTTGGTAAATGTCCATGGAGATATAACCTTTGCCTCTTAAGTAAGAGGTAGGTACCGACTTCGAATCCGGGTAGTGGCATGTGTGATTATACAGTATGTCCACGGACTGCACCGCGCCACTTAATTCGGTGGTAAAGCATCATTAGTGGAACACGAATAGCATAAAATAAAAATTTAAAAAAAAAAAAAAAAACTCAGTATTCAAAATAAACATTAGCAAATTTAATTCATAATGCATCAACCTGTGTATCGCACTTTCATCTACGCGATCTAATTTCGATAATTCGGTGCACTGGTTGCCGCTTTTGGCGTCAGCGATACACAGGTTGATGCATTATGAATTAAATTTGCTAATGTTTATTTTGAATACTGAGTTTTTTTATTTTTTTTAAATTTTTATTTTATGCTATTCGTGTTCCACTAATGATGTTTTACTACAGAATTAAGTGGCGCGGTGCAGTCCGTGGACATACTGTATATGACTATATTATTATGGTGTATGAAGATAATTTATATATATAAATTATCTTCATACACCAAATTTTTTAAATACAAAATGTTGTAAGCATTCATACCCCAAACGTAGTGATGAGATTCCTGGCCGCCTCTAGCGATCGTAGCCGCGGAAGTCCCAACACGGGATCTAGAGTCCGCAACTCGTTGTCGTTCACATGAAGCTCCTCCAATCTGAAAAGTAATAAATGCATTTCGATTGTTATTATGAACCGTTACTCCATACACCACACGATTCTTGTTAATTTGAATAAAAATTACGAAGTTTTTATTTGTAGAAGTAGCCATGCAAGAGTTTACATGACGTTCGATTGCATGTGGAAACACTGAAGGAGAAACGTTGCGCTAACAATCAGGCGAGACTTATTATAACGCTAGAGGTACGATGCATAAGTAAATCAAAGCTGATAGCATCACTATTGCCACACGACTATCTAGAGTACATTAATTGTGAACTGTACCGTCGCGGATTACAAAACGTCGACCATTTGCATTGAGCGTCTCTATCATAGCATAGACGTATTATGTGATTGTATCTATTCACCAGTCTAAATGGGCTCTTAAATAAGTTATTGTTTCAAGCTGCCAGTACTACAACTGTTTTTGTGCAGAACTGGCTGAATGAAAAAGTTATACAAACTTTTTTGTCCAGGCACACACACAAGAGGTAGAGGGAGTTGACTACTAAATTGATGTTCACTGAATCTACAAGCAGAATTGAAATGCTTAACTTTTTGTAGGCATTGCAGCATTGCAAAACTATTCCACCGCAATAAGTTTGTATACCTACATAATTGCTTTCAGCAAAAAAGTTTCGGCCTTTTTTGTGCGTTCATATATAGCACAAGCAGGTTTGCTAAACCTGTCTGAAAAATAACAATCCCAGCATTGCTTAAGTAAGAGTACCTACTAGTGAATACTTATACAAGGTGTTACAAAAGTACCTTACTCTTTTTACAGGGTAATAGCACACGGTGATAGATTTTTTTTTGCTCTAGTACTTTCCGTTAATTTTTAAATTAATAAAATGTGAACGACGGGGCGGGAGCAAAGTATTTTTTAAATATTGTTTTCATAGACTTTCACAATGTTTTAACAACTCAAAGCTATGTAAATGCACCTACACGCACAAACATATTTTTAAATTTGAGCTAATAACAAAAACAAAAAAGTTAAGAACATTTTTCAGTTTTGAGGTTATAAAATAAAAATTGATTTTTTCAACGTTTTTTTACAGATTTGACATCATGTTGACCAGTAGGTTACACCCTGTAAAAAGAGTTAGGTACTTTTGTAACACCTTGTATGTGTAACGGGGTGTTGTAGCTACGCCTACACATTTCGTAGGCTGTAGCGGAACTCTGGGTATGTTAATACCTGGCCCACTTCACCGACGACCGTGACAGACAGCCGAAATTAAAAGTTTTCGCTCATATGCCTGTCAAAGAAATTCAAAAGTCATACGGTCCCAATTAATTTGTTTTTGTTCGGGGAATGTGAAAGTTTGCGACCCCTACTTACAGTCTCGGTTAGGTACTCAAATAAATACCGTAGTACTTAGCTATAATGCCATGTCAATCAGTAATGTCTACGACGCTGTTACATACCTACCCTGCATTATTTGGACCTATTACCCACTTTTCACCTTTTCAATACCTACCCACTTTATCAGTTTGTGACTGAATGAGAAATGGTGGTTAATTAATTACTATTTAATTAAACTACGCTCTCTATTATTATAGTGAAACAAGGTTGGTATTAATAGTCGTCTGAGATCACCTACTTGAGATCGATCTCAAGTAGGTGAACTCAGAAAAGTCAAATGCTAATGTCAAGCCTTGGCTAATGTCAAACTTGAGAAGCTGTCAGCATATTAATAGACACTATCTTGAGATTGACATTAGCCAAGGCTTGACATTAGTATTTGACTTTTCTGAGATCATCTACTTGAGTTCGATCTTGAGTCGACGACTATTAATGCCACACTTGGTCTATAAAACACTTACAAAACCAGAAAACATCACAAAACTCCGCAACCCTTCATTCACAACATTTTGTTTTCGCTCTAAATATTTCCAATATTTTTTCCTAAACACTTTTCCCGCGGAACGTCCTGTTTTTTTTTGGAGGGGTAGCGTTTACGTAACAGCCCACGAAACTGGCGATAGAGCCGGCGCAACTAACAAGACTGGCCACTTCATGTTGGGCAGCTCATGCCCGCGACGCCCCACTGACCACGCTCAAGAACGCGCAATACCTTGTAGGTACTCTACGATGTGCGATACACCATCAGAGCTGGGTACTTACATAGGCATTGTTGTTACGAGTACGTATGGATGTACAGGTGATATCGTTCAATGGATCTTCGCATTGCTTTCCTTATTTTCCCTTTCAGTCGTTTAAATCTACATAGAAATATATATTGTAGAGACTCTGCTGTGCGAGTAGATAGCCAACCACTGATACTATTGAAGTTTACTGCACCAAGTGCGTGCATTACAGTTGTAAAGAAAGTTTCACCATACACTTAACCCATGTAAATTGTACATAGGTACTGCGATTTTTATGTTCCTTTTTTCTTGCAAAGGAAGTAGGTATGTATCTACCAATGATATTATTAATCTAAGAATACTATAAATCAAAGAGCATCTTGCGTACTTCTCTCTATACGAATATTTATTATTTTTAATCGTTCAAGGTAGTCTCAAAGCGATAAATTAATGATTGATATCAAACAACGAACAAAGCTTCCTTAATTGCGCAAAGAAACTTGAATGCAAGGAAGTTGTAGATAGGTAAGGATGACCAGGGGTCCTTCTTCTAACAAGTCATTGTGTTTCTTCAAACGATAGTATCTACAAATAGTAGCTTATACCTAATTAAAATTAACAAGAGACTAAATGACATTTGAATGGCTAATAGATAAGAACGAGAAAAATAATTACCACCACTACGCTTAGTTTTCATTCAGATTTTTCAGAATAAGTTGGTACAAAATGGGGTAGTTGTTACACCTACCTAGATACCTACTACATTTTAGTTTCTCATAACTCATAACTTTAACAGAAAATTTAGGTGCTGCGTAGACATAACATACTAATGGGGTATAATAAGTATTATAGGGAATGAGCTTGCGATGCTTAGATAACCCAATTACTTACCCAATTAGTTTACCTACAGAACTGCTCTCGTCAGTGCTACCTATCGTGATTTGAGTCGATTTCACTAAATAGTTTGATTGATAGTATTAAATACCAATCAAAATAATTAAACCGACAAACCGCTAAATGTATAATTTATAGCCGGCGTTTACTAAATATTTTCTTAATAGTATAGCTAAGTACCGACATAATTTATCTCAGACTAGTTTATCTCTATTTTTTTGTAATTTTTACATCGCACTGCACGATAATCACAGAAAAAATAATATTGTAAAGCTTTATAGGAAGGTATCGACTGTTAGCTAATAGGGGTCATGTGTGTCGAGCCAAGTGAACGTAACGCGGCATGCTCCGACGCACAGATGCTGATAGCCCGGTGCCGTACGCAAGCGTTCACTTAAAAAAATTAGCACACAACGGAAACTGTGAAGCCACCTCCACCAGTGATTTAGTGGAATGGTCTATCGAAAGTCAAGATCTGACGCAATAACCTTTGATAGTGTCCATCAAAATAGGCGTGTTAGCTAACCTGGTGAACTGCGGATGAAACACAAGATTTACATGGCTTAACTTTAGCATGAAATAACACTTGATCGAAGCTTTCGTGCAACACAGTATCGGAGAAAATAATTAGGACTAATTAGTTACTTTATTGGAGTTTAATGAAGTTTAATTTGTACGGTAATCACCTACTTATTAGATTAGATTAGATTAGATTAGAATATTCTTTATTGTACTAGAAAACATTTTATGGACAGACATTATTAATACATTAATGGTACAAATCGGCGGCCTTATTGCTAACAGCAATCTCTTCCAGGCAACCACTGACGGAGAAACTGCTAAAGAGATGAGAGACGGGTAGTCGGTGCAATTATAAATATTCTAATTGATGACAAAAAAAAGACACTACTTAGAAGTAATCATAAACATACATAGATCATACACAAATATAAAATATAAATATATAAGTATAATATTGTACATACACATAAACATAAATAATATATTACTTATACGTATAGCTTAAAGTGAGAAAGGAATTAACTACGTATTACCTAAGGAAAAAACATAATATACTCAGATAGTTAGAATAACTACTGCAGAGAAAGGTAGTACTCTTTTACCTTGCTCTTAAAGACAGCTGGGGATGGAGAGCGCCTTATAGGTAGCGGTAAGTCATTCCACAGCCGGACAGCTGTGATTGTGAATGAGTTGGCGAAGAAGCTTGTGGTATGAGTTGGTGCCGACAGTGTCAGGCTTTGAGCTGATCGCAGAGTCCGGCTGTAGACATCCTTAAGAAATATAAAACGCTGTTTGAGATAAGCGGGGGCGGCAGGATTGAACAATACAGAGTAAAGAAGAGATAGAAGGTGAGCATTCCTGCGGAAGCGGATGGGGAGCCACTTGAGCTTAGCGCGATACTCGGAGACGTGGTCATATTTGCGAAGACCAAATATGAACCTTATAGCAACATTTTGGAGGCGCTCAAGCTTATTAAGTTGCTCTTGGGTTAAGTCAAGATAGCTGGCATCAGCGTAGTCGAGGATAGGAAGCAACAGAGATTGGGCAAGCGCAATTTTGGTTGCTGTTGGTAGGAAATTCTGCAACCTCCTCAGAGAAGCCGCTGAAGCGAATATTTTCCGGCTCACCTCCGCTAGCTGTGGTACCCAGGACAGACACCTGTCGATCATGACCCCCAAGTTCTTCACCCTCTCACTGTATGGGATTACTACACCGTCGAATTGAACTTGAGGAAGGTGCTCCCAATCAACTTTACAAACCATTCTTGGACTGCCAACCACGATAACTTGTGTCTTGGAGGGATTAACCTTCAAGCCATAAGATCTACTCCATTCTGAAATTCTATCAAGATCCGCATTTGTTTCAGTAATAGCCAAGGGCAACCTATCCACAGGACTATGTGAATAAATCTGGAGATCGTCTGCATAAAGGTGGTAGGAAGAAGTAATATTTTTGGAGATGCCGTTTATGAAAATTGCGAAGAGGAGAGGAGACAACACGCCACCTTGCGGGACACCGGCTGTAGTATCGCACCAATCAGAGAGAGTTTCATCAATACGAATACGTTGCCGACGCCCACGCAAGTAACTACGAAAGAAGTCAATTACCGTTGGAGATATGTTAAGAGAACACAGTATTCCTAGTAAGATGTCGAAATCCACCATATTAAATGCATTGCTGAAGTCTAGTAGCGTGAGAATGGTGACTTGGCCGATATCCATCCCTGCTCTTATGTCGTCTGTGATTTTAACAAGTGCAGTAACTGTGCTATGTCCCGGACGAAAACCAGATTGATGTGGGTTGAGGAGGCGATTTTTGTTAAGGAATAAACTAAGTTGTTGATGGATCAAACGTTCAAGGACTTTGGAAAGGAATGGAAGGATGGAAATGGGTCGATAGTCGGAAAACGAGGAAGGATTCGGTTTTTTGGGCAACGGGGTCACTTGGGCTTCCTTCCAAGCAGACGGGAAGGCACCAGACTGAATTGATGTGTTCAATATTCCTGTAATAATAGGAACAACTACATCAATGATGGGAATTATCATTTTTCGGCTGATGCCATCAGTCCCTACAGCGCTGGAAGTAATTGATACTATGCTCTTCTTAACATCACAATCCGAGAATTGACTTAGACAGAAAGGAGAAAAATCAGGAGTTGGAATTGCTGAAAGATTGTTCAATGTGTTAGTTTTAATAGTTCCATCGAAGTGGGAAGCAGAAGAGAAATGACTATTGAGAGAGTTGACATCGAGGTCGTTAGAAATTGGGTCTTGACGTGGTTTTCCAACTCCTAAGGATTTAAGAAATTTCCAGACCTTTGCTGGGTCACCGTTTTCAACAGATTCATGAATATGGCGTCGTTGTGCATCCCTACACACCTTATTACAGTAATTTCTCAGATATAGGTAGCGGTTCTTATTGTGGTCGGTTGGCTTCATCTTGTATCTACATTTGGCAGCTGACTTCTTGTGCATGGCAGATCTGATATCATCTGTCAGCCAAGGTGCAGGCAGGTGACGAATCTTAACTGCTCTAACTGGTGCGTGAACATCATAAAGGCCAGTGAGTAGAGTATTGAAAATGGCAATCTGATGATCGACAGTACCTGCACCAGCCACCACAGACCAGTCGGTACTCAGCGCGTCTTCCCTAAGTTGATCCAGATCCATACGACCAAAACTACGCTGCATAAGTATCCTCGGCTTAGCTTTAGGGGGGCGGATTTTATATGTAAGAAAAACTAAGTCATGGTAAGAGAAGGCATCAGCTGGAAGCTGACCATGAGCAGCAACATGTTGGGTAGAAGATACTATCACTAGATCGAGAAGAGAGGGAGCACAATTTGGGAAATGATGAGTGGCATCAAGGGGCAGAATATTCATGTTGCATGCCCTTACTAAAGATTGAAGTGACGAAGTACGGTGGTCATTTTTAAGGAGGCAAGTGTTAAAATCACCCATGATAATAGTGTGACTATAGGGAGGAGTTAAATTTTCGACAATAGTCTCAAAGGAAGAGAAATAGCTAATATCACGGGAAGGACAGTAGTAAACACCTAACAAGACTTTGGTATGAGAAAGGAGCACCTCTATGAACAGGTGTTCTCCCGAATGTTGGGGTGGTGGTTGAGATGACGTACTAACTATGGAGAAAGGAATATGAGCTCGTAGGTAAATGGCCACTCCACCACTGCCCCTGCCTATGCGGTCATTCCGTATTAGATGAAAACCCGGAAGTGAATAACTTGTGGATGGTAAACAAGGCTTCAGCCAGGATTCCGACACAAGTATTGCATGTAGGTTGTTTACATTAAAGGTTGCCAGCATATCGGAAAAGTGCGCAGGAATGCTTTGAGCGTTAATATGAACTACGTTAAAGTGTTTTGGTGAATCAGAAAATTGGGAGTCGAGGCTATCAGAAAGAGAGGGAATGCTATGAAAACTGTCATCCGTATTGTTCAGACCATCCGACGATGAAGAGCAAGATAAATAATCGCTATTGTCATCATCAGACATATAACGCTTGAGACGGTACTAGGTACGTAAATATAATTAATATTAATATAATACAATAAATTATATACTGAAATAAATATAAATTGGTCCTGAATAGCAACCGATCACCCGCCAGCTGCATACTCTGGTGCAGGTAAATAAAATGTATGAACAACAACATCAATAATAAGCAAAAACGAAACGCAAAAAAAAAAAAAAAAAAACCTTTGACGTTTGAGTTGTCAGATTGATTGACGTTTAAAAACAAAACTTTCTACCTTGCACGACAAGAGAGTTCTTTGAAAAAACTAGAAAAAAAAATTACAGATTTTCGACGGTTGGAATACACACACACAGACTCAGAACCAAGCGAGAGTCTTGAGAACATGATTTCACCGGAAAAATCTTATTTGGGAGCAACTTTACGCTTCGAACGCCCGACAACGCTCGGCTTGGCAACGTCAGGCTTTGCAGGCACCGTCGCTGGAGTCTTGCTGTCCGCCGCAACGAGCTTGTTAACCTCAGCCAGTGTGTGCACCTTATGCCGCGACCCATCCTGCGCCAGTATGTGTATGGTGCCCTCCCTGGTCCAGCACTTAGTGACACCAAACCGCTGTCTTGCTGCCATGAAAGCCTCGTGCCTCGACCTAGTCAGGAATTCCGACAGGGTGATTCCTGTCCCTTTCAACTTGGTCTTCGAGAACCAGGCTCCATCCCGCGCCTCCATGGAAGAGAACTTAACCAGGAGCGGCCTAGCCCTATCTCCGGTCGAGCGCCCCATCCTGTGCGATCGCCGAATGTCGCCCGCACCAACATTGATGTTGCGTTGAGTGAGCGCGTCTGCTACTGCTGCCGGAGTATCTGCCTTATCTGACTCTGGCAGTCCATGGATAAGAAGCATTTTCCTGCGGCTTCGCATTTCCATGCTATCTGCATCCCGGGCCAACATGTCAACTTGCCGCTGCAAAGTGTTGAGGGCGAGGACTACAAATGCCTTGAAGGTATTAAACTCCGCCTGAAGACCGGAGCTCGCAGACGGGGATGCAGTGCTGGTGCCTCTGTTCAGGTTATCCTGGAAGGAATCCATCTGTGCTCTGAACAGGCTCGACAGCTCCGTGATTGACTGTTTGATATTGTCCATAGTTCTTCAGTTTGTGAAATTCACTTAGGCTGTGTTATTCAGTGAAGTTTATTAGGAATACAGCTGGCAGGTAACTAGTCACTATATTTAGTTAATGTACATAAAGATATGTACTTTAATTCAATTAAAAACAATTAATTTATTGCTGATTAATTTTAAACTTGTTATTTATTCAACTACCCGAAGTCGAAAAAAGTTTGAATTATTATTGTATTATGAATTGATTACTCAAGTATTCAATTTAAAAGCCTCGTGGTCTCATTTTAATTGTACTTTAGGATTCATAAATGATTTATAAAAAAATACCTATGTCGCTTTTTAGGCTTAAAAAACTACAAAATACAGTTTATAGGTACCAAGGGACTCCCTTCAACTGTAACTTACTTCTTGCAGATATCATACAATTTAAATCATAGAGTTCACTGAGAGTTCGAATCGAAGTAACAGAACTCTTAATTTTTCAACCGAGACTCTACCAAGAATGTCCATGTCCTGTTTACGCCATAAGATTATTGTGACGTCTATTTTTCTTGAATTTGACTCTACACTCGATATACGTACATAACTAATACCTAGTTTTGTGTTAATTCAATAACACCTTGACCTGCAGTAGAGCACCTACTTAAAAAAAATCTGTCAAAAACGGCTGCGTTCTTCACAACTTTGTTCAATCGAAACCGCTAGCTTCCAATAATTATGAACATGCATCTAATACAATAAAGTACAGTCGTCTGCACAATTTTGCTATAAAGTCGCCTGTAACGTACCCGAGAAAAATGCCGGCGTGTAAAGGCCGGCGTGCTGTCGACTGTACAACACAAGCGATGGTTGCGAAGGCTGAGACCCCGGGAGCGTCTCGCAAGGGCGGTGGAGCGTTACAGTCGGGCTAGTAAGTACCAACAGCTGAGATACATACGTGTATTTTCTATCTTCGTTGTACCGCATAATGCACAAAAACGGAGACGAGACGAGAGGAGTTGATTTTTTCTAATGTATGAAACACAAGCAGTGACCCCTATCGGTCCTACAGGAAACTGCTACATACAGTTAGGTAGCCAACTCTACTCGCTACCAATCCTGCATCGCGGCAACAGAATATTTCACGTACCTAGTTCAGTACATATTAAACAACTTGGTCGGTTGACCCAGCCCAGCCCCTGTATTCTCTAAAATATACATCGTAAAAATTAAAAATAACCGTTTTTAAATGTCAAAAAAAGATCATTGTTCATTTCAATAAGGGCTAATTTCGAGTGTTTTGACGCTTAAAGGTTCAGTGGCTTTTTTAGACAATAGAGGCGCTGCCTGGTCCCCCAAGCACAACATCTGCTTGGTTCCTCCAATACACATCTCGTCTCTGTCCATCTCAGCTTTGTTGGTCTTATAAAGGTCTCGTAACGACTTCCCATCACACGGCTTGTTGACATAAGGTAAACAATGAGGGCTACCGCTTCTGTAGCGCGAGGTCCAAAAATGTCACTGTTTGTGTGGGCTACGCGGGTATTTCTAATTAGAATAATTTTATGAATATTTTGCAATATCTGAGATTAATTATGGCAAATAAGTAGTTGCTGTCCCGCTACTAACTACTGCTTTGAAACAGTTTTATATTTCGGAAAAGTGTGTTCTATTATTTTTATCGGTCAAAATTGCGTGCTTCTGAATACGCATCACCCTATCTATACAAAAGACATCAACGCGAGTCAGAAGCGCAGCCTAAAGAATTTTGCACTATTTATTGTCTTAAAGGCTCGTAATGTGGTCATTATTTTGACAACCTTCTTTGAGCATAGTCGGCCTTGCTGGCTACCATCTTGCTTTTAAAAATTTTCAAGGGTGGAGGTTTGACACTCTTACCTCACTTGAAAGGGCGAGGCAGTCATTGAGATAGCGCTAATCAAATTATCCATCTCGTGTCTGCTGGCGTGAGCCGATTGTCGAGCCTCGCAAGCACGATCAGCGTCTGCACCGGGAGGTGGCCAGTCCCTAGCAGCCTCTCTTAGCACTAAGACACCACTGCCGATTTATGAATTGAGGAATCCGCTAAGCAAGCAGTTACGTATCGTTATGTCTCTACCGATTTCTGAGAAAAAAACGTGACAGAACGATACTTAAGTGTTTAATAAGATGTAGCCTGCACAATTGTACATGTCCTACTAGCTGGGCAACTTACTTAGTAAAATTCTTAATTCAGAAACCGAGCCTCACTGTATGAACTGCCTCATCTCGTGCGGTGGCTCAGTGAGCCGATTGTCGCTGATGTAGAGGTGCGTGAGCGCGGTCAGAGCTAGCGCCTGCGCCAGGAGGGCCGTGAACGCGTTCCTAGCAGCTTCTCTCTCTCTCTCTCTCTCTCTCTCTCTCTCTCTCTCTCTCTCTCTCTCTCCTCTTTCACTCTATCTTTCTGAGCGCAAAAAGAAATCAATAGACACTCACTGAATGAGCTGCTTCATCTCGTGCGGTAGCTCAGTGAGCCGATTGTCCCTGATGTCGAGGTGCGTGAGCGCGGTCAGAGCCAGCGCCTGTGCCGGGAGGGCCGTTAGCGCGTTCCTAGCAGCCTCCCTCTCTATCTCTTACACTCTTTCACTCTCTTTCTGAGCGCAAAAATAATCAATAGACACTCACTGAATGAGCTGCTTCATCTCGTGCGGTAGCTCAGTGAGCCGATTGTCGCTGATGTCGAGGTGCGTGAGCGCGGTCAGAGCCACCGCCTGTGCCGGGAGGGCCGTTAGCGCGTTCCTAGCAGCCTCCCTCTCTATCTCTTTCACTATTTCACTCTCTTTCTGAGCGCAAACATAATCAATAGACACTCACTGAATGAGCTGCTTCATCTCGTGCGGTAGCTCAGTGAGCCGATTGTCGCTGATGTCGAGGTGCGTGAGCGCGGTCAGAGTCAGCGCCTGCGCCGGGAGGGCCGTTAGCGCGTTCCTAGCAGCCTCCCTCTCTATCTCTCTCACTCTTTCACTCTCTTTCTGAGCCCAAAAATAATCAATAGACACTCACTGTATGAGCTGCTTCATCTCGTGCGGTAGCTCAGTGAGCCGATTATCGCTGATGTTGAGGTGCGTGAGCGCGGTCAGAGCCAGCGCCTGCGCCTGGAGGGCTGTGAACGCGTTCATAGCAGCCTTTCTCTCTTCTCTCTCTCTCTCTTCTTTTTCACTCTCCGTCTGAGCGCAAAAATAATCAATAGACACTCACTGTATGAGCTGCTTCATCTCGTGCGGTAGCTCAGTGAGCCGATTGTTGCTGATGTCGAGGTGCGTGAGCGCGGTCAGAGCCAGCGCCTGCGCCGGGAGGGCCGTCAGCGCGTTTCCGCGCAGTCGCAACACGCGCACCGTGAATGGGTCTGCAGAGTGCTGCGCAAGCGCCGCGCCGAGGGAGGCGCGCCCGCCTCCGGAGAGATCGAGCACGTTCGGCGGCTGCGTGCTTTGGGTAGCCTGGGGAGGAAAAAATAATAAGAAAACGCTTCCTAAAGGTTCCATATTAACTTAGGTGTAACAATAATAGATGTAGCAGTATATTCAGTACCTAGTATATAAAACCGATTTATTTGCGGGAAAATAGATCTTATTTCAATGGACAATACCTATATCAAAATAATTTGAAGCTGAAATAAAAAAAAACGTTTCGAGGTTGAGCTTCCAGGAATACAAGAAAAAATACTCGAAGATTTATCTGCAGTATTATTTCAGAGAAAAATGGATAAATGCAAAATTTAAAAAAACCGCCACCGCGGCTCTACAGCGTATACGCCATTGCCTTTTATTTAATTCTCAATTTACAAGCAACACTTGGCCAAACCTGACATCACGAAACGTAAAGTGTTTGTATTGTTGAGACTGGCTATGACCTAGAATTTGACAGGACCATTCTGTAACTCGCCGTAAATTCGTGACATTTTCTACAGACGAAAGACTAGAACCCACCGTGATCGATCGTGTCGGCGTGTCGTCGCATTTCTCCTTTAAAACAGTCGGCTCTAGACTGTCCAAGAACACATCCTCACTGCCTTGCTGACTAAACACGTCCAGAGAGTCCAACTCTTCATCCCCCACACTCATTGTCATAGCGATAAAACAACTGAAAACTTCACTGGATGAAGCAGCACCCCGAAAACTGTCATTCACTGTCTTTGAGTTGTTGAAAAATGTTGAACAGTTTTGTGTTTGGAAACAATCGCAAGTTGTCTCGGTGAGTGGTTACAATGGGGCCGTCGAACCCTCGGCATTGTAATTTCCGAACGCCTACAAATCGTTATGTTTAACTTGATTATTCCGATCACGACACGATGCCTTGCACAATAAATGGTGTTTTGTATTTTCTTCTCGCTGCTCCTTGGCAATGTCCTGGGATATTTATCAATGGTTTATTTATGTGCCATTGTACGTGCGGTGGTTTTTCAATCCATAAGCAGAGCACTTTACACTTCAACTTCTAACTCCAGACTAAAGTCATTATTATGAAACTGTAGAGTCTTAATTTGGTTTGAAACGAACCAAATGACCAACAAATGACTATTGTAATTGAAAATTTGTAAATGTAGAGTCATTGCTACACTATTCTAAATATCCATTCTAAAGGTTCTTATATCCGTGGGTCGAACCCAACTCCCCAAGTTGTCAAACTTCCAAATCCTGTAACCGTCACTCCCTAACTGCTGCAACAGTAAAGTCAATGTTTCATTCAGCCTCGATCACTGAATCCACTTAACATTTCACGTTTAAAATAAAAGTTGAAGAAATTCTCAGTGAGACGACTGCTCCAAATGTCTTTTGATTTCGCGACTGCCACTGCAGCGGTCTCCGCCGTGCCGCTATCATACCTCGAGCGTGACTGCTCGGGGTGTGTGCAGCCAATTTTATATTTACACTTAACACACTTTTTATGCGGTGAAGCTTATGCGCTTATCCTCTTGGTTACCGTCTGCCTCAAATTAATTTTACTTTCTTTATGCACCGGACCTATTGAACGGTAATTAATCTTTGAACATCCTGCTTTCTACAGATAATTAATGACTTGGTGTAATTATTGTAAAAAGACTCTACCTTCGATTATATTACTGTGTAGCTGTTATATCGATGGTAGGTCTGAGCTGACATGTTCTAATATTTTTTCGCGAAGGCGAAGTTGCCAACCCTATCGTCAATAGCAAAGAATTGCACATTGAAATGTCATAAGTTTGATAAGCATCGAGTTGAGTGAGCAATTTGTCGTAGTAACTCCGGGACGGTTCGTTAGAGTGAGAAGTGTACCGGAATACACTTCGATCATCTCACGAGAAAGCAAAATGATGGATGTTACACGAATCATTTGAGTTCTAGGTTTCCGAGCTGAGAATTTACTATGTTTATGTGCCGGCACGTTATGGGCCAATCACGCGTTGCACATTCTCATAACTCTAACTAATAAAATAATGGAAGAGAAATCGAGATAGACTTACCTCTTTGAGCCAACAAAACCACAGATTCCTCTCCCAGATCGTGCTGAAGCCGAGGAAGAAGTGATTTAAGGCGGCGTCGCCGGACGGGCCGTTGCCTTGACAACGCGGCTTCACACGCAGCACCAAACGCTGGGCTTTAGGCTGACACAGCTCGATACTGCCCCCGCTTAACTCGGTCATATCGGCCAGTGTGCCTGAAAGCGAAATTAACACGCAATGAAAACGAGGCCGACTCCATCAATCTAACTGCTACGTTATTGTTACTTACCACACATTTGCAACCGCGACCCGATGATATAAGCCGGTCTCGGTTTCCATTGGGGAAACACATGTCCCTTCAGTACGTGGAGGACGCCCGACCGCATGACACCGCCAATCGGCGCGGCCGGCCCGGCGCACCATCGCAGCGTATGACGCAACTCCGGGTCCACGGCGAGCCGAACGCGGCGGCTGTCTGCCCGCCATCCGCAGGTCGCCAGGAACTGCTCTTGGAAACGCAGAGGGAACTCGTCGCTCTCCAATCTGCGGGAGTTCTCCCCGCCAATCTGCACCCACAAGGTCAATTCATCGCCGTAGCCCAGCTGTTTGTTTATGTCCTCGACGGTGGTGTTGAGCGTCGCCTTCACTAGTTTGCTTGGGGCGTCGACGGCGAAGGGCTCGAGGCCTTCGAAGACGCGGATCCACCCATGCTCTAGGTGGGTGTGAGGTCTGAAGCCGCGCGTGGAGGCGAGCCGGCGGAGCGGGCGCGGGCGCTGCGGCGAGGACGCGCGTGAGTCGTCGCAGACCATCGCGCGGTGGGCCGCCGGGGCCGCAATGCCCGAGCGCCGGACGCCGCACCCGCGCCTCAATTGGGTCGCGGTAGTGGGGGTGGGAAACACGCTGCTCGCTCAGACGGGAACACACGGTGGAATACTAATTAGGAATCACCCTATTTATTGCCAAGTTTGTCTCTACATATCGTCCGTTACTGCACATCAATACACAAGTTAGTAAATGAAATTAACCTCAATAGCTATTGTCTCTACAATGTTTTCTTCAATAGTTTACCGACGTGTATTCGTACCACCTAACCTACCTATAGATAGGTATGTAATATACAGGGTGTTAAAAGACCGCCAACAGACCCGAAAGCTACGCATACTAGACGCCAAAACAAAGTACTTTTTCGATAAATTATTGCTGGGAAATGATTTTGGTTTTTTAGGTTATAATTTTGAAAAATATTTTATCACGCAATGGACGTGTAACGCACAGAAGTCATATCGCGCAACCGTAGGTATAAGTTTATGTTACTTAAGCTTGAGGTGCCGATGTTTAGAATACATTGCGGGTTGCAATTTTAATGTCGTTTTTTGAAGGAAATATTAATAATTTTGATATGGCTTCTTGAGAAGGTATGTTAAGAACTAGATACTGAATACATTTCTGCAAAAAAAAAGTTTTGAAAAGTCCGACTTTGAACCTCATTATCTCGGAAACCGTTGATTTCCCAGGCATAGTTCCTTGAGCAAAAATGTTCCTTATGATGAGGACAATACGTGGTTTCCCGCTCTGTTGGCGGTCTTTTAACACCCGGTAGATAGAGTAAAGGAGCAGGAGGCACCGCCGTTGTGGAGTCGGTTCCGCACCACCGGCCACCCCACCTGCTGACTCACCTGTTACGTCTGAGCACCACAAAACCTTTGCCCATAACGTTATAACTGCTCGGGTTTTATGGGTAAGTAGGTAAAAAATGTAGAAGCTAGAGAACCTAAGTAATACGATGTTGGTAGATGGCTCTACCACGGGCTTAAAGTTGGTTTTCGATAGTATTTTACTGGCACGTTTTTTTTTTAGAGATATTTAGAGTTGCTGTCTATGAGATTCTCTTCCTATACCTACTTATAGAATCGAAGAATATTGGTACAGTGAACTCCTATTTGCGAAAACCTGTTGTAGAGCCTCATATTCCGGTAGCCCCATAATATGATGTAAGTACAACTCTCTTATTTTATATTAGGTAATAATAGTTGAGTAAGTAGTAAAATGAAGCTAGGTAGGTAGATACTTTAGGAAAATACAGTATTTATTTACAAAACAAACAGGTACAAACTTACACACTATCAATTAACTAAAGCTGGCGCGTAAGCACATTATACAGGGTGTTAAAAGACCGTCAACAGACCCGAAAGCCACGCATACTAGACACCAAAATAAAGTACTTTTTCGATAAATTATTGCTGGGAAATGATTTTGGTTTTTGAGGTTATAATTTTGAAAAATATTTTATCACGCAATGGACGTGTAACGCACAGAAGTCATATCGCGCAAGCGTAGGTATAAGTTTATGTTACCTAAGCTTGAAGTGCTGATGTTTAGAATACATTGCGGGTTGCAATTTTAACGTTGTTTTTTGTAAGAAATATTCATAATTTTGATATGGCTTCTTGAGAAGGTATGTTAAGAACTAGATACTGAATACATTTCTGCAAAAAAAAAGTTTTGAAAAGTCCGACTTTGAACATCATTATCTCGGAAACCGTTGATTTCCCAGGCATAGTTCCTAGGGCAAAAATGTTCCTTATGATGAGGACAATACGTGGTTTCCCGCTTTGTTGGCGGTCTTTTAACACCCTGTAGATAGCAATACTATCCGTCCTGCCGCCACGCTTTCATGAGCGTGACAGAGAGATCTGTACAATACAGTAAAGTTCTTAATATATTTAACTCTACACTATTATAAATCACTGATTCACTTACTTCCACGGATAGTTCTTATATATTTTGTTGTTACGGCAACTGCAGGTGGCGTTGCACAGGCCTTGAGAGCAAAGACCTGCTGATATGGCGACCAGCTCTCCGCAGTTGCTGTACAGATCTCTGTGTGGACATGAGTTGGTGCACAGAGCACCCGACACGCAGTTGTGTGGACAGTCGCCGCAAGGCTTGCCCGCTTTATACGGGTACTGCGTTATTGTGTCGATATTGCCACTGGAAAGACGAAATAATGTTAATACATGTGTATGGGTCATTATCAAAAGTTGTGTTCTGGCATGTTATCTTACAGATGTGTGTTTTTTTTACCGAATTCGATGGACAACCTTCACAAAAGTTAACCAGTATATCTGGCAGAGCTTAATGACCTTTAATTTTTTTTAAAATAAATTTTGAAAAAAAAATCTGGCCACGTCTGTGACATATCGACCACGTCTGTGACTTATCTACAGAAATTCAGTACATTTCACGACCACGTTTGTGAGTTTGTGACGTTTGTCTTTAGAAATGCACTTAAACACACCTACAACTACTTAGCATTGTAATTTTTATGAACGTCATAGCTTTTGGGATATTATTCGCAAATAAAAAAAGTGTTAGATTCGTCCTTCTATTAAAGTCAAAACAATATTTATCAACTTATGATATTATTTCAGATCAAATAAAGTTTATTTTTTTACGATTTTACTTAGTTTCATTATAATTGTGTGTACATAATTTGAATAAAACCACGTCTGTGACAACTTTTTAAAACCACACCTGTGACATTTTTGCATCATGGCCATTATAAACTAACCTAAAAACTACACTAACAACGCGAAACTGATTTGACGGCATTTACACACCAAAACCTTATCAAATTATAAAAGTCGTGAAGATCGCTCAGCCACCTGATAAATGCTGATGGCCACATCTAATACGAGTTATGCTTGTCGTTTTCCAGAATTCAAAACAAAACATGTTCTCAACTTGGATCAGTACTCCTGTTTGTTCCGCTGCCGCAAAAAGCAAAATGGCTGATGTTCGCTTTTCTTGTCGCCAGTGTTTCCAGAGCTTGAAATTCATAATATACCGAGATAGTGTGCGAAATGCTAAGGACCACATCTGTGACAAAAAAAAAAGGAACAAGACTATCCGTAAGCTAGGACTCCAAAAACAAAGCCATAAAATGATTCAAAACTGTATTCGTAAAGCCATATTAAGTACAAACGTGGGTTACATATCACTACAGGTCTACCGGCAAAAATAAGACTATCGAAAATAAAATAATAATGAAAACTGGAAAAGGAACAGCCACGAACTGTGACATTTTAGGGTTTCAATGACGCATAGTTTTTTTAAATTGCTATTTAAAGGCATGAAAAGTGCTTTCCGGTACTATAAAAATACTAATCTAGCCGTTATACTAGCTGTAATAATGAAATTCAGTCTAAAGATGTCTGTTTTCACTATGGCTCACTCAAAAATTTAAAATGAAAATGACCCGTATACTCCGTGCAATTTTAGTGGTTTTAAAGCCGAAGGTATTTTGTTGCACTGGTGATTCTGAGCCAAATTACAAAATTTCATTCAAAATCGTGCGAAAAAAAAAATTACTGCTCCATACAAATGGTGTCGATTGGCGATAGCCGTTTGTATGTAAGTGTTTTTTTTTTTCGCCCGTTTTGAAGTAAAATTTTG
Source organism: Zelleria hepariella (assembly GCA_949319315.1). Lineage (NCBI taxonomy): Eukaryota > Metazoa > Arthropoda > Insecta > Lepidoptera > Yponomeutidae > Zelleria > Zelleria hepariella. The sequence continues at coordinate 9,213,305 of OX439383.1, read as the reverse complement.
GAATTTGGCTCAGAATCACGAGTGCAACTAAATACCTTCGGCTTTAAAACCACTAAAATTCCACGGTGTATGTATACCTATACACCTTTAACGATAATTGCTAGTATTTGCTAGAAATGGTAGGCAAGGCACTAGTTGATTGATTACGGTGATTAGTGAGTCGTTGTCTCTGTTTACCCCTCAAGAAAAAATAAATCTTGTGGAAATCCTATGATTGTGTTTTTTCGCCAAAATCCAACTTATTGGCACGACAGCAAATGATGTGGTGCAGTTACTGACGCGAGGGATCCGACAAGATAAGTTATGCTAGTCAAGGCACTCAGCACATTTTTTTCGAAATTACTAATCTTCGTAGATCGTGGGCATTTATTGTTACGATAACGATCGCAACGTTTAATAAGTCACGAGTCACGACCAAGCAATTGTTGACTTTAACAATCAGTCGTTTTTGTGCGCCTAAATGTTAATGCTACATAAATGGCAGTGTTATTAGTTGCTATTTCAATACTCAAGGCGGTTCAGATGGTTCAGATACAGCGTGCTACAAAATGGTCCGGTCGGAGCTGTAATAGGTCTTTTCTTTCCACTCAACTTTTAATAAGGGGTCAACACTCAAAATCGGAATCACCATAAAAAGATCTGCTACTGCATACATTTGGTAATTTTCTTTTCATTTCGCACATTCTACCATATCGATATTGAGGTCTATAGCGCGTGTAGTGCACCGCCGCGCCGCCTTCTGGTTGCCGACAACACTTACCCGGGACAATAATGGCACACGTAGTTCCAGAAGTGCCCCCACGGCCCCCCGGGGCAGTGCGCCAGGCCGCAGCCCACCTTGTGGCTGGTGGCCCAGACCATTTGCGTGTAGTGCCCCACCGCCTTAAGGTTGCTAACCGGCTTCCCGTATGTAAAGTCTTTGTACTCGACGAACCATGTCTTTAGGGCGAAGAACCTGGAATAGGGGTGTAGAATTAGCGATGACTGTATACCTCCCGATTTGCTGAAATGCGGGAAATGCCGTTTAAGAGCTACTAGGGTTCCACAGATAGACACATCTTCACACAATCTCACACACACACACACGCGCACACAAACATAGACACATACACACACACAATAGCGATCAAACTTATAACACCCCTCTTTTTGGGTCGGGCGTTTAAAATACGTTGGTATACTCTTCACAAAGCAATTTCATTGTATCTAATTATGTAAGTAAGTACCAGCTTTTTCAAAAGAGTGACAATAAAAGCAGCCCCTCTATTGTGTGAAGATCGATGAAGTTTAAGAAATTAATATTCGCAATAAGTACCTAATCGTGCTCCGATTTCACATTCCATTTCTTTGTACGTACCTATTCTGAAATTTTGAATATTGCGCCATATTGAAAAATAAAGTCTCGTGTAGAGGCTGTTTAGGATCACTAGTAGAGACCACCACCATATCTCGCTTTTCAGCGACCAAAAAAACTTATGTTTATGAGACGGTCTAGCCAATCTCAGGAACTCTGCAGCTTAGTTGGTTCCATTGACCTTGTCTTTTCTGATTACAAAGATCTCACACAACAATTCGGTACGCAAAGTTTTTTGTTCGAAAGTCCGTTATTGGCTTAATCTTATATTTAGACAATATTGAGAAACTAATTTCAATATTTTTTATTTTGGTTCAGTAGTTTGGATTTTACAACGTTTCAAAGATACGGTTTTATGACCTTCACGCGACGGTCTGCATACTGTTGACGCTGTTTGGCGGTCATAGGAACAAAACATTTTAGCGCATAAAAACAAAACTACTGAAGCAAAATAAAAAATATTGAAATTAGTTTCTCAATATTGTCTAAAGATAAGATTAAGCCAATAACGGACTTTCGAACAAAAAACTTTGCCTTCCGAATTGCATATTGCAATTTATCTGTCTTAAATGTTGTTTCAATTAACAACATAATGTAACTAGGTACTTAATGGGTCCTACCTATCTCACGGTTAATCAATGCCAGGCAATCTTCTATGACTAGATGATTGAATCCAAATGTAAATAACGAGGTAGGTAACGAGGTTTTTACGTCAGCGCAGACTTTTATAACCTTTATTTCTTGTGCGTCTTGAACAAAGGCTAGCACCTATCCATCTAAAACAATGTCCCAGGCACTGCAGCGCCGAGTGGTCTCTTCATCCATCTAGTGTGTGTGTGAAGGTACTAGTACTACTGGACGCTGTATAAATCATCTCATTACGGTAGATGCAAAGGCGATAGAGTTCAATAGCGGGCGATACTGCTATGCTCTCCTTCTCTCTTCTGCCCCTGTATTCGCATTTTATCAGTGAAAGAACCGTACCTTAAATTGGTCAGTCTTTGAAATAATAAAACGGTCTGAAGACTGCAGGGAGCGAGTACCTAGGGCAACAAATAATGCAGACGATCGAATCTCCTAAAGGCAAGAAAACACACTAAATGGACGGTGTCACAAGACTAGGACTTCTATCAGCAGGGTGTTTAGTCCGGTGAGCACGGATTATTCACAGACTTTCCATCTATATAACTATACAGCCTATGAATGGTGCCGTTGGGCATGGGCCTCTTCATTGTCACGCCAACCTCCCCGGTCCCCTGCTAGCCGTGTCCACTGCTTCCCGCAGGCTTTACTTGATGAGAACGCTTAGAGTCTTTCAGCCTTATCAAGTTATCACACTGGCGATTTCAAAGCGAGGCGATTGCGCGGCGTGCACGCCGCGACGACGCTGCGCCGCCGCCGTCCGTCGCGGCGAGCTCGCGGCGTAGGTACCTTCCGCGTTTTGGACAATCAGTAGCAAAATGCATTTTGATGAGGAAACACTACTGCTAGCTTTGTTACTTCGAACATATAATTGAACTTTAAACCTGCAATGGCCTATTACTGGGGGGTGGCCGACTTTAGGTGCCTCTACCCTAGTAGTGGTTGGTTAGAGTGTTAGATTTAGCTATTACTAATCTAACTAAACGTATCATTCCACCGAGTCTCTTAGATAGCCAAAAGCGATAAAGGAACCTGCCTAATGATCGCGTGAGGCCGACTTTGCCTACCAAAAGTTATTTTCGTAACAACTTTTCATAAAAAATTCCCTTCTTGACTTAATTACACACCGTTGCAATAAATAAGACAGGTTAAATTGCTGTAATTAAGCTCCAAAAGAACAATTCACCAAATCGTGACGATTACTTACGGAACATACGAACAACGGAATAGACGAGGAAATGAAGCATAGGCCGATACAAAAAAGTATAAACAAACAGCTTCTTTTGTGAACCATTAATTATCTTGTACACACGACAGCACGTCGACCCTTACACGCTAGCACTCTACTCGGTTGCGTTACGGGCGACTTTACAACAAAAGTGTACAGTCTGACGTGCTATCGTGTGTACCTACAGGGTGTTAAAAGACCGCCAACAAAGCGGGAAACCACGTATTGTCCTCATCATAATGAACATTTTTGCCCAGATAACTATGCCTGGGAAATCAACGGTTTCCGAGATAATGAAGTTCAAAGTCGGACTTTTCAAAACTTTTTTTTTTGCATAAATTTATTCAGTATCTAGTTCTTAACATACCTTCTCAAGAAGCCATATCAAAATTATGAATATTTCTTACAAAAAACGACGTTAAAATTGCAACCCGCAATGTATTCTAAACATCGGCACTTCAAGCTTAAGTATCATAAACTTACACCTACGCTTGCGCAATATGATTTCTGTGCGTCACACGTCCAAGGCGTGATAAAATATTTTTAAAAATTATAACCTAAAAAACCAAAATAATTTCCCAGCAATAATTTATCGAAAATGTACTTTGTTTTGTTGTCTAGTATGCATGGCTTTCGGGTCTGTTGGCGTCTTTTAACACCCTGTATACATGGAGCCATTTTGCGTTCTAGTTAGCTCTGCACAGCGAACTCTTCTGCTCGCTGGCCCTGAATTTGTTAACGTAGAAGGTATAAGGACTAAAATAAAATAAAAACTGTCATTAGGTACAATAAAGTAAAATATTTTTTACCTATCTGTATAAATAGTAAATACCCTTGCCATTTTCTTCTGTAGAGTCCCCTACAGAGTAAAAGCTCTTATAGCTTTATCAAGCTCACTCTACACATTTCACGTCGGGAGTACCTATATACCTTGACATGCCTGTAGTAGGTACGGTCGGCCACAGTCTCAGATACCCCATGGCAGCTCTTACCGCGACATAAGGGCGCCAATCGAACAAAAAGGGGTATCCTAGCGTGTGGCCGACTGTACCACCGCTAGGATAGGTGATAGGTATTAAACGCATCGTTCGACGATCCAATTATCTACCTATGTAATTAGGTACCCACTTGTTGGTTTGATTGAGTCAAAAAACCAACTTGCGAGATCGGTTCAATGTCAAGGGAAAACTACAAAAAAAACAATTACTACCTGCGCTGCAACTTGAAGACGTACGTTATCTGAATTATTCTTTGGCGTATCTTTATTTTATTCAAATTACAGAGTTCTTTACCTTCAATGCAAGCTTTCAAGCTGGGGCCCTACGGTTGAAAATTCAATAAATGGGTATATTGGTACCACTAAACTATAAAATCCTGGTAGGTAGAGTCAATTCCTTTATGAATACCAAATAGGACTGATGTATCGGCAATACTCTTTATTATAGAGACTACTTGGACCTAGGTAAAAGATCAAAATCAGCTTTTGAGGCATTAAAAATAACAAGCCACTGAAAATTTGAAGTTTAATTGAAAAAAAAAAAAACGGAAGGTATGACACCTATCTAGGACCCCACATTTCCATCCTGGTTTTTGGATATTTCTGATACTGGGTTTATGGAGTAGCAGATAGGCTACAAATAGGATGTGTGTGAATAATTCGCCACCGTGCGTGATCTGGGCCCTTAGTCTGTAACGCAATGGTGCCAAAATGAGCTCCCGGTTGACGGTTTCAATTACGATTTAATCATGCTGTCGGTCCAGTGTCGGTCCTTTTAATGTTTTTGTAGTACAGCAAAGAATATTATGAGTCTAATTCTAGAGGATTCGTTCGCTGGTTGTAGGAGAACAACGAAAAAATCCCGGTTTTGTCCTTCTACCTGGGACGCCATTAATACGCCATTGTGTTACAGGCTAAGGGCCCTGATGTTACGCTACTTATGCCAGTAAACGGTTTAAGAACCTAGTGAACACACAATTTTTTGTTTTTGGTGCGTGGGATTGTAAAACGGTGGAGTACCTACATACAGGGTGTATTTTTGAGACGGGGCAGAAAGGGCAGGTACAGTCGGCCACAGTCTCAGATACCCCTTTTTGTTCGATTGGCGCCCTTATGCCGCGCGCGATAAGAGCTGCCATGGGGTATCTGAGATTGTGGCCGACCGTACCTTACACCGTTATAGTTAAAGGAAAACGTTCCTAACAGACCTTCCATAACTTGTTGAGATATTATGAACATCATTCACAGATTTTGGAAAAATTAGGGTCAGCGAAAAAAATTATATACTTAATACTTTTTTTTTATGCCTATCGGTCCTCTTTCACGTAGAGATCAAAAGACTCTATGAAGCAAACAGAGGTTTGAGTACAAGAAATGTCCGTACACCAACTTTTTCCATACATTTTCTATGGAGAATGTAGCCCGTAACGCAACCGAGTAGAGTGCTAGCGTGTAAAGGTCGACGTGCTGTCGTGTGTACGTGCGTATGTAGGTTTTCGCACGAGGTAGTTTTATAAAATCTCAGGCCTGCTAGTAACGATTTCTAGGAACTAGGGCCAAGGTATAGGTATGCAGCTGACTATCCTATGGACCTGAGAAGGCCCTGCGAGAAAAAGCATATACCTAGTACGAAATGCCCGAGACTAGACCCTTCTTCTTCATCTTCCTTGCTCCCGTTTCTCCCCCGTCGAGTCTGCGGCCGTCACAAGGGCTTTTAATTTTTTTCTGTCCATGGCATGGAGGGCAGCTTTAGCCCTTATCTTTCGTCTCAAGGATACCCGAATCTCTTCCTCGTCGGGACGGTCTCCCGGGTCGTCGCCATCCTCCGGCAGGTTTCTAGGGCCACTTTCGGAATGAGGTGATCGGTTCGTCGCAGGGGCCTCTTCATCGCTTAATCCGGCCACTGATCACCATGTATAGTTAGCTAGTAGGAACAATACATACCAAGAAGTTTTTTGCGCCGCGATGAAGAGGTTCTAGGCTCATTCGATCGGCACCGTCTTCTTGCTGGGGTCGTCGGCGTGCTTCAAGAATTGCAACTAATCCGCGTACTACATTGTTTTAAATATTTATTTTTGCTAAAGTACTTAAAATTATAAATTTTCAGCGGTTGGCAGCTGAAACCTGTGAAAGGTTTATGTGCGGTTGGTTGTCCAATTAACTCATGAATATTGCGGGCGCCGATACGTATACAACCACTCAAGGCCTTTTCGCTCTTCCATTTAGGCCGCCCACCACAACAGTTTAAAGTTTATTCATAGGAACGGAAAGATCCCGAATATTCCCGAGACTTGAATACTTGCCTCTGAGCTTGCTGGGAGGCCATGCCAAGACTGAAAGAGAGAACCTTGTATTGTGTGTATTTGGTAGAGGTACATACCAAGGAGTTTTCTGCGCCGCGACGAAGAGATTCTGACCGCAGGCGCCGAGATTTGGCACCGTGTTCTGGCTGGGGTCGTTGTGCTTCAGGAATTGGCACTGCTCCGCGTACCTCTGGGCTTGCTGGGCAGCCAGAGGGGACCAAGACTAGAAGGGAAAACCAACTGATATAGTCCGGCTCGAAACATCGTACGATCCAATGCGCAGAACTCAACATTCATAGACTCGAATTTTCGCCAACTTGACAGACCGCCTCGCAGGTAACTTCACAGCCACCATGAAGTTTGAATTGAGCTGTGATAATCCAGTAAAATTAACTTCGGACCTTGCGTTCAATCTGGTAGAGCTGGATTATTTGCGGACTTGTTTATAATGTTGGCCCAATGGACAATCATAAGTTTGTGACCTCGAGAGCCGACCGGAATCTTGTCAAAAATATAAAAAACCCCGGCCAACATGGCCAACATTGGGCCATCATTATAAACAAGTCAGCAAACAATCCAAATCTACCAGATTTAAGTTTTATAACAGGGAAGAACATGGCACTTAATTGTACAAGCTATTTGACTGGTGCAGGTACATTCAGCACGTCGACCCTTACACGTGTGCAGTCTATTCAGTTTCGTTACGGGCAACATTGCAACGAAAATGTAAGGGTTTACGTATTGTTGACTGTACCAGCAAAACATACTAAGTAGCCTAACGCTACTTAGGTACTACTCTCTACTCTACTCTACAATGTATACAAAAGTATAGAAGTTATTATCAGCACTTTAAATAGCTTTGACTGAAAGATATATCGCAGCCTATCCCGCTCTCTATTGGATAAATCGACGAGTGCAAGAGCACTATTATCTTTATTGTGACTATTAGATTGATCTATTATGCTAGACTTGCAAAGCTTACCCAAGTCTTATAAGAAGGCTAGACCACGTGTAAAGTTGGCGTTTGAGTTCGCTAATCTCTATCTCTTACATCACAGTGTACGCAAAGTTGTAGAGAGTAGGCAGTAAACTCTATTCACAAATCATTATCTGATTTCACGTAATGCTAGGCTTAGCACGTGACCATTCGACCACGGCAATTAAAAATAACAATGAGCGTCAGTCAACTGCAGAGAACTGCATTCGCGCGGCTTTATCAAAATTCCACGAAGGTCCTTTGAACCCACGGAGTAAGTAGCGTGGGCGGTGGTGGCCTAGTGGGTAGAATAATGAATTCGGAAGCGAGAGACCCAGGTTCGATTCCCGGTGCGGGCATGTACCTATGACTTTATTTATTTTCAAAGTTACGTGCATTTGTGATTTTCTAGTAGCGATTCCACTCGCTAACGGTAGAGGAACGACATCGTGAGGAAACTTGCGGCTTAGTTAGCTCCACACGTATTGACCTAGTTTTATTTATTTATTTTTGGAAGGCTAACAGCTTTAGAAACACATTGTAGATACGAAGTTTAGAAACAGAGAGCCGATTAGAAGCCTTCACAAGTTTTTCCTGTGGGCTAGGCCGACTAAGCTGTCAAGATGTTATGTCAGGGTGCTGTGCAAGCCTACTCCATCTAAAACAAAGTCCCAGGCACTGCGGCGTCGATTAGTCTCTTCAAACATCTACTAGTGTGAGTGAAGGTGCCACTGGACGCTGTATAAACAATGGTTATCCGCCTTCAAAACTACTAATGGTGTAAGGCACCAAGTAACAATGAAATGAAATGAAATGTAAATGAGCCTAACGTTTCGACGGATTTTGTCACAACATGTGGATGGACGATCTGGACATTCGAGGGTAGATCCTCATTGCTCTTCATGTATCGAAAGTTGTACATATTCAAGGTATTATGGTGCCATTGCCAACGCTGAAATCTGATAATTCTACACTTTTCAGATGTTCAGAGGGTTGGGTCCAATACTTTTCAAGTGATTTGTATTGCAGGACCTTTCTGCAACAGGCGGTGCATAGAGATTTCGCACTTACCATGAGTAGCATGTTGGAAGCAGTGGGCCTGACTTTTGTCCTGAAGAAATTGTGGTAGAGCACGATCTTGCGACGCACTATGGCTCTAATGGGGCTGAGGGCGTCGTCGGGTATCTTATGCGGAGGGAATAATTCTGAAAAATAACAAAGATATTATGATATATTCTGTAGTAGGGCTGACTTGACTAGGAGTGTTGTCGTGGATGATAGATAGGTACAAAGGTAAACTTAAGGGGTTTTGTACTAAAAATACCAACGCCATCAACCCTTTTTACCCTTTCAAACAAAAAAGATTCATCAAAAAAAGTTCAGAGGTAACACACTTAAAAAAAAAACATACCTCCTCCTTTTTGAAGTCGATAAAAAGATGTTTATTGTATAACCGTATTTTTTTTAGGTAAAATGACTGAGGTACTTACGCCTGTTGCCCCAAGTATTGTTCATGTAGCTGTCCAGTTGTCCAAAAGCGCTGAATATTATAATCCAATGGTAACATTTTGTAGCGGCGCTAATCATGCTGAAAAAAAAAATTTTTTCATAGTTTCCTACTGTGATTTTTAATTTTTCCTATTCGAAGCAATAAACACCCTTTTATCATATTGTACTCAATAAGTATCTACATATTAGCCAGAGATCGTCACGGTTATTTATTGGACATGCATATATAATTATAAATAGGTACTTGCCTTTAAAATTGGTAATAAAATAATTAAGCTTTGCCAAAGTTAAGATAATGCAGGGTATCTACATACCTACCTATTCCACTTTTTTTTTATTAATGATTATTTTAATGATTATGCAAGTAAATTAAAGGTCAAAAGTTTTTCTTCGGAAACTTGTCTCCCAGGTAGGTACCTACTAGCTAGACAGGTGCTAATTTTTTAAAGATCCAGTTAGTTATTTTTGTGCGTTAATGGATAAAAAAAATCATTAACAGATGACACGTGAGCCGGCAGCATTCTCAGGCGTTCTTCTTTTTACCTGACTGCGGCAAAGCCCAATTGTATTGTTTTGTACTAAGTAGGTAAGTATAAAATGACTGAATAAATAATTATAAAATATTTAATCTTTACTTTCTTAGTACCCTCGAAGTTTATAGGTGACTCTACCTACTAGCTAAAAATATTTTTAAAACGTTAGTGTAAACTCACCTTATTGAATTTATTCCTTTATTCAATTAATTATTCAAATAAATAGACACTGTATATTAAATCCACTTAAAAATGAAATTGATATTAGTTTTGCAAAGTTTTCTAAACATAAATTCGCCCGACAGAATTGGCACAAAGTTCACGTCGAGCGAACCGGCCGGCCACAATCGTAATAAGACACTAGAGTGCAGTGAATCCAATCCTGCAGAGGTACATTGCTGGCTACACTATACAGCATACGAATAATAATAATTAATGTAAACAAAAAATATAACAGCAATAATAATTGTAGAGTTTTGATACGCTCATAATCGACTGCGGCGCCATTGCCAACATATAGGAAATATGATTTTCGTCTTTCAAGGAGAGGCTAATTATTGTATGGGAGTTCTATTAATAACTCACGATAAAAATCGCGCTTCAGACGAAATAAAAATAAAACTATAATTATGTTTTATCGTGTATTACTAGTAAAACTACCAATAGCTCGCTATGAACAATAGTCCGTATAATCCAATGTGTTGGTACTAATTAAACAGAAACAAATTATATAAAAGACTAGCTGTGCCCGCGATTCGGTAGGTATGCGTTTTTACTCATTTGATATTTAATTTTTAACTTTTACTTCAATAAATAATTCGTTTATTTTTATTTGACTCTACATACCCTCGGTAAAGACTGATGTTTCCTGCCACTGCAGGCGATATAGAGAACCCATAGAATAATAAGTCTATGATAGAACCGCCGCTATAAGTATTAGTCTTCAGAGTTTCAATTATTTAGTTGTTTTGCAGTTTTTTGGGGTTTCAGCCAGTAAGACAAAGATTCATGAAATTACCCTTGAGGACACTTTATCAACTACTTACCTTACCTATTAGTTTTTTTTTATTATTGCGCTTAGTACCTAAAGTCCGCACTGGCTGAAAACAGTGCCGGATTAGCCCTTAGGCTAACTAAGCAATTGCTAAGGGCATCACGTCATGGGGGGCACCAGGCGGGCCCCTACGGGCCAGGCTAGCGGGGCTTGCCGCAAGCCAGCCAGGCGGCAGGTAGGATAGCGGAAGCGTGCGCTTTTCTTAATATTATTTCAAATGAACGTCAAAATTATGTGCCCGAAAGTACATTGGTTTCATTCTTAAAATAGACTTGCTATCGAAAATATTGAATTTGGTGCATCCTTAGGCATATTGCATATTTATACAGAATTAAAATAATATGAGGGTAAAGTTGGTGATTTTCGGGAGCGCTGCGCGTGCTTTTATCCTATTTGTAACGAAAGAAGGGAGAAAAATCGGTAAATTTTCGGGCGTTCGGCTATTTACAATAGATCCGATTATGATATTAAGGATGCATTGAACTATTTACGGGTTGCGCGCGTTTTCCCGGTTCACCCTAATATTATTTAGTTTAGAGTTGAGGAGTAATATAGCAGTGCGCGCGTGTTTCTAAAGGAAACCTTGCCTAAAATAATAAGTGCATAATCGGCGATTTTTCGGGCGCGCTTCGCGCGCTACTAAGGAGTACCTTCTGTTTGATGTGAAAACGTCGACCAAAAGGTGAAAAATCTGTGAATTTTCGAGCGCGCGCTGCGCCGGCATTGCGTTATCCATTATGGAAACCCGGCTATTATATTAAGGATGCATTCAACCATTTTTTGGTTGCATGCATTTTGCCTGTTATTAAGTAACATTATTTAATTGTATGTTTATAGGTTTAGAGTTTAGTATGTGCATAATCAGCGATTTTTCGGGCGCACTTCGCGCGCGTTGCTAAGGAATACTTTCTGTGTGATGTGAAAATGTCTACCGAAGTGCGCCAAAAGACAATACCGCTCTACCCAGATCATGGGCTAGGGCCGGCTCTGGATAGGGGGGCCCACAGGCGTGGAGTGCTTAGGGGATCAAGTAGTCTTAATCCAGTACTGGCTGAAAAAAGTTTAATCACAAAAAAGCTTACAAAAGGTTTCCACGCAGCATGCAGGGACAAAATATAGGGTGTTACAGAAAAGTCTTACCATAGCAAAGAGGGTCGCATCGATTTGAATCCAAGCAACTTTTCCTCTATGCCCAACTCAAAATCTCGAAAAAAACATCACATTTTTATTCGTTTTAGATAACTAAAAATAATGATAAGCTTTAAACTTGTAAAAAATACCGCAATTTTGATCCAAAGTTCAAAAATGCCGTTTTAGATAAAACATCATCGAATAAGTTAGTATGGGAAGAAAAAAAAGTAGGGGTCTGAAGGATTTTTTATTGATTTTAAAAACTTTTCTACAACCTGAACCTTCAGAATAGCACAAAAAATCTGTCACTTTATGGGCCTTTTATTCGAGTAATTAGCGGTCAAAGTTGAAAAACCGGAATTGGGAGAAATGAAATTTCGATCGGTTTTCTTTTATTTTTGTTGATTCGGCCAAAAAGTTTGGAGACAAGCTTAAAATCAACTGTCAGTACGGCGCGCATAAAAAAAAAATCTAGATTTTTGTTTTGAAGGTCAAGTAATTGATAAAAAAAAATCCCTACCTTTATACCTTTTGTACAAGCGTAACCGAGCGCCTGCGATACAGGGTCACCTAGTGCAGGGCTCAGTGTTAAAGAGTTGTGTAAAAAAATTTTTTTGGAAATAAATAATTTGAATTTGAATTTGCATTTGAAATTTGAATTTAAATTTGAATTTGAATTTTCATTATTTTAATTTCTGAGCGTATGAGGCATTCTACCCTCAACGCAAAAATCGCCAACCCGCATTGAGCACGCGTGGTGAACTCTAGTGGGACATGTACAATTGTACAAGCTACATTAAAAAAAAAACATTTTAAGATATTTTCTTACCGATTTCATTGACAAAACGATACAAAAAAAATTATGAGAGAACAAAATCCTAAAAAAAATTTTCGTTTGTTAAATTCTTTTTCCGTGAATTTTCAATGCAGATCATACTGACAGACGACATAAAGCCTTTCTGTAGTGTTTTTGTCATAATCAACAAAAATAAAAGTAAAACGATCTAAATTACATTTCTCACAATTCCGGACTTATTCGGTGATGTTTTCTCTAAAACGGGATTTTTGAACTGTGGATCAAAATTGCGGTAGCTTTTACAAGTTTAAAGCTGATCATTATTTTTTGGTGATAAACTAGTTATCTAAAACCCTAATAAAACAAAAATATATAAAAAATGTTAAAAACAAAAAAAAATTAAATTAAAAATCAATGCTAGGTAATTCTTCCTAAAAAAAAAAATAGAAGTTAAAAACTAAAACCCGACTACTAAAAGGCTTAAAACAAGACCTGCTTATCGTTAAAATTTACTCATAGATAAATTAATCGTAGTCGGAGGCCATCGGTTTATCAAATGCGAATGTGGTGTCTTCCGACTACGATTAATTTATCTATGAGTCAATTTTAACGATAAGCAGGTCTTGTTTTAAGCCTTTTAGTAGTCGGGTTTTAGTTTTTAACTTCTATTTTTTTTTTAGCTTTTTAGCAAGTCATTTCGGATGATCACCTAGAATAGAACCAAGAAGGGCAAAAAAAAACACATTTTGGAATTTTTTGTTCTTTTTGTTATGTTAACGCTACATGTGTTATATATTTTTGAAAAGTTCTTCTAAAGCCCTTTCATTTGATACCCATGACGATGGTATCCGATAATTTTTATTTTTAGGTCCACCACTTTAGGGCGCAGCACAGCCGCCATCTTGGTTTTTTTCAAAATAAAACTATCCTATGTTACCTGGGTGATTAAGACGAATCAAACGACACCTCATTTGTTGAAATCGGCCGAGTAGTTTAGGCTCTGCGAGGGAACAGATGAACACACAAACATACATACCCACATACATACATACATACATACATACATACATACATACATACATACATACATACATACATACATACATACATACATACATACATACGCTGCTAAAATCACAACCCTCCTTTTTGCTTCGCGTAGTCGGGTAAAAAACGTACATGGGGGTGATTAGGGTAGCCCTCGTAGTCAGAGTCTAGATTTTCTCGCTTGACGTCTATGTTTGGGCCACCCTGTATAACGGATTTGGATGAAATTTGGAATAGAGATAGCTTAGACTACATATTATCACGCTTTTACACTTAGGAGCAAAGTAAAGCATACATCCTTTTTCTGTAGTCCTGTAGACTTTTCTGTAGACTAGTAAAAATATAATATTGATAGGTTAGGTACTGATCCACTTTATTACCATCGTAAAATAAATATTATTTAAACTAGGCAGATTCATGAGAACGATATTTATTGTAATTATAATTTACCGATAGCTTTTGAGCCTGGTACACCATCCACTACGCCAATGAAAAAAATCATATTATCTTCTTTTTGGATGCGTTTTTTTGCTAAAAACTCATCGATTCTCATCCAAAAAGAAGATATGATATTTTTCATTGGCCTACTGGACGGGGTACCAGGCTCTAGCAAATCATTCTGTTGAAGATGGTATCTACTGTAATGTGTCTTGGTTGTTCTATTAGTAGCAAAGTAGCAATGAATACAAATTAATTAAAATTGTTAACCCGCCTTGACGTTTCGATCATTCTCAATCTAAAGAGAGGCACGCCAAATGATAAGGTCAAAGCAACGTTGAATAGGTGCCTACAAAGTTTATTTAGTAAATAAGTACTTTACTTTACTCACATAAAAATAAGTAAATGGATACGTATGTATGTAATCGTATGAGGTAGTTGGCCACCACAGGTAAAGGATAGGTCGGTACTTAGCCAATTTTATCCTCTTCCATCGTACCTACCTATCATATCAAGCATGAAATTCTACTTACATTAATTTATTTCTCTGTTGACCTGCCTAAAGCGGGAGGGAGCCACATTACATCAAACTAACCTTGACTACGACATATCGATGTGCGAAAGCCTTTTAAAGAAGAAAATATTTTGCCGCAAATAATGTGAGCTAATAAGTAATAAATAAGTCGAACTCCCGATCGAGTTTGAGGGTCAATATTAGGATTTCCTCCGTCGAGTCCCAACCCGCGCTCGACGCGTCGGGGTCGATCTCGTGAGGCAGCGGCAGCCTCAGGTGGTGCTGTGACGAGTTCACGGTCACGCTGCGCCTGTCCACGGTCAGGTCAACGTTCTCCTTCTTGTCATTGGGCATTTTGATGCGGACCTTCAGGTGCTCGCAACTGGCCGAGGACGTGGTCTTTGGGCCGATCTGGGGAGACGACGGTCGCGTTTCAGCCATCAACTTGTACCCTTATTTTTATTTGTTTTCGACTAAGTTTGACTGGCAGAAATTGCTAATTTTTAAACTTAAGGCGCGGTGCATAGTGAATTAGCCCGCGCGCAAATAAAATAGCACAAAATCGATTCCTGTATCAAATACATTGAACAAATCGAAAATGTTCACATATCAAACACTAGAATTAGGCGAGACCTATCTAGAACAGCCAGTTTCATGTTGATATCCATAACAGATTGCAAGATATTTTCGCTGAAAAAAAGTGCGCCGCTTATTTTATTTCAGCCAAAATATCTTCAAAACTTTTATGAATGTCAACACAAAACTGGCTGTTTCAGATAGCTCTCACCTAATTCTAGTGTTTGATATGTGAACATTTTCGATTTGTTTAGTGTACTTATTTGATACAGGAATAAATTTTATGCATTTTTCTTTGCGCGCGAGCTATTCACTATGGACGGCGCCTTAAACTTTCGTAAGCACAAAAGAAACGAAGAAAGAAATCGGAGAAATTGTTTTTAGCAATAATGCCGCCTATGTTTATTTACGTAGGTGTGTGAAGTTTATCTTTTGTGAACTTAAGCGAAACTAGTCGACTATCCCGACATTTTCTCATATAAATGCGCACATAGTAGTAAAAACATTTAAATTGTTGAACTCAAAAAAAACTGAAGACTTATGGGGTTTGTCAGTAAAAATAATCAGCTCAGTAATACATGTGTTAGCACCACACTTAGCTAGTATTTTCAACAAGAGTGTATAGATGAAGGTCTGTTTCCGGACCTCATGAAATATAGTAGGCTTGTACCATTATTTAAAAATAGCGATAGGCAAGCAAGATCCTTCAAATTTTAGACCAGTGTCAGTCCTACCAGTATTAAGTAAAATATTTGAGAAAGTCGTGCTAGCTCAGCTACTATCATACTTCGATAAACACAAACTTCTCCACGACCACCAGTTTGGTTTTACTAAAGGACGCTCAACGAAGGATTTGGGAGTGATGTTAGTTAGGCACATTTATAGCGCATGGGGGGATAGGAAAGATGCTATAGGCGTATTCTGTGACCTTTCAAAGGTTGATCGAAGTTTCAAAGGCATTTGACTGTGTAGACCATGAAACACTTCTCATAAAATTAAAATACTACGGGGTAAAGGGGAAAGGCTTAAAACTAATGAGATCATACTTGGAAGGGAGGGTTCAAAAAGCTGACATAAATCGTAGTCTTCTGCGGGTTCCCAGTTGAAGATAGGAGTTCCGCAAGGATCCATCTTAGGACCGTTTCTATTCCTTTTTTACATTAATGATTTGCCACATATGGTGAAGGACATGTCTGAGATAGTAGGTAAATAAAAATAAATGGAAGGGTTCTCAAAATGTATCTTATGTGTTTTATAGTCAACGGCACGCTAGTATTCCCTTTATTGACGCACTTTACGTAGAGCCGCCGCCGCCGAAGTATCTTACAGCGTCGCTGGTTGTTCCTGCCTAGGTACACACGACAGCACGTAGACGCTTACACGCTAGCACTCTACTCGGTTACGTTACGGGCGATTTTACAACAAAATTATCTATCTAGGAGCAGAACGTTACCTACTCTGCCCTCCGCCTTACCGACTCAAAGCTCTACCTAACCTAGAGAAAGCAAGTCAGACTGACCTGCAAGAACACATCCTCAGCGGTGACCGCCTGCTGATAATTCATCGTGTACTCAGGGGTCTTTCGATCACCGAGACCCCCTCCAACGTTGCCGAGCTCCTCTGCCTCCTTCGCCTGCTGCTCTTCAAACTCTTCGATGTTTTGCGGCATCTTCGAAGTCTTGTCGCTTGTAGCCAGCTGGTCTCTCGAGGATGTTATGTCGTAGCCTGCGGATAGAAATGTGTGCTGAGTAGATACCTACCATAATATAGTTCATTTGAAAGCAGCAGTTCTACCTTCATATTTCGGATGCAAAGTCACACGCAGGTATAGGTAAGAGCAAGCCTAAAGGTCTGTCTAAGACGTAGGTACGTACAGTTAGCGTTACGCTGCTTTTTGTTGCATTGACGAGTTCACGCACCAATGCTGCGCGCGACTTATCGCTAGCACCAAGAGAGGGGTAAGTATGCTAGTGTCGCACCACCTTTGTACTCGTAGGTATAGGTACCTACTTAGGTCCAACAACCCTAATTCTTACCTGAAGCGGTTAGCAAAGCATCAACCAACCTTGAACGACAGTCGTCCAAGCAACCAACTCATTGAACTGGCTGGGCTGGGCACGTTTTGTTCAGTGGCGTAGCTAGTTAACCAAGGGCCCTGGGACAAAAAACAAACTGGGGCCCCACCTTAACTGTTTTAGGTTTTATCAAGTCAAAATATAGATAGGTATATAAAAATACTATTGAATACTTAAAGGGCCTTAAAAACAACAGTCTAAAACAGAGAAATTAATTATTGAATTTTTCCTTAGAGAATGTTTAGCTAGTTCAATAAGGTTTGGTGTCAGGGTCCACGGGGGCCCCCCACTGTCACTGGTTTTGTTGGGTTTAAACGTACCTATAACGTATGCCCCGTATGCCGCCATCTGTAGTCGTGCACAATTTACATGTCCTATCTTAAAACGAACTATGTGAAAGACCAATAAGTCTGTACTTAGAAGAATATAACATTGCACTTACCAGTCGAAGGAAGATCGCTTCCTTGAAGTATCTCGGGCTCCGGTGGACGAAGCAGCTCCACCAGCTTGTCCATTGTGGCTGCGGTGAACTCCATTTTTATGTTATTGTTAGGTTTTGCCACAAAAGCAATTCAAAATTTTTCAGGACTCTAGAAAAGCAAAGGGGAAAGTTTACGTTCAATCAAAACATAATGCGTTGCTATGGCAACATAGATAGCATGGCTTCGATTTTTTTTTTTGTACAAAAAGGTTTAGACACTTTATTCCAACCTTATTATTTTGTGTAAAAAGTTTTCTTTTCTTTAGGAACTTTTTTCTCGAAAATGTTTTTTATTTTTTATTTTGTGCGACTTGTACATTTTATAATATTTCATCAGAATGAGAGAGAGAGAGAGAGAGAGAGAGAGAACAAAACAAAAACAAACTGCTGTATTGCGCGCTATTTCCTCAGGATAGATCACAATGTATGATTGCAGCACCGCCCCAGCCATCTAATACGGAATGAAGATCATTACATCACAATAGCTTTGAGATATTTTGGTAGGACAGAAATATTCAAAGAACAATATTTTCAAAAAAACTGTATATTGAAGCTGATACATCTGATATTACATCAATTTTGAACTAAAATACATACAATAAGGTAATTAGAGAAAAAAACTTGTCTGGGATTGCTATTCCACACTTCATGGGAACCCATCATCATCCTCCTCAGCCATTTCTTTAGCCAGCTCCAAATCCTGTTGTTCTCTTTCTCTGCGCTCTTCGGCACTCTCCAACTCTTTCCCATAGGACTTTGGTGGGTACCTCATGGCCTTTACACTCTGGTTGTGCAGGTCCAAGCAGAATGAAATACGCTGGTGGAAAGCCAGCTGTGGCTCCCTGGTGCAATAGATGTCAGAACTCTCCTTGTTGCTCATGTAACCCTTCTCAGGATCAATGGTAGCCTCAATCACTCCATCGCGGATCGCCTTGGCAACAATAAATTCAGCATCTTCAGCAGAATCCAAGCCCAACTTTCTAGCAATATCCTTGGGCGAAATACGCGAATATGAAAGGCCAATAGAGCGAATAGCAGTCTTGATGACATTCTGCCTCAAACGCAGGATGAGGGTGAAAGTGTGGTCTTTACGGAACTGGGGCCCATAGGTCTCCAGGACCTCTCCGAATCTTTGCAAGTTGCCGAGTCTTACAGCTTGAGTAAGTTGGAAGTAGGGGGCCAGTGACTTCCTCAACTGGGCTTGCCTGAAGATCGCGCGCTCTGGGATGTCTCCAAGCAACAGCTCCACAACTATAGCCAGCTTCTGGACCGTCTGGCGGAATCCCACCGCAGCTGTCTGAGGGGCCTTCCTCAGAGCTTGTACTAGATGTTTGTGAGCATCACTGTACTCCAGGCGAGCAGCCTTAATTCTTCCAAGGTAGTACATGAATCTGGCCCACTCATTGTTACTGGCATTTTCAGGGTACACCGACTTGCTCACCAGCTTATCTGCCTGATCATACAAAGAATAGTGGAGGTAGTTTCTTAGTAGGCAGTTGATAAGCACAGCCTGCCCCTCATAATCATTGCGCAGAGTAGAAGTGCGGAGACGGGCATGAAGCAATCCTCTAATAATATCCAGCTTGTTGGTTAGCTCAAATACCCTTGAGTGATAAAAATAGCATTTGGCAGCAATCAAATCCAAAGTTCTTCTATTCTGGGCAGTCACCTTGGTCATGATGAGCTGCGAGCACTCTGTAGCTTCTTCAAGTTTATTGGTGTCAAGCAGACGTAGCAGAACTAAGAGATGTACATAGACATCTACTTCGGGTACGGGCGTCTTCACCGCGCTTCTGGAACGGGGAGCTTCGATCTCCACTGCACCTGGCGCTGGGGCTTCCACAAAAGCAATCAAAGCATCCTTCTCAGCACTTGATGGAAACAGTTGATTGATGATAGCACGTAGAACGTTACCGTTCAGCTTCCTTCTTGTGCTAGGTAGGGACCTCAATACGCGCATTGCAAACCGAGGTTCCTTGGACGTAACAGCTTTGTCTATCTGCCTTACATGTTCCCTCAAATCTTGAACCGTGACAACATCAGCATCTTTCTTGACTTCCGCCTCGACGTCGCTTGCTGCAGCTGGACTCTCGACATTTTTCATATCAACATCTTCGGCTGGTGCCATTTTAGACCCAAATTACAGTGGATTATCGATATTCTTGCCAATAACTATAATTTTCTTTCACAAATCAAACCTCAAACAAAATGAGAACGAATGACTGTCAAAAATGCCGAGTAACGAAAGGTAAAAAAAAAAAGAACTTCGTTCGAAAGTTACTTCTGAATGAATCAATATTGCAAACGTTGACAGCAATTACTACCAGAATATCAAAGTTGTTTGAATCTGAATAAATTGCAACACGCGTTGACATGACAGCCAGTATGACGTAGAAAATTAGGCCCACCGCAAACAAAATGGAATAAAAATTTATCTTTTGTTAGATTATATTTTCCGATTGAACTTTCGAATCTTTGCACACTGAAAATGAAACAACTTCCAAATCTCTCCATATTTCTATAGAATTAATTTGTTTTTGCATATGAAAAAATATTTTTTCTGTAAACGCTACTCTACAGCATGACGTAAGGAGTGGAAACACTGAAGAAAAAGCTAAAATCCATAGACAATTTACTAGCATTGCCCGTAGTTGCCTAACCAAATTGTGCTCGGGGAATACTGCTAAAAAGCATTGAATTACTAATGTTACAATCGAATAAACCTGGATTAAAACCCTCGCTTGGTAACAAAAAGTGTGATTGCCGTAAATAATACCCAACGGAAACGCTGCGGCTGCAGGAGACCGGTTGATTCTTCACTTAAAATTTCAATGTGTTCTGGAAATGGTTTGCAAAGAGGACGTGGTATCATGGTTTAAGGAATTGGAAAGCTATAAACGCATAGATGCGATGTGTACACTACTAAATATGTGCTTACCATTCGAACTACGCTTTATTGGCACCTACCTGGAAGAGCTCGGTAAGCGAGACTTCCAGGAGCTGCGTGGTGCCGAACTCCGGGCCAACAACCCTACGGATCTGGCTGCGGACATCGGAGGCGCCAACACAGATCCCAGGACACGACGAAAAATGGCCTTATACGTGTCTTTGTTGCGCTCATGTAATTTCGCTTGTGCTACAACATTGTACAATGCCATGGTCAGTTTGGAACAAAGTGGTCTGTTGAAAGGGTTATATGGTGACCTGTTAGAGGAAATATTTCTGCTCTACACCATGGCGCTACACCATCCAGCGTTTACATTTGATCAGAAGTCGCACTTTGGTGAGATATTAGACAAATTGAAAATGGAAGACCAGAGGATACAGTTCCAAGAGCAGCAGGAGCACATAAGCATTGTGCCAGTGAGTGGAAGCCTTACACAGCCTAGTGTCACTCCTAATATGTCAGTTCCACCGCCTAATCTGTCTAGCTTGGGACCTCCGCCTGGTATCATGTTTGTTAAGTCATCAGGGGTGCAGGTCAGTGTCACTCATCGCTCACTACTACATTTTTAAACTCCTATAGCCTTTTTGTCCTTGGGTATCTCTTAATCTACCATAGCATTCTTTGTATGAAACTGTCAGGAACCCTAAACGAAGGTGGCATGCTTGAACAAAGCTTTACATGACTTACATTCATGTTTGTTTATCTTTAAATTGCACTAGCTATTTGAAAAGCAAATTCATCCATCAGCCATTCATTCTAAAACCCAATTAAAATCAATGGTGAAGATAGTATACCATGCTTCACACAAAGCTTATACTAGAATAAGAATACATAATTTTGTCAAAATGCATGCACAATTATCATTGATATTAATATACTTATTAGAATATTGGCGGGCTTAACCGTAAACAGTAATTTTTCATGTTTCCAACAGGTAGGTAGATAAATATAAAGAATATTTTTTTCAAATGCTGCATTTCTTACATTTTACGAACAAAGGCATTCATGAAATGCCTAGACTATGAACTCAAATCATAAAACAATATAAGTAATGAAAGCAACCTCAAACTGTGTTTTCAGAACCCGGGCAACAGTTCTGAGGCAGCGAGTGAGCTGGGCTCCCCGCCAGTGCTCAGTGGAGGGGTCGGGATGATGCCGCTCCTCGGGGAAGTCACCCACCCTCCGCCGGGGCTGCCGATGCCACAATACAACATGGAGTATCTCGGGCAGCATACCTGGCCTGGAAATATCATTGTGGCACCGCTTAATCCGCCTATGGAGGTGTGTACTTAGTTGTAATCAATGATCACAAATTAAGGCTTTTTAAAAATAAAACTAAGAAAGACCTCTCTCCTTGCATCTGTGTAAAAAAAATTGACAATTCAAACCTCTGAATCTTAGTAGAATCTAGTATCATAGCACAGTAGAGACCCCTGCAGTCACAGATTACAGCAGTGCACATGGACCATAGAACTGAGGATCGGCACCTTTGTAGAGTTATGATATTAAAGGCTACTACTTGGTTATTATTACTTTCTTGTTTGTAATTTATGTAATAAATAACTTGTCATGTGTGCAATAAAGTATATTATAGGCATAGCGCTTAACTGAAGAGGTGCCTGCGGTAGAGGAGGGTGACATGTGACATCTCGCCTATACAAGTGAAGCGATGCTGAAGTCACGCATCAATGAAACCCCCCCCCCAACACTCGACTACTGCAGGCACCCCCTTAGTTACGCGCTCCATAAGACGGAACGCGGGTAGCCGGCTGCTCCATACAAAAAATACAAAAAGGGAGACCTGTTTCCTCCCTGGAGAATTATTTTAGCAAAAGTATGTTTATGCCATTCAATTTATATGTACCTCTGCCATGTCCCTATGTTTTCCTTTTCTTATTATTTTAATAAAATTTATTTAAGAATTAAAATAATAAAAAAAGGAAAACATAGGGACATGGCAGAGGTAAATATAGATTGAATGGCA